>VZTI01001520.1:0-21027 GCA_013397865.1 Struthidea cinerea
GTTTGTTTGTTTGTTTTCCAAATCCGGGCTTATGGCATAATTCAGAGACTCTGCAACTATTTAACAATTTCCCACTTTTGTCTTGAAGTGAAAGAAAGAGAAGTCCTCTTTATACATTTCTTGCCCCTGGGTAAGTCTACATATCCTGTGTAGCTCAACTACAGAAAGAACAGAGGGGATGTTTTTTACACATGAGATGAGATGACTGTAACATTTCAGTGTGAAGAGACCTCTACTCTTCCTGCCATCACATACCCAGTCTTATCTGTAGCCACTGGTAAGAAGTGTAGCCTCAAATCCATACCAATATTTCAATCCAGGCACTTTGAAAAGACTGGGTATAAGGGGTTATTTTATGCTGGTTATTAGGTGTGATGAACTGTGATGAGGTATTCAGGTGTTTTGATAAGCATTTCTTGAAAAGCAGGATTCCACATTCAGACCATGTTTTCCTTTCTTCAAATTAGAGCAGAACTTAAAATATATTTAGTATTCACTCCCCCCCCCAAAAAAAAAAAAAGATTAAATACTTCTCGTTTCTGTGCTGTTCTACAGGTTTCCAACATTCTGGAATCTATGATTAGTATCTCCTGATAAACCAAATAAACTCAACTGCCAGTAGCCCCTACTAACCCCAGCCTGGATCAGACCCTTTTGCCCTCCATAAGGAGAACCAGGTCTTCTGGGACCCACATACCAGAAGTCACCTGCAGGGATCTCTTTTGAGTGTCAATAGATTTGCTAAAAGTTGGTGAACTGGAAGATATATTGAATAAAGCATTTCAAGTGAGCCAGTATTAACAAATTAAATCTGATTTATTTATTTATTTATTTTAGAAAATCTGTAACCAACTCAAAGAGTAAATATAAATATTTACTGATACATCAGATTGCTGGATTTTACTTGTGTCTTTATGCCTTTGTGTGGAACATAAGCATGCAAATCTGAAAACCAGTTTTTTTTCCAGCAATACTCACTGTAATTTTCATGGTAGTGACAGAAGTTCATCTCAGAACTGGGTCTTGTATTTCTGCCAATGCACAGCATGCTTGACCTGCAAAGCCCTTGCTATTCCAGAACTAAGCCTCCACTGAGTGAACTCTGACAGTCATGCAGACTATGGCAATGTGGATCTGTAGCCAGTTAACAGGAAAGTAACATCAAGAAATTAATTTCCACTTGTGACCTGAAGCAAGTCTCTGGATAAGAAAACAGAGAAGCATAACCTAGTGTTCCCCAATCTATAACACTATTGCCTAATAACTGGTGTTCAGCTGGCTGCAATTTTGAAGTGAATACTCAAAAAATATAATTTGATGATGAAACCAATATGAGATACCTTCACCAGCATGAATAAATACATTCAAAGCAGTAATTCAAATTCAAATTCAAAACAATAAATTTTGATTAGTTGTTTACCCCTTCTTTTTAGCAGAAAAAAATCAGTCATATTTGATGCAGTTCCTAAGCAAGTACATGACGTTAACAGGGAATGTATTTTATTTTTGACAGGCACTGGTACAGCTCTTGGGAGATCATGTGTTCATGACATCATCTTAAGCAATTCAAGGAGAGGCCATCTCTCTATGGTGTGTCAGAGCTCACCATGTGAGGCGCAGTGAGCTCCTGCCTGGCTCACTGTTGCCCCGAGCAGCAGGGAGGCATGTGATGGCTCGGGTGTGTGACAGCCAGCCAGCAACAGGGGCTTTGACAGCGGTGGAAATATTGGTTTGGACAGATGCAGAGTTTCCCAGCGTGTCACAGTAATAAAGATTGATAATTCTGGTGGAAAAGAGGACAGGTATAAAAAAGCAACCCTATGAGCAGAAGTTCCAACTAATTTTCTAGGTGTATTTCCAAGAATTATTTATTAAAAAAAAAAAAAATCAAGCAGGCCCACTTATCTAGTGTTAGAAACATTACCTTGGGTTTGAGGTTTTTTTATCTTTGACTGCTATACCATAATGTAAGAAAAAAGAATGACCAAGACATTTAAAAAGGAAATCATCATATATTTAGTAAGGAAATTAAAGAATGAAGTAGAATGCATAAAGCTTTACGAAGATGGGATTTATTAGTTTTTCAGTGTTCTTTTATCCTCGGGCACTAAAGTAATGATAAAACAAAGAACAGTGCTGAGAAATACTGCTCATAGGCTTCAAATCAATATATTCAGATAATAAATGTGCATTAGGCCACTGTACATGCCATATAACTGCAGGCTGACGCAATGGCATGCTCCTGGTGTATCCTAGAAACTCAAAATCATCAATTTTATTTTTCATTCTTCTTAATTCCAGTAGATCTTTAGAAGCATTATATGGGCAGCAAGTTAAAAATCTCAGAGTAGACTCTTGTTATATCAGAAAATTCTACACATTATATTTTTGTGAGGCATCATTTGCAATATAACAAGTCGGGGTAGTCACACGAGCTGGAATTTTTTTCCATGTTGCACGTTTCAGTGTTTCAATTTTTTTCCCTCATATTTGAACTTTTAAATTAATTTTCAAAAGTTATATTTTTGATAATATATTGCCTGCAGTCCTGGTTCAAAATACTTTTTAGATGTTTGAGAAACTTCTAAATTTTGAAATTTCATTTCATATAAAGTAACTATTTTTCAAAACACAAAATTAAGATTGCCAAACGTCTGCAGAAATTCAGTTCCCTTTTTGCTCATAACCTTATGCTTGCAGCAAAATTTGTGTTAAGTTATAAAAAAGAATATGTTGTCTTTTTGCTCTATTCTTTCTGAAAATGTATATATTTGACAGAAATACTTAACCCTACACTTTTGCAGTTCTTATGAGTATATGCCAGTAAGTATCTATTACAGAAATTAATTATAAACTGGGTTCAAACAGCAAGAGAAGAAAAATCACACAGATGTCTGATGGATAAGGCACTTAAAGTAAAATTCTCCCAAACATTTTATTGGAGCAACTTTAGTTTTTTGCATTCATCAGAGCCATATTTCTAATAGTAACAGCTTCTTTGTTAGACTCCCATATTTCATTTTAAAATGGAAATATTCCCTGAGGAAATGCCCTTTTTTGACGGAAATACCTTTTGCATGGACAGAAGTAAACACAAATCCTAGGAACCTTTGGCATCTGACCATTACACTGTACAAGTATTCAACATCCTGATTCAGTCCTCAACAGGAGGATGGATTCCATTGGATGTTGTAGAGGACCTAAGCGGTCTTAAAATTTTGTTTCAGTGCATGCCCAGGGCTTCCCCAGCCCCAGGAGATCCTTATCTCTGGCCTAAATCTGATGCAGATGTGGAAACAAGGCATTTCTCTGCCAGGCTCCCGCAGGGTCTGACACAGGCTGACACAACCTCACAAAAATGTTGTGGCTGATTTTCTTCCAGTTACAGCTGAGGGGAAATGCAGTGGCCGCAGAGATTCAAACATTCAACCCGGAAAGAGACACTCTGGATCGAGTTCTCTCCTTTGCCTGAGGGATTCAAACTGACATAACCTACCTCCCAGGAGAGTCATGTAAGAACTAAGGTGTAGGTTATTTGAGGGAACAGAAGCAAAGCAAATATGTGAAGGAGTGCTCTTGGCATATTCTGGCCACATTTTACTTCTAAGGGTTAAAAACATGTGGCAGATGAGCTTATGGGTTCTTCATCTGAGCAAAGCAAGTCTGTGTTGTGTTTGATTTAAAGTACAGAAACAATCTTTGGAGAAGGGACCCAGAAAATCCTCCAACACCCTTCATGTCCTGGCCATCAGCTTATGGCACCAAGCCCCTTTTTCCCTTGCCTCATGAATTTCGGTGCTGACACAGGACAGGAGCAGCAAAATGGGTTCTAACCAAGCATAATAATCATTGTTCACTGAATGCATGGCCTTGCTGCCCTATAATGAACCTTTATGGCTTTAAACCTCTCTTAGTAAGGAGAATTTTGGACCCAAGCAGGCCACAGTTTCTAAAAGACGTTAAAATACCACTTCTCCATCTTTCTTCTTTCTCTTTCTCTGTCTCTCCCTACCACTCTCTCTCTCCCCCCCCTTCTCTTTTTTCTAAAGAATAGTAAACCCTACAGACATATAAAAGACTGGATAGAATTTTCTGCCACCATTTGTCTGTACTCACCTGGACCTTTTGAAAATAAAGTATTCTTGTGGAGCCACTGTTCTCCAGCAAACCGCTATTTCAAATGTACTGTTCCTCAGTGTGCTATGCAAACTTGTCCTTTCCCAGAACCTTTCCTTTCTGGATCCTATTCTGAAACAGCTAATCCTCCTCTTCCTCTTCACTGGAAGCCTAAGCCTCACTCAAAACCTGATTTCCATTAGGAAAAAATGCCTAAAACATAATTAAACATGCATATTTTTAGCTATTAAACACAGTTCTTCATTAAATGCAGAGATTCAAGAAGTGGAAAGAACCTGGCTTAAAACTCAAAGCATATAAGTAATTAGAGAAAAAAAAAAAACCCCAAAATATTATTTCACATCAAAGCTAAATATTTGTGATATGAAAAGACTTGCATTTTCTAAATTAGTTAGCTTTCTCATGAGGCTTGCTTTCTTGGTGCCATCATTACTGGAAATCACTTGTAAGAGAAATTTGAATGCTGCACATCCAGCCAGTTACACTCAAAAGGATGGTTAGAGTGAAAGTGAGATACGAGTTTGAAATTGAGTTATTATAGGGTTTTTTTCCCCCTCCACTTTCACTCAGTGCCATAATATCATGAAGTTTAATTCTGTGAATCTTTGCATATCTCATATGAATATTGCTGTTGTGATTGTTTGCAGAGCAGCAAAGAGGGAGTCTATGATGCTTTGATTTTAACATACCATCACGACTTTTGTTAACTTTTTCCCTGCTTCATGGTATCACATAATTGGGAAATGCATCAAAGGAGGAAAACAGAATATGATTGTAATAATTCCAATTATTAAAGTTATAAAAGTTCTGCACAGTGTAGCATCAGGAGGCTGAATTAATTTCACCAGTACCAAATTACAGTGGATAACAACAGGTTCAGACCTATATATATACATAGGTATATGAATGAGCATACAGGGATATGAACATATAAGCACCTATTCCATACAAAGAAATATAACAAAAATGATTGTGACAAATGCATTTCTTTACATGACAGGTAGTTTCTTCATGCATTTCTGTTTCTATATCTTCATATCGTGAAATAAAGTCTCATCAGTTAGGTTCATACAGACAAAATTTTGGCTAACACCCAAATTTATTATTGGATCTTCACTTTTGGCTTACCTTGTTTAAGTGCTGTTGTGTACCTTTGGATTGTTTTCTCCCTGAAAAGCAATGTTTATACTGAATGAACAATAACCAAAGATATTCAAAGAGTCTACTGCTAGGCAGAATGGTATCCTTAAATATTCTATAGTTTAGTCTAGTTTATTGGAAAACCTACAGATAAAATAATTTACAAGGAAAGAACCTCAACATTCCCTGACATGCATTCTGAATATATTGCTCATGGCTTAGGAATTTTAAACTGTAGGGGATCCAGTCCAAACAATATAATATAATTGTGATTTTTATTTATATAGGCAAAGTGAAAGTTAGTAGACTTTGAGAATATAATCATAATAGCTGATACTTAGGACCAACTTTTGCCAAATTTTTGGAGGGCTTAAGAACTAGATTTACAGTAATGCATAAGTTAATAAAAACATAAAACTAGGAAAGGACTTCACACCCAGAATTCTAATTTCATTTCAGACTTTCTACATCTTCTCTAGATACACAAGATTCAGTATCAAAAACCTTGATTTTGTTCTAAATTCTACAAGTTATTCCCAAATGTGTGTAATGTAAGAAATCGCCAAAATGGGGGAAAAAATTATATTCCTTAACTTGTTCTGATAACTTTTCAGTGACCTCTAAAGCTCTTCTGTGCTTTCAGAGATGCAGCAGAGTTCACAGGCCGAGAAGAGACAGCTAAAAACAGTTCAAACCCCTAGACTTCAACAAGGCATTTGACACTGTTTGCCACTGCCTACTCCTACACAAGGCAAGCTACTGACTAGACAAATGGTCAGTGGGATGGATTGGAAACTGACTCACAGACTGAAATCAGAGGGTGCTGATTGATGCTTTTTACTCAGGCTGGCTCCCCGTCACACACAGGGTCCCACAGGGATCAATACTTGCCCCCATCCTGTCCAACATCTTCATAAATGATCTGGATGATAGGTTTGAAAGCACCCTCACTTGGTTAGCTGATGACGCTTACATGTGTAGAATATTTATTGCTCAAGGAACTTCAATTTCTTATGGTAAGTGTTCTATAGACTTTTTATGCTGTCTTTATGTCCAGTTACTTCTTTAGATACCATTAGTCCATCACTCCTGAGCAGTAAAGAGGTTACCCACATCTAGTCTGCACTAATTTTCAGATTTTGATGTTTCATGAACTCTGCTCAGCAGTGGCAGAGAAAGGGAGGAACAAAGAAAACAGTTGTGATGGATTTTTTCACAGTTATTGTTTGATGGTTTTGTACTAGGGCTTCATATTTTATCCGTATCAGAAATTATGGAGCCAATTTTCCTAAGTAATTTTGGATGAAAATTGGATTCTTTGGTGTTTGCTTAGAAGTGAAAGTAGAGTTTGGAGAAACTTTCCTATGTGAAAGTTGTTTATTTTCAGAAAAGTTCAATTTCTTGAACACAACAGTTTTGAGGCTTCTGTTTCACTTTCATATTTGGTACTTACAAATGGATTCAAAAGAAGAGAATATGCCTCCAAAAGAACTCACAGATTAAGCATGACTGTCTAGAACTTGAAATCAGTAGAAGCAACATAGAAATACTTTTTTATAAATATTATTTTCATAAATAATAAAGCAGTTACTTTTTAAAAATGTAGTCTATCCATAAATGTTGTCAGAAATTGAACTCAAGTCTTCAGAAAGGTGTTATGTCTGATTAGAAATCAGTGCTGCATAAGATGCATTTATGGATGACCTAGAGAGTTCACCTAGTGAGAATCACTTCTCACCACGCAAGAGCTGCAAATTGTATTTGAAATTAATATTTCTGATTAAAATTGGCACTCCTGAGCCTCCTGTTGACTAACTCCTGTTTGCTTAAGCAATAAGCTTATTTCAGCTGAAAATATCCTCAGCGGACATGCTTTCAAGTTCTGTACTTCATGCTGCTCTAATGTTGCAGGAAGAATCTCAAACACTTATCCCAGACACAGCCACCAGGCTATGGAAGTGCCTTGACTTTTTCCTGCCATTTTTGCAACTGCTGTGCTAAAAGAGGAGCCAGTGTAGTAACTGAAAATTTCTGCTTTCCTCTCAGCCGGTGTCTCTTATGAATCTTTTGATTACCTGCTGTTCTACTACTGCCTTATGATCACTGGCCTTCCCTGTGCCAGCCCTACTATTTTATCTTATGACACCATTCTGATACATTTCTACAATTTCTGAGAAGTGTTTTAAGATACAGCAGCACCCAGGCAGAGAGCTCAATTCCATGCTTCTCATTCTGTGATTATGAATACCTTTCTGCCTCAAATGCTGATGAATGATCAAAATTAAAAAAAAATTAATCAGTCTTTTAATCCATTCTAAGTGTTTCAATTTGTACTACATCTGCCTTCAGCTTCTAACTTGTGCTCTTCTTGACTGACATTTTTGCTTTTGAAACACTTCTTCCTTTTCTAAGTAGAAGCAATCACTTCTCCAAAGTGAAAAATGTGAAACAAATTTGGCAAAAAAATTATTTTGCAGTTTCCCTCTTCCAGCTTTTGTTTTGTTTTGTTTTTCCAATCTTTTATGTTTTGCTTCAGTTTAAAACTGTAGATGACTTCATGTCAGCACATCTTTGTAATATCCTCTCAGAAACATTTTTAGCATTATCATTTTCTGTCCTGACATAGTGCCAGAATTTTCATTGTGATTCTAAACCAATAATGTCCTTCAATCAATGTCCTTCAGATCACTGGAAAAGGAGAGAAATAATACTGCTTAAAGCTTACTTGTGATTTAGTGATTGGCAACATTATTTATACTCAAAAAGAATGAAGTTTAACTACAAAATAGCCCTTCAATAGGACAAAAAGGTACTCACTGTACAGCATCTGCTTCTGCTACATACGTATAGAGGTGCAATTAAGTGGCTTCGTGAAACTAATTTCAATAGCCATTTTCCAAAAACCCAATAGAAGTATGCTACAGCTAACTGTAGTAACTTAGATGATAATTACTTGGCTTAAATGACAGAACTATGCCAAGCCCTGGTGTGCGAACTAAAGATTCATTCAGGTGGCTTCCCATCAGGAGTGAGCTCAGAACATTCTATATGTTGCAGCCAGACAACAGGGAAAAGCTGCATCCCTAAAGCACCTGCTCCTTTACAACAGAAGTCATATTTCACAGAGCGGATGCTTTAATTGCCCTGATATCATGTAAAGGTGCTCATCTCCCCTGGCAGCCAGTTGTCAAATGAATAAGCATAACTGATCAGATGAGCAATTTTTCCACAAACTGTGACAGCTCAGGTTTTCCTGCAGCTGTGGGATACCAGCAGCTGCATGCTTGAAAGTGTATTACAGAGATTACTAGTTAAGAGATAGGTGCCCTCACCCCTAAAACAGGGTGTTTTTGTTCACTGTGTTCCTGTCTAGAATAAAACACCAGAGAACTAGCTAGTAGACTTATAGATTTCAAATGCTTAGAGTGATAAGTGTTCTCAGATAAGATATGGACTATTGCAGTCTAGGTCTGGCTCTTTGCGCTATGCTATGTCCTGGGCATCACAGTAGGCCCAAATGCTGATGTATCACCCACTACTGAAATTGTTCTCAGTGTCTGTGACAGAGATGCACCCATTGCTCCCAAGGATGTTCTGGGAAAGGGTTGGCATGAGCTATATGTCTGACAAAGTATTGTCACATTCAGCTCCTGCCTGGGTCCCTTAGACCTAGTCCACACTCAAAAATTTGGTGGGCAGAGGAGAATCTGATGGACAGAGATGAGTGAGAAAAGCTCATAGGGAAGGTACAGTTATAAGAGCAAAGTTGGGCATTTATTGCTCAGTTGATTTGTTCACAAGGACAGTTCTAAAATACAGGTTCATTAGACAGAGGAAGGAAGAGCACATTACTCACGTTGAACTGTGGCATTTAACGCTACTGATTCCCAAGAGCCTGAACAGTGCTATGCAAATCAGATAAACAGAGAGTAGTTCTGACTGCTGCTGAAAGGTGGGTTTAAGGTGTGCATGAAGTTTCTGTCGTTCTTGAGAAGTAAAAGAAGAAGAATTTCTTTGATAAACGTAAAATACTGCATAAAACACCTTTCATTTTCACCTGTATCTTTGAGAGAACAGTAAGGAGATGGACAGGGAAAACAGTCTACAATGATTAAGACATTTTTAGAAACATATTACAAGGCTAAGAAATATAAAAGAATTTTAAAATTATCCTTATTTCTTGAAATTTTGTCACCTTCAAGAAAAAAGTCCATTGTAATTTGATATTTATTGTCTGATCTTTCTTCTTTCATTTTTAAGCTTCTCTGTAAGAAAATAGACTCTTTCTCCAGTCATTGTTACAGCCATTATTACATCAAATTAAGCTGATACATGTAATATAGGTGTAATATTGTTTTAGAACAGTCTATTGGCTTTCCCCAAAATTCGAACTGTTTGTAAAACCATGGTTTAAAATCATAAATCCCTCCTAAGCAAGAATTTCTTTCAAGGTAAAGAAGAATTTGAGATAAGTTTGTGATGAATATTTCCTATTTTCTTTTTTTATAGAAGAGTTTCAGAAACACCTTGGACAAAGCCACTTACAAGATATTAGTAGCTTACTCCAGAAACGTAGTATGAACCTTTTCTGAGTGACAGCATTTTTGGCTTTGAATGCTACTGTTTTTCACAATTTTATTTATTTCTCATATATACCGCACTTTCCATCTTTGTAGCATTCATTGCAAATACATAGGATATAGTCCTGAAACTGACTTTCAGGACCATTGATATCATCCCCTGAGTATAGCTGCCATTTGAATATCTTTTTTTTTCCATGAAATGAAATCCCTAATTTTGTTTTTTAGCCCTGATGAGCCCTTCCCCTTTTATGGGCACATGAAAATTACTCAGTCTTACACAGAAGACGGCAGCTTCCATTTGCAAGTAAAGGCAGGAGACACTTGATTCTTGTCCTATCTAATGCACCAGTCACTACAGCTCAGTCAAGGCCTTTAGAATTGGTAAATAAGGATCACCAAACATACATAATTGTGCAATATATGTCCTCCTGAAGTAAAGGGAAACAAGAACATGAATCAAAATTCAGCCAAACTTTGATATTTCAGAGCCAATATGTTCACTATCATTAATAGCTATAGCTAAATATTTAAGCTAGCATTGAACTATGCATCTTTGGACTAAGGATCACATCCTCCTGTGGTTTCATAACACAAACCCACAGCAGTCAAATCCAATAGTCTTCTAGGGGTGATAAGGCAATTGATAATACATGTTGTTGGATAGACTTCCAGTCCTTGCAGAAAAACATCTGCATTTACATAAGATTATTCTGTATTTGTCTATGCAACAAAGTAATTTTGTAAATACTTACTGTATTTTGAACACACTCAGAGAAATCTTTGCATCATTCAGTAAGAATGATTTTATTTACAATAAGCCCATAGGCATTCTGAAAGTGCTGGTTTAAGAAAGCTTTCATTAGGGGAAAGGAAATTTTGCCACTACATTTCTTTTAGTAATTTATTCATAAGAGTTGCATAATTAGGATAATGAATAATGCTTTCTTATACATTTTTCCTGTAAATATGGGGAAGAAAACATCACAAAAAGAGTTTTCAAATTCTACCACAAACTGAATTCTCTGATTTTAAATGTAATCTGTTCTGCTGTGCTGCTGGAAGTAATTATTCTGATACTTAATGTAGCAGAGAATAAGGCATATATCTTCATCTGCTCTGCTCTGGGTTACAGATGCAGATGTGGTTCTCTGCTCCCTGCTGCAGCTGAAGTATGGGACAGCCTCCGAAGGGGGGCAGGAAGTGTGCTGGTCCCAGATTGCACATCCCGTTCTCTGCTGAGTCTGATCTGAGGATAGGCATGTGCAGCAGACCATGGGACAGCTGCCAACTCCTCAGTAAGTCCAGTGGGAAGACAATGATATCTGACCTGTTTTCTGCTGCTGTAGCCATGGGGCAGGAGCTCATGGCTGAGGACAGGGGTGAGCACCAGGGAGCTAGTTTGTAAGACCAAGCTGTTATAAAAACAGATTTTTCTTCTGATTTTGCAGAATTTCCTCTAAGAGTGACAAGCATATCTTTCAATGTCTCTCTTCTTCTGAGACAGTAATGTACTGTGGCAGTAACAAATTGTCCCCTTTTCTTGACATTTTAGTTTGGCTGGCTGCCTCTTGGTCCATCCTCTCCATGTTGGAGGTTCCCATGCCTTATTGCCAACCTCGTGTATTTTTTAATTTTTTCTCCAAAATTACACGATTAGTTGAGAATTTAAGGGGGGCTTTGGGGGCGGGTTTTTTGTTTGGTTGGCTGGTTGTTGTTTTGGTTTTTTTAATCTTGTGAGTATCAAGTCAGAAATATGCTATTTTCAGGCCTCACTCATGATTTTCATATGCTTGGAGACAGCAAAATTAACCTCCCTTGCCACCTACCCACTTCCTGATCAATTGCATCAGCAGAACAAGGGAGACAGAGGTATAACGCTCCCATTACCTCCTAGACCCAGCATTATCTGTGTTGCAGGGCCAAAGTGAGATTCAATTTCTTTTCCTGGTCCCAAGTAAGTACAGATTTCCTAAAATGGAGGCTACCTTTAAAACATGAAGAGAGGCAGAGAGCTTAGTAGGAGATTCTTCAAACTGTTGAGCATTACTGCCTTCTTATCTTCACAGGAACAGCTCCTGCTTCAGAAACTATACAAGTCTATACTATACTTTCTTAAGTGAAGAGCAGCTTTTCCTCTGACTCATTCTACAGATAAAAAACTGTAACAAAGTTAAAATTTGTTCCTGTACCTCAAAACTGTAACCCCTCACAGTTAAGTCTTGAAAACATCGTGCAGGAAAGTGAAATGGCCAAAGTTGGGAGGCTGAGTGGCTATTTTTTACCTTATTTAACACTATCGGAATGTACTGTCTTCCTCTGGGGAGACAATGCTTCTGAATCCTTTCCTAAAGCTTGTTACCTCTGTCCTTCTGTCAAAGATGAAACAGAATTTTTTCCTCCCTTCCAAAACCCAGCTGTAGGTGGTGATAATTCAGTGGTTTGAGCATTTACACTCACTTGCCCGAGGGTTTTCTTCTAACCTACCAATCCTCCAGCTGCATCTGGGCCCTGCCCGCCACATATTAAGTTTCCAAGAGTGTGCAAGAGAGCAAATTTCACCTCCACTTTTGGAGCAGCAATGCTCTAAAACAAAATGATAGAACATTCAGGATGCACAAGCAGGAGACAAGGGAAGGCTGTTACACCTACTTATTTGCTTCCACCTACTGCTGTGTCGTATTCCAGAAGTGCTCACCACTTCTGTGTACTCAAATGCATGAAGAGCTGCTGCTGCTCTTCTCCTCCTTTCTCTGATAAAGACAAAATACAAAATTAGCCATTCAAGGTGCTGAAAGTTCTTCAGCTGAAAATGAGAATGTTTATTCTTTTTATCCATCCCTTTCCCTATTTGAACTCTGTTGCACTTGCTTGCATGTCCCTACTTCTGAGTTCTGTCTGAGATTATTTCTTCCTTCCTTTTCAGATGCCATTCTGTCATGGTAAGATGGGAGGCAAAGAGAAAGGAGAAAGTTTCTTCTTTGATGCAAAAAAACTTCCAAACCCATAACCTCACTGCTTTTCTCTGTCCCATTTTTGCAGAGCTCCACTCTCTGGTGCTGTCTCCACCATATCCAAAGGCAAATACCCAAAAGTCCTTCCTGTGCTGGATGACTGTGTAGATGCACCCAAAAATGTCCTTGTACTGAGTCCCACATGGTCCATGAGAGTTAACTGGTTAACTGGTTAGCTGGCTGGGTTAAGCCACCGTAATGGACAAGACATCCCTGGTGAATTCTGCTCAAGCTTGGAGACAAGCAACAGTCTGAGTTTTGGTTATGGGGGTGGATGCACCTCATAAGACACAGTTAAACAAATGAAAGCAAGAAGGATTTTTCAGACCCGTAGCTTTGGTTTTCCATACTGCCTATGCTTGCTTTTTTCTGATATTAACTTTAGCTATAGATTCTACCTGTTTAAAGACTGGATTATCATTTTATTTGTTAACCTGAGGGCATTCAGCCAATCCTGTAAGCCTGGTTATTGCTTGATCTGTTCAAAAGAACATCACTTTTCCTGTACTTGAAACTATTACTGTTGTCAAATATTAAGTGATTTGCTGAACCATTGTGTAACAACATGTCTCATAACATGTTTGTCAGTGGATATATTTAGCTGGTTTGGCTATTGTATTTTTATAAATAAATTACATAGCCTAGTTCTTTTTAACTGAAAATATTTGAATTTCAATTAAACCTTATCGAGCTACTACATGTATAGATATGCAGAGGCTCCCAAAACACCTTTTAAAAAAAGACAGAAAATGCAGTAAAAATAGGAGAACGGCATTCATCCTTTGAAGAACATGAATAGCATCAGCTAGTAAAGCCATGAGCCCCCCATTTGACATTCAAAAATCAACCCAATATTTATTTTCGTCTTCTGAATCAATTGGAAATAAATTTGTGGAGGAATTTAGAAAAGCAGTTTAGGAAAAGTTAATGTTAGATATTTTCACAGTTTTGTTTTTAGTTTTACTTCTCAGGATTTGTCTCCATGAAATGGCACATTTTCTGGGTTTTCACTTGTTTCGAATCCATTTAAGATATGTAACACTACTGAAGTCAAAAGCAGAACTTTCCCCCAACTAAATAAATAGTCGAGTGGGCTGTGATTCCCCACTCGAGTATTTATGTTCTTACCTTTTATACTCTTAGTTAAGCATAAATTTTTATCCTCAACTCCTAAACATGAGGAAATTTGTTGTCGACCTCTGATCTGATGGTGCGTAGAGTCCCAGACTGTGGCAGAAGGATACAGAGAAAATCATCCATGCATACATGATTCCAACGTACTTTACAAACATCTGGGGGTTTATCAGAACTTCTGGGAGAAATTCAGTTTATTATTCCATATTTCAGGGACGTTGAGGATTTAAAATTTTTCAGTAGATATCCAGAGGTAAACAAAACTTGCAGGTTTAATGGCTAAGCAGTTTGTGGGAGAAAAGTGTTGTTCACTGTTAGCAGATTTCTCCATCAGTCATTTAACAATGTCAGGACCCAAGGGCCTCACTGCACCACTAGATAGGTAAGTCATATACTCAGGTTCAACAAAATGTAGCAGAGACTCAATCTTGTGTTAGTGCATAGGACAGCTATAGTGCAAATACATTTCAAAGTGATTTTTAGCAAAGCCTTAATCATTTAGGGCGCTTTTAATGGCAAAGGATCAACAGCACTGTGGCATCCATGTGAATAGAAATCATGCAGGAATCCTAAACCTCTACATTACTGAGCATGGAAGAAAAACTCTCCTGTTTGGGAAAATGACTTGAAGCTAGAGCAAAAACTTATAGATGCTTCTCTGCTAAGCATGAAGCCTGGGATGAATGTGGCCTCATCCATTTCAGTGGAGCTGACCTTCTCCTCCTGGAGTTTCAATGTGTTTCTGTAGCTGCTGATGCAAGAAAACCGTTGGGAGGATCTGTTAGTCAGCTGCCCTTAAGGCTGGTTTATAATTACTGAAGACAATTACAAGATATGTCAAACTATTATGTGATGTTATCTGAACAGGTTAAAACTCATTAGAAACCACATAAAATCTTTTTTCATTAATGCCATGAAACAGTCCAGTACCTCATTTTTGTGTCATAGGCAAATTTCTCTGCCTTTAGGAACACATCCTCCCGTGTACAGTGTTGGCCTGCAATCATGGCCAAGTAGATTAAGTATAAATTAAAAATCATTAGATTTGGGTTATAATTCCTTTCCCTACCATTAAGGTGTAGGTTAAGGAACAAAATCTTCATAGGGATGGTCTGAATTTCTTTTGCTTCTTCAGTCCCTGTTCAAACCTGCTTGTTCTTGCTGCCACGTTGCTCGCTGTGCTCCGCCAGCTGCACAGTCTCTTGCATAATGTACCCATGGCCTGGGTCTCTGTGTGTGATCTTACAGAAATAATTTACACTCTCAGAAATACAGTTGATAGTCATCAGGGAGTGCAGGGAAATTTTTTTTATTATGTGTATTTACAATTTGTCTGCAAGTTTGGTCTTCGTAGATGACTACTGAGTGCCTAGCGGGGCTGACCTTCTGCCACAGCTCAATAAACTGTCCTGTTGATTTAGTTGCTGGCTGATGACTTTTCTCACATTTGGAAGCTCTACTTCACACAGATTTCACAGATGTTTTCTTTCATTTTGCACAAAGTAAAAGTCTGTAGGTGAAATGCATTTATTTATTTATTATTTATTCTATGGAACAGCACACTTAAGTGCATTTAAATGTCGAAAGAAAAAATAAAGCTTTTTTAGGTGAAAAAATTAAAAAGAGATGTCTCCTTTTCTTAAGCACAAGAATTAAAAAAAAATTAAAAATCCAGTCATGCCATGAATTACAGTAAAGAAGCTGAAGGTACAGAGCTAGGAAATATAATATTAACACACCTTTGATTGGGAAATATTTGTGCTAACATACCACTTAGCACACTCAAGTAAGTGAGGTAAAAAGCACCTAAGTAAGCTTATAGGACTCCATTAGCTCTACAAGTCTTAGACCTGAGATTGTAGCAATAAGCAGGTTTTAACAGTGAAATTTCAACAAGATTACAGTTTCTATGTCTCTTAGTTACATCTTGAGTGCTTGCTTTATCTTCACCTTAGATTAGATAAGTAGAAGGAAAAAAAGTGTTTGCAATTTCTGTCTCAGAGATGGCAGAGCTGAGCTGCAGCTTTCCATTTCCTTCATGAAAATGGAGGATAACAGGAGAAAGGCTGGAAAGTAACTGTGTGAGGATCTTTCTGGGATCATGTGTTTTTCTGGCTGTGGAGAAAAAAAAACTGCTTAAGAATTAAGAAAAAAATTCCAGATAACTTCAAAAATGGGGTCAAAGCTTTTCTGATTTGAACCAAATCTTGTCACTATTTATGGAATCATTCTAACAGGGTTAGCTGATATATAAAAGAATTTCCCAGTTTGTCAGTGTTCATACTTCCAGAGGGGATCTCATGACACCACTGTTGTCTAGAAAAATTCTGTAAACTTAATTAGCTATGATAATCTTTTAAAATTGCCTTTTATACAGCTAGCTGACCCAGTTCTCCCATACTTGAGGTGAACTTGTCAAAAAAATTAATAATTTCTATGAAACATTAGGTCAGAAGTCTGCCTTAGACTGTGAAAAGGCAAGAATTTGGATTTTCAGATCTGTGCCTAGGTTAGTTAAACATTCAGATGATCTTGTCCACCAGAATACTCTGTCAGCAATACCTCAGGGATATTGAAATCAGTAATCTCTACTGAAAAAGTTCTTTAAAGGCACTTTTGCATAAAAAAAAAAGCAAAAATAAACAGCCATACAGCTAAAAAACCTAGAGATTCCAACCATGAACCATAAAATAATCTCAGCATTTTCTCCACTGTACTATATCTGATAATAGATACTTCAGAAGAAGTATTTTATTTTCTGTACCTTCATAAACTGCTTATTTTTCTCTGCCAGATGCTAATGAAAATGTCTACAGTCGTTTACCCTAACAGTACGGCAGTAAAATACATTTGGTAGAAATACCTTGTTAATTTAAACAGAAATACTATCCAAACTTGTGTCTTTTTAGACTGGAATTGATATTGATGGTATAAGCTTTGTGAAAATCTGTGGATGAAGCTTGCTGCCCCTTCTCTGGATTTAACTCACTTCAGCAAAAGAGCTGAACACCTTTCTCACAGCTAGAGAGCAGAAGCACTGATTGTTGCTAGTAGAAGCAGACAGATCTTGCTGATGCCTGGATTTTAGGCAGCTCATTTCAATTTTATAAATTAATTTATTGTGGTCCTAGCATGTGAATTTTGACTTTTACCATTGGATAACCTGACCCAAGTAGCCTTTCCAGCAACAGTGAAACTATTATTTATTACAGCAGTGCCCAGTGACTCCCAACAAAGACCACTAAACAAATATACAGAGTTAAAAAAAAAGCCATATATCAAAAAGACATAAAGTTTCAAGCAAATAGGTCATATGATGACAAAAAGGAAGTGTTCTTATTCCATTTGGGGGATTTGGAGCAATAAGAGATGAAAAGATTTGCCAGCAGTGACCCAGTATGTCAATGGCAGAGAAAAAAACAAACCTAGAATTTCTGAGTCTCTGTCTGTTGTCCTAAGTGCAGCACTTCAGAGCTGATTTCAACAGTTTATTTCTAAATCAAGATTCAGTGGTGGACTCAAATAAGTTTTTGAGCTTTTTTAAACATTTTTAAACTTCTCCTTTCTATTTACATTTCTCGTAATCCTTGCAGTAGTTCATCCTATATATACATAACCCATTCAGTACATAACAATATATTTTATAGGAAATACAGTCTCATCTCAATTGACCATGAAAAAATATTCATCTTGTCTTATGAAGGCAGCAAAGGAAATACATAACTTCAGTTCCTTAGATATCACTTGTCTCCAAAAAGCTGGAGAAAGCTTTGTGATTCAGGGTTTGTTCTTGCTCACACTCTTTTCCAACTTGAGGAACACCACTAAATGTGGTGGAGTAAAATGCATGTGAACTTGTGTGACGAAAAGAAGGACCTGGCCTTTCTCTTAGTGAAGAATTCCTCTTTGGCTTTTAGAGCTATAAAGAACACAATGAAATGCATGCAATGCAAATAAGCCAATTACAAAATTATTTGAAATATATATATTTTTATATTAATGATGCACTTAAAATCGGTATGTCTTTGGGGGAGAGGAAGTTGAAAAGGCTATAAATAAATACAGAGAAATATTCCAGTGATTCTTTTCCTCTTCGTGTTTGCAGAGTCATGACTAAACATACTAAATATGTTTGTTCTTAGATTTTTGCATTTGTGTTTATTATTTCTGTATAATATAATAATTATGTGCAGAAAAAGTATCACCACTTGGAGGTTTTCAGCTAGTGCACTGAAGAAAGAATTACTAAGAACTCTGATCTTTAGAAGTGACATGACACAGCACTTTGTAAAGAGAATATCAGTGACGCTGTTATTCGCTTTTAAGTCATTAATTTCAGTTTCTCTAAAATATAACTGCTTTCTAATATATGGATCAGACTCTTAGCTAGTGTAAATTTCCGCAGGATATTTATCTTACTGGGGTTATGTCGAGGATTTGAAAATTATTAGTGCACACACCTATCTCTCAGAAGTAATGAAAGAGAATAGTTTCCTTTCTGGTGAAGGAAAATATTATCAGTATTTCAAGCTGTTTCCCTACAGTCATTAGCAGCGTGATGAGTGTGGCAATCACATCATGCAGAGGTACAGGGCAGCAGATGGAGGTGTGCTAACAGTCTGTGCCATGTCTTAGGAACAGGAGACCTGCTTGCTTAGCCCTGCCGCAATGGTATGCCTGTGTGAGGGCATGTGGGCATAAGTGTGCACGCAGGGACAGGCAGACACATCCTTGCCTGAGTGTCCATCTGTCATTCCTTCCCCAGACCTTTTGCATCTGCTGCCACTCTCAGCCATATTTGTCAGAGGAAGGTTTGAAAGGTCTGAAAATCTTAATGTTCCTCCTGCAGTAATGAAAATGGATGACTGAGGATAGGAGAAAGTCCCTTAGAGGCAGGGCTGCTATGTAAACACACCCTTGGTTAGAAACATAAGACATGATCTAGAAAATAAATGGTTACAATGCCTAAGCACAAGAAAAGCTCCAATTAGGCTCGCTTAGGACTAGCAAAATACTTGCAAGATTGAGTGTACGGACATTTAAACTTTACTTCTTGTTGCTTTTACTTCCTGCAGCCAATGTAGGGATTTTACGAAAACTTTTTATTCCACTCCTCTGAGCTCCTCAATGATTGACATGTACCTGTGTCCGAATTAGCAAAGGAAGTTGGATGGAGTCACAGAAATATTAAAAGTGTATCTAATCCATCTAAACATATGAAACATCTCTCTGATAATAACGGACGAGGAATTACGTATAAATAAGAGCATGATGGGTGTGACACGAGAACAGGTACCAGCCCAGGGATATTGGAGGTGAGGTAGTGAAGGTTGTAACAGTCATGCTGATAAAATAACTAAATCTAAATTTTATTCAGACTCAAGAACCATTAAGAAAGTCTTCATTTACCTTGTGCATATTATTCTCCTGACATTGTAGCTGTTAAATGAAAAAATGCTTTGCCAAGCCATGCTGCAGGCTTTGAAGAACCACAATTGGTTTCAATGTGGCCATTCAAATAGGTGGGTGTTGCCATTGACAGACTAGAATGATGCTCAAGTTCATACACTCATTCTCAATTCATGGTGTTTACAAATAACATAGTGTCCAAGAATCATGTGTTGTACGAGACTTCAATACTTTATGTTAACATCTGCAATCTGTATTAAAATAGGACAGAGAGCCAGATAGTGAACTTGTGACTTCCACAACACCGGGAAAGTATGGAATTACAGGCAGAGATCTATTTAGGACTAAGTAGGCTGCCCAGGAAAGTGGCTGAGTTTCAAATAACTCTAGAGTTATTTAAAATACATGTAGATGTTGCACTTGGGGATATGGTTTAGTGGTGGACTTGACAGTGCTTGGCTAATGATGAGACTCAGTGATCTAAAGGTTTTTTCCAACCTAAACTGTTCAATTACACTGTGATTCTAAGTCTCAAGAAAGTGTAAACCATTGGCATTTATTTCATAGAATGAAGAGATTATGGGATGCACCATACAGGCATTTGGGACATCATTATATTCTTTATTCTACATTAAACAAAAAGGGGAGAGATACACTTCCCTCACTTCCCATGGACATCATAAATGACTAATATTAGCGACCTGTTCCTCCAAAGCCATCATGCCTTTTGCTACCCTGGGAGGCCTTTTAAGTTTGCCCTACACTTCATGATCTCTGGGCACACTGGAATGGAATTGCATTTGGGTAAAGTTATATTAATTTTATAGTTACTTTCCAATAGTTTAAGATTTTGACACTGCCAATGCGTAAGAACACTGATTTTTATTTGCATGTGAAAATATTTTAGAAGGTCATTTTTGGAGCCTCAAATTCCAGTATGTTTTGGGGGAGAAAAAAATCATGTCTTTTCACAGTATTGAAATGCTTCATCTGGTTGACCTAGAAATATTGACATTAAATCTTTGGAAATTCTTTATTTAATTCAGTATTAAATAAATGTAATGTAGTTAAAAATAGTTCAGGCTGAGAAAAATTGAACTGTAAACATGTACTGTTCCCATCACTACATGATGTGAATCTAGCTGGGAAGTATTTTTTTTAGAAATATGAAATATACAGATTATTCTAATCACCTTATTGTCATAAGGGATAAATGCCATAAGTTCTGTGATCAAAGCGTTACACAAGACTGCATTTGTATTTAGCATATTTGAAGCTTAAGAATGTTCTCTAAAGAAAGAAAGGTCATCTTTTATTTTGAAACATCATTAGATCACTGGGATCATGTGTTATTGTCACTACCTCTGCTAAAGGAAAAAGGGCTTTATTTACTGTACTCCTCTTGGAATTCTAGATATTTTTATAAGAATGGAGAATGGGAGCATGGCTAGTGATTCTTAAAAGATCTAGCAAGCCTGACTTACTACAAAAAAAGCGCTATACTCATATTCTCATATTCTCATCTTACTTTTCTCTATATTTTAAAGCTAGGTATTCCCTTTTTCTTTGGGGAGGGTGTTGGTTTTTTTTTGTTTGTTTGGTTTTTTTTTTTT
>VZTI01001520.1:21048-75520 GCA_013397865.1 Struthidea cinerea
GTTTTTGGTTGTTGTTGTTGTTGTTGTTGTTGTTGTTGTTGTTGTTGTTGTTGTTTTGTCTGTTTTTGGTTTTTTCTTTTTTTCGGTTGTTTGTTTTTTGGGTTTTTTTTGTGTTTTATTTTTTTTTGTTATTGAATGATAGTTTTCTAGCTGGTAGTATCCATCTAATACACAGTGGTTTCAAATTTTCATTACAGAGAGTCATCCCAGAAAAATTATCTCTTTGATCTGTCCTGTTCTTTTGAGTTTGGATCCTCAGATTCTTGGATGTCTTACCTGAAATTATCCAAAATGTTCTAGACCAAATTAGTATTTAAAATATGTAAGCCTCTTCACCTCTTCCCCACGACTTTTATACTGAAGTAGCTCTATCAATAGCATTATGGGAGCTTCCCATTCAGAACATACACATGACATTCACAGAACTGACATTGATTGCATTAGCTTTGGATAAGTACCAAATACAAATTACAAATGTCCTGTGGGAACTGCAGATTCTGTTCCCTCAGGAACTGAGAAGTATGAGCAATATAATTGCAAACCAAATAACTATAATTTTTATTTCTTTCAGAATATGAAAACAAAACAACCTGGTGGCACTCACACCACTGTTTTTCTAGGGCTGCCTAGCCATGTAGACAGGCATATAGTTAATTTGTGCCTAACTTGTCCAAAAATTTTCTTGGAGCCTCAGCGACTATGCAATTTCAAAGTGCCTGCTACGTTGCTACATGTCAGCTAGCTTGTACTTGTAGCTCTATAAAAATTCAAGTCTAAACTGAGCAGTGTAGGATTTATTCAGAGCCACCTGAACTCTTCTAAAGCCCCCTGGAAAATTCTCCAAATATTAGTCACAGTGAACACCATGACTATTTATTTGATGTAATACTGACATTTGATCCACTTCCCTTATATTATCTAATGTTATAAAAGCTGGAGAAGCAATTACAGAGATAGGCACTGTGTTTTCAGTCTCATTCTCCTGAAAAGGTTGAAACCATTTAAAAATTTCAAGTCATGAGACACTGAGAGTGCACTGAGAGTAAGAGTCAGTGTCCTTTTACTGAAGATTAACTATTGTGCGTCCAGGCACGTAACAAAGTGGGGCAGACATTAAGAAGGCAAGAAGGAGCCTAATTTTGAGACAGGGCTTAGTTTACCCTATGTACAGAGAGGAAGAATAGAAATTCCAATCCCTACGATGCATATGTGTTTTACACTGGACAAATGTTGACCAAAAAACCACAACATTCAAACCAACAAACAAACAAGCAAGCAAACTACAGATTCCAAAACCAAAATAAGCAACCAAAACAAATAAACAAAAACAAATTTAAAAAATGACACAAAGCACTATTTTATTGCAGGATTATTTTTTGGACCCATCAGAGCTTTGGATCAGTTCCTTACAGAGCTGTGTGGCTACTAGTGCCAGTGCCCAGCCAGGTGTGGGAGTAAGGCTAAGGACATGAAGGCAGTGGGACCACGCTGCAGCAGAAGAGTGCTTTCAAACCAAATGAAAGTGACCGTGCAACCACAGTCTCTTTTTGCTCTCTTAACTTTGTAGATAGAATTTATGCAGTTATGATTTCCACCTGCATACTCGCACTAATAATTCCTTTAAGGACATCTGCTGATTTTGGTGACACGACTTCTAAATTAGCTAAACTGGATCCACTCTATTTTACTGAGCTCTAACACAGCCACTGAGGGTGGTTTCCCATGCCTTCCTTTGAAGCACAGTCTCCCAACATCATTTTCACTGTTAGTACAGTGCCATGTGGCTATTAGCTTCAGACTCATTCAGTATGGTTTTAAGTGTGGGCTATGTATAAGGTGTGTATTTACAGCATTCTGAAAATCTTATTCTTATTTTTTCCTATGTCCTTTATTATTCTTAAGCTCTCTGTGTCCTCTAGTGGCTACCTATCAGAATTGCATAAATTGGCAAACAAATACTTTTATCCATTTTTGTATCTCAAAACATTAAAAAAAATAATTAGCTTTCCATTCCATAAATTTTGTCCTGTATTAATTCTTATTCCTTTTTTACTAAATTTTATATCAACAGTGATATTTTTATAGTTATTCCTGGTAAGCATCAGCAGTATATGTGGCAGTATTGACAATTTTATATATAAATCTTCTTGCACACACACATTTGTCTATTGTCTTGTTATCTGTGTGCTTGCTGTAGATTTTAGCATCCATTATTAATTATAAATGGTGATACAGGTCTTGGCAGGCATTGTGGACCATTTCCTTAAGTACAGAGTCACATTCTTCTCTCACTTGGGTGTGCCAAATTTTTCCTTAGGACATTAGAAGTTGCTTTGGTCCATCCTAAAATAATATTTGTGTACAACCCTCAGTGCATTTTTAAAGAATTTGGATTTTAGCCTACTGTGAAAAGCTAATATGTGAGCGCATAATTGGCAATCATTCTATAATAAAGATACATTAGGAACAAATGCAAATTTCACATGTAACTTTATTTGGGGCTTCCTGAATTCTTGACTATATAGTATTAAAGTGAGATCCAGTTCATTTAGTGTTAACCATTTCAAGTTGTAAAGAATATAAGTTAGGGAAACTAGGCTCCCACTCAAACCAGAAGAATAATGGTACTTCTAAGAGGATGCCATTCTATAATACTTACCTAGAAAAAAGGATGAATTTCTTCTCTACAGGAGTACCTTACACTTCACATGCTCTAGAATACTTGTCCAGCTTTACATGGCTGCACTTAGCCAGGTAATCTCATCCTTAACCTTTTAGAACAAGGAGCATGATTAATTATTTTAAGAGTAACAAACCAGTGAGAAATGAATAGCTATTTATTAGATGTGAATATAATTTACTGTGCTACAATAGTGAATTTTATTCAATAGTGAATAACCCTTCCATGTGCACTGAATAGATGTATTTGTATATTTTCAGAAGATACTTCACACTGACTGAAGTATTTTGTACTTCCCAAAATGTAACTCTTGGAGGGAAGGAGGCACTCCCCCAAATTTGAAGTTCTCTAAATAAAAAATTCAGCCTGTGGCAAGCACTTGAAGTGGAATTGTTTTCATTCTAAACAGAAAGAAGATACCAAATGTATAAGGATCAGAAAATTGATTCCTGAAAGGGAAGTTTTAGACAAAATAAGCAATGCTACCACGTATGCTTGTAATACTACACCTTCCTTAGTTCTCAAGAAGTTTCAGGTCACCTCATTGATCAGAGGATAAAGATTTTTTTAAGGTTTCAAGAACACTCCACTCTAAACCACTAAAGGCATTTGATTAAAATAATGGTAAGAGACATTGAGTGAGAACAAAAGATGTCAACGACAACACTCCTTGGAACAGAGCTGAGGACTCCAATATTTATAAGACTCAGTGAAATTTCCTGAGATTGAATTACACAACAGATAAGGACAAAACCGAGAAGGATTGGAAGGAAAAGCAAAGACCTAAGGAAGCAACATTTAGTAATTTTTTTTCTTGACCAAATCTGATAAAGGGCTCCTTCTGTTTCAAAGTTCAGTGTACTATATAGTACTATTTACATCACTCTGAACACTCAGGAAACTAATATTCAGATTATCAGGAAGATTTGTTAACGAGCTAGTAAATAGCATAGTACTTCACACTTTAGCACACAAAATTTCATACCATACTACCATAACCATAGTCATGAACAAACCCCAAGCATATTAAAGCCCAAATGTTAATAGCATCATGTTTACAATAAGTAGAGCCTGTAGAGCCTGGTGGAAATTTTAGTGGAGGTGATTTCGTAGACTGTCATAAGAATGGATTAGAGAATTCTTGCACCACAGCAATGCTCAGGAGAGTTCATGGTTCATTTGGCCAAATATTATTCTTACTGAATTTTCTAAATAGCTGATGAGTGTGATCAAAAAAAATCTGTGAAAGGAAAAACGGCAAGTTAAAAAAACCAAAGAAAGTGTTCAAACTCACTCATGACTGAGCCAATCTGACTGCTAACTGGGCTCCTATGAATGAGCCCAGTGCAGAGGATAAAAAGGAGAATGATCAGGATGTGTCTGAAGACAGAAGTTGAATTTTCTGCATCGGTACAGACTTGCTGTGTAACCTCCGGCAAGTCACTCGGGTCCACATACAAAGAAATATCTTGAAATCTGTATCAAGTGACCCATGATTCAGGGTTAATTGTTAAATGCTTCAGCACCCTATGAATCAAAATATGGTTGGATTCAATGATCTTAAAGGTCTTTTTCTAACTAAAAGATTCCATGAATCTTGGTCTTAGCTCTTGAATGGGGATAATAGTTCTTTACCATCTGACAAGAATGTGTCAGATGTATATTTAGGACCATGAGACAGTCATGTTCTGTGCTAGTGAGGATTAGGTGAATATGAAAAAGGAACTTTTTCATTATTGAAATGGCTCACTCCATAGCCAGAATATTTTTACTACATACATCTATGGGAAGGTACGACATATGGAAGAGGTAAAATAGGCCATGCTTTTAATTCTCTGAGTAAAAATGCACTGATTTCATATTCAACCTCATAATTTTAGATATTATTAAAAATCCTTCTGCCTGCCTTTTGCCTATCTTCAGGGTATCTGTGGAGTGAACAATCAATTCTTTTTCCCTTTATTCATGTGATTTTGTTTTGGTATCCAAAGCTCTATTCCTTTCTGCCAAACAAAATTTTCTTATAGATATGTGGGAGATTTCATTGTTTTGTCTTGAGTTAGTACACTCATGGAGTAGGTTCTGTACAAATAGAGGACAAAAGAGGTCTTTTGGTACAGAGATTTTACATGCTCTTTAACCACTTCCTGACCTTGAAATGCTTTTTGTTTTCAGAAGTCTGGTCAATCACTTCATTCTACAGACTTTGGACAACATAATCTCTGGAGATTGTTGGTGAACAGTGCTTGATCTTACTTCTAATTAAAATTAATGGAAATCTTTAAAAAATTTGGAGAGCATGTCAAACCCAAATGGCACTGGATTGATTTTTACCCCCAGTAAAAATACCAGTATTTTGTGGGTTTTTGCTTAGAAGTATTCTTACTTGTGTTCTTAGTAGGCTGATAGTAATTGCGATTAAGGTAAGAGCATTGTTTTCAAACTATGTATTGAAATGTTCTTCACGTCCCTAAGCAAGTACATATGAAGAAATGTCAAGAAAAATCATGTCAGTTTTGGAACTTACATTACATCTTCATAAGAACACACTTTTAAAATATGTAGAATAGAACTTTCTGTCTGGTATGATAGGTTCTGGTATTCACTTGCCAGAAAGCAAATACATCAGTAATGTCCCCTGTGGAATGTTAGCTATAGCATTTTTAAAATTACCTGAACTAAACAGATTGCTCTTAAGGAAATCTGATACTTTTGTATGGAAATGTTCCAGATCTTCTGACTTAACCAAAACAAAATTTGCTTTTGTGTGTTTAGCTGAGAGAT
The DNA here is from genome assembly GCA_013397865.1 of Struthidea cinerea. Classification (NCBI taxonomy): domain Eukaryota; kingdom Metazoa; phylum Chordata; class Aves; order Passeriformes; family Corcoracidae; genus Struthidea; species Struthidea cinerea. The sequence continues at coordinate 26,513 of VZTI01001520.1, forward strand.
TAACTTACAAGTAAATGCTCAAAAGAATATTTTCAAGTTTTCATTGATTCTTATGAACTATGCATCCTAAAATCGATGTGAATATTTTCCTGGTTAAAATCTATATTTATTATATTGCTTTTTAAAACAATTGTCAAATTATTATGTAGATTTAAATAGGTACAAATACAATAAAACATATGCATAAATGTTTTCTGTACTTCAAAGTGATTTTTTAACACTTTTTTTTTTTGTAGAAAAAAAAACAGGGAGAAACAGGGTTTGTAGAAACAGGGAAAAATTCAGAACTGATGAGCAAAAGAAGACAACAGCAGATGTCACTGGAAAACTTACCATCATTTATGGTTCTGCATTGTCAAGAAGCAACAATTGCCCACTGTATTTTTGTCCTCATAGACTGGTCCTAGAAACACCATATGGGTTATAGAAGAGGATGATATGTATCACTTTGCTCCAGCTCAGGTGGTGATATCAGGTGGGCCTATGCAAACTGGTCCCTTGGTATTCAGACACATAAATGCTAACATGAACTGGTCTCACAAAACACGTCATATTTCAGTGTCTTGCTCATTCCACTTACCCTGTAAAGTATTGGAGATGCTCTGGAAACAGATAATACAAACAAGTGGAGACATTACTCACAGTTACAAGTGGAAAATGTACTGGATACTTTTTATAGACTGCTGCTTTCCATTGTCATCATTGATTTGCACAGCATGGGTTTATGCCAAGATGCGTCTTAAACCACTTCTAAATTTCCCTGTGATATTGATCAGGCACAACTCCTGTTCTATTGAAGCATCCTTAATTTAGAACGGCCTACATGACTGACAGCTAACTAGCAAAAACCAAGGCTTTGGAATGATCAGACAAAACAATTAATATAGTTAAAACTTTGGCATTTGTAAGCCACATCTTGAGGGCAAATATGATTCATACTTCTTTTTCTAAAGTCCATTTAGTAGCAAAAGTTACATTGTTCAAGAAATTTTTTTTATTTCTTACCATACTGCATGTTGAATCCCTTGGGACATCACAGAATATATAAAATACTATTAATGATCTTCATTATTTTTGTTTTCCTCATGGCAGATGCCAATGATTCCAGCAGCTGGGTAGGTGGTGACTGTGCTCCTACAACAGTTCAATAAAACTGCACACAGCACACAGTCTAGCTGCACCACTGACATAATGGGGTCACCATTAATCACTTGAGAAATCATGAATGCAATGAATGGATTTTCGAAAAACAGATTTTAAAAATACATTACAAATGCATTTGCAATCTTGAGACTAGATATATACGCTTTGTGAGTTACCTGGAATAATAAATTATCTTCAGCACTCATTAGAAATGATGTAACTCACCTCTGTAAGAAGTCATATTAAGGGACTCACAGCTGATCTATAGAAGCATATTAAACCATATTAAGCTGTTAAACTGTAGTGTTTGTAATTAAAAGCTCATAATGCAGAATTAATTTGAAAGGTGGATGGCAGATCACTGGACAAAAACATTGCCAACAACTTCTAAAATAATTGACACCATCCAAACGCTTTAAAGGACTTTTCTAAAAAAGTAAAAAAATTATATTCTGCCAGGCCACAGAAAATATTTTGATTAATAACTAAATATGTGTACTGAAAATACTAATTTGCAAGCTCATTTTAGACTTCAGGCACTATTTCTGAGAGTCTCAGTGCAAAACCTATTCAAATGTTCTCACAGTAGGAGCTCTACTTTGACCTCATAACTTCTCTGCTTGGTTCACATCAGACTTGAGACCTAAGCAGTTCAAGTTTTTTATGGTATCTAGCACTGCAAAAAATACCAGGACTCCCATTAATTTTTTCAGCTGCAGGAATTTTTTCAGCTTTCTGTGACCAGAACCCTCTGCTCATACATGAAATAAGAAGTTCTTCAAAAGCTTAATCTCATCAGTAGTAACCCATGTAACAGCAAGGAATCTTGCCAACCCACATCAGATAACAGCATCAGATCTTGAAAAATTAATTCTTTATTAAGTGAGATTTTTTTTTAAATAAGTTCTGTTTTTCTGGTAAATATGGTATACATATTTCTGGTCGATGTAGTATTTTTATAGGTGATTTTTGTGGGTTTTTTCCTTACATCATGCTGCATAGCATTCAGAATGGTCCACACAAGTTCCTGCTCAGCCAGACTCTCATTCCCATATTCAGAAATAAAATCATCAATTCTGTTGCTCCATTGGTTGTGGACCTGTTAATAAATATTTATAGCGTTTGATACATGCATATTGGTAAGAGTGGGGATGGGTAGTACAATCCTTGATCTTTTATTGATATTTAGGCTTCTTCAAGGATTACTTGCAAGCAGCAGCATTTTAATCAATTTGCCAAAGATGATCTAAGACACATCATACCCATTGCACTAATGGGAAAGGTGAAAGCCAAAGAGAAGGATAAATGAAGCAACCCAAATCACAGACACAGCACAGGCAGGTGCAAGGTAATTTGCCCACTGGAGCCAGAAGAGCCAGGAAACACTTTAGTTCCACCTGATCTGTCCTGAAATACTAAATCCTACTTCTCATACTTACTTTTAATAAGCACAGCACCATATAACAATAAGCACAAACCAAATATTGATTCTAGACATAATGTGATACAAGCTTTTGTGAGTACCACAGAATCTGGCCAGGACATGTATTGCTGTAGGTTAGGGGAATTAATAGCTCATATTGGCCCTAGATTAGGCATCTTTGCTGAGACTGTTAAAATACACCTTCAACAGTAAATGAAGTGGACCAGCTGACCATAGTCAGTCTGACTAGAGAGAGGGTAGCAGGGAAGGTATGCAGAGGAGAAATCCTAGGCACTGAAAGGTTTCATCACAAAGCAATAAAAAATTAACCTTCTCCAACTCATTTCCCTTGCTACAGCCATCCTAAAAACAAAACTCAAAAGCTTTCACAGTGAATGATGATGTAACCATCATTTGTTATACTTCAGCAGCACTTAATTAAGGTTGAGATCAAGTGCAATTACAGTTGATATAAAATAAATTTAACTTCAAATTTTCAATCAATTTTTCTAGCACAAATAGCTGACCCCAGAATGCATTATTCCTGACAGTTTAAATCTTTCAAGATGTAAAACCATCATATAAAACAGGGATGATTCCATCATTATAAATCAACATTTAATAAAGAAATTTGATGATACAGATGCTCTGAAGGACTAAAAGTAATTTATTTGTGATGCAGTCTGCCTGAATAGCAGCAGGCTTTGGAGAACTGTATGAACCTTATGAGAACACTGTCATTGAAGGTTTACTTAAACCATAGATTTTGAAATCATGGAATAGAGAAGTGGCCAGGCTAGTATTGATTCAGTACAGATTACCTTCACATAACACTGTGAGAACTACTCAAGCTATTGCAGTTGCTATATATATAAAAATAAATTACTTCGAAGTGGAACATTTACTAGAGATAACAGCTATGTTGGCATTAATTCTGGCTTGCTGTTGTTCAAATTGAAGATACATGTTCCTTAGATTAGATCTCTGCTTGTACCTGAAACACAGGTTCAAACAATAAAGTTAGTAATTCATTGGCATACTTTGCATGCCATGATACCAATAACTCCTGCTATCATGGGGGACTACTGCTGTCACCTGCTAACAGACACAGATTAGCACCTAATGCTTCCTCCCACCCTGCAGATACCTAGAAAAGAGGGACTTCCTAGCTAATCCCTCAATAAGGAATAAAGCTGTCCCTTCCACTGCTGATTCCACACTCCTGAATAGGAAGAGTACGGTTTTTTGCAGGGGAGAAATTGGAAATATATTTCCATGCACTCCCATTGACTGAACTGAACCATGCTGAATTCCTCAAATTAAGTTTTTCACATGTTCTACTATTCCTTGTCAACATGTAGAATAGTCAGCTTCAATCAAACGGTAATCAACTTACAGTGAGAATTGATTATTAGATATTTTTTAATTAATTGCAAGAAACAACTTTGAAATTATCAGCAGTTTCACATAATTTATTTACATACCTGTTCTTTTTCTCATAATTATCAGCACCAATATTGCCATCTGCATTAGAAACACCAGGATTTGAAAACTCATATACTGAAAAAATCCCCAAAGCCAAGCTACGTATAAACATTATTTTGAATAAGTGAACAATACAATAAAAAATTGCAGAAACTCATGTATAATCCTTCATGACTATTATTTAGAGTGATTTCAACAAAAATAAGAACTTCTTTTCCTGGAAACCTGCAGAAAATGACATCATAGTCTAAGAAGCAGACTTCAAACAAAGCACAACTCACTGTGTTGGGCTTGAAGGCATAGCCATAACTTTCTCGGAAGTGAAGAGCAAAAGCTGTTTTTAAGCAGCTGTGCTTCACTGAAGAAAATTCTTATTTCTTTATTTCCTGTTTGAATGACAATGGTACCTACGTCCCACGCCTATTTAAGAACTCATTTAAGCTATACGACTCAAAATAAAAGGATAGTTGATTTTGCTTATTTCCAGCAAAAACAAATTTTCCCCCACAGTATCTAGGTACTGTGATACTAGATGATTCCATGGAAGCTGGAAATGAGACACTTCTTTTTCTTTCATCGCCTAACAAACTGTAAGGCAAACACTACACGCCTAGGCAGCAGCAGGAAGGAAAAAGGTTCCTGGTTATAGCACCTGGGCTCTCCTCTTCGCTGTGTAACTTTCTATTTGTAGTGCTTAACAAATGAATCAGCACAGTTCTCTGCTTCAGCCTTCACACAGTCTAACACAGATCTCTCAGAAAGGGTGACAATAAACAAAAGATGGAGGAAAAAAGGTATCAAGACGATAATAAGAATGTATAGTTACAGTGCAGCTTTTCAGAAATTGAAGTTTCCTTCCCTTAAAAAGCAGGAATTGTGTATAAATACAGTCTTCAGTTTAGCTTACATAGGTAACAACTTTTTAATCATACTTTGATATTTCAATATTGCAGCCATACTGTAGCTACCTGCCCCTTCAAGTTGCAAATTCTGGAGCAGGCTTTTCTTTATTTCTTCAACACATACTAAGTATTTAAAAACATTTATGTTCATAAATACAGTGGTTAAAATCTTTCCTGCATAAAACTACAAGGATTTTTGTTCACACAGTTCCATGTGTGACACTCACAGAGAGATCCTTGATCCCACCCAACACTTTCCGCCCCTCAGAGATATTTTTTTGACTGAACTGAAAAGCTGCGAGAAATTTGGTTTCCGATGGACACAAAAGGCTTTTTTCCTCCTCCTGAAACCAGTTAAAATGTCTAGAGGTTCTACAGAAAGTCTTCCATGAGAGACCAGCAGGAAGCTTCCAGGGTATGACCCAAACTGAATACCCAGGGAACTGCTTCCACTTTATCCCAAACTAATGAGCGTTTTCCTCTTATTTCACCATGTTTTATTTTCACCAGTTCACTGGAAACTTTCATGCAGTGATACGGAAAGATCTTCAGTTGTGTTGAGATTTCATTTGAGCCAGGACTTCATCTAATTGTGTCTTTCTATCAACCAATTTGTATGTGGAAATAGCATCAAGACAGGATCATATTTTTCATGCACACAAAATTCCCTTTCTTTTTTGAGAAAGTTGGAGGCTGATTTCCACTTACTGTAACTAGCAGACATTTCCACAACATTTCCAAGGACTCCCATGGCTGATGTAAAAGTAATAACAGATCCAATGCCAAGTATTGTACACGAAAGATATGTCACTGGCTAGTTCTCGACTGAAGAAAGTGTAACACAGTGAATTTGTACTGTTACTTATTTTCCTTTTATTTTTATGAGACTTCCACAACTTATTCCAGAAAAACAATTACATCTTTGCAATGCCCTTACTGAGAGGATGGAAATAATAGAATGATAAAAGGGTATTATTATTATTTATACCTATATTCACAGAAAGAAAAAGATATATTTTCATAAATTTAGACAATGGTAATAATGCATGAGAGGTAAACAGAACATTCTCAATTGAACAATGTGAATCATTCACAATGAAATCAGTGAACAATTAAGTTTACAGATTTTTTTTTCTGTTTGCCAAGAATTATTAACACGTGCAAATCCTATGGGGAGATAGAGATATATTTCTCAATAAATTAAAGATTCAGTGTTGCCTTCCCTCTCTGCGACTGGACACTTTCTGCTTTGCATTTCAACAATTTGTGCATAGAAATGGAAAGTGGCAGTGGTTTTCATTACTTCCAGTCCAAATGTTTTCTCCCAGAATTACTGCATTGGATCATTCCTATGGTACTAGTTTGGAACTGACACAACTTAACACAGCCAAGGCAGTTTGCTCTTTAAGAGCACATCTGTTGTTATGTGACCCAAAACTTACTTTTTCGTAAAAAATAACATTGATAGATGCTTTCAGAAAAAGGAATATCCATATGGAAAGGCCCACACTCTTATTCATTCCACCCAAATACTCACCTAAAGGATCTATCATCTCTTCAAATGCAGGTCAAATGCAGTCTGGTAAATTTTATAAAGAAAAGATGAATAGAGCTGATTTATTTTTCAGTGATTCATCTATAAGCTGTACACTAAGAGAAAGAAAAAATCAATTGCATAAATTATATTAATATCTAAATTGTAGATATAGTAGTAATATGTTTTCTCCTATTTTGATAATACCACCTAATGGCGGAAAACATACTCGAGAGGAAAAAAACCTCACAACCATGCAGTTCAATCCAATACTGCCACCTTGTGAAAAAGGAAATCTGTTACTGCTTCTGTCAATTACCTAGAGCCATACAACCATAAAATGGTTTGGGTTGAAAGGGGCATTAGAGATCACCTACTTCCAATACCCCTGCCATGGGCAAGATCACCTGCCACTTAGATCAGGTTGCTCAAAGCCCTATCCAGCCTGGATTTGAACACTTTCAGGGATTGGGCATTTTTATTCTGCAATCATTTAAAACAAAAGAAAAAAAATTCTATTTATACTCAGAAAAAACACTGAAGAAATTTCTGTCAAATAAAAGTCACAAGCCAAGATCAAAAGCATGAGACCTAGAGTCTGACAGAGGGGAGGGCAGGGGGTGAGGGGAAAGGGGGAGGATTGTTTTTTTAATTAAGAACATCTAAAAAAATAATTTGAAGCTGCTAAATAAGAGAAAGAAAAGAGATTTCTTGCCAAGAAAATTTCATTGAAGATATTTAAATAGCACTTCTCTATTAGTTTTTTATCTCTTATTTTCATTCTTTTGTTTTCAGTTTTGAATCACAGCTGAAAGTACAATCATATATTCAGCTTATTATGAAACAAATACAACTAGTCTTATAAATTACAATGAATGTTCTTTCTCCAGATAATAGTTTATAAATTTTAACAGTCGCCTGATAGATTGAACAAAAAGTAATAGCAGCAGTAGAAGCATCAAGATGGTGTATTGCCTTTGGTACACTGTACACATGTATTTTTGGTTTGCTTTGGTTTGTTTTTTTTTTTTCTTTTAAACTGCTAAAGACATTTGGAAGCAGCATGTGTTTTGGAAGATTTACATGGCAAGATTTATGTAGCCTGGCATATACTTGTTTTTCTATTCTTCAGTGCACTTACTAAAAATTAAGGATACCAGCCGAAACGAAGAGATGACAAATGTGAAGCTTCTGCAGTCAAAAACTATCTTGCATTAACAACTTATTTTACATAAAAATATACTACATATGTATCAAATTTGATTTTTTAGAAGAAAATATTCAGCAAACACAAGCTTAGCTTGCTCTGTCAAGATCCTTAATGCCTGGATTATAAAACTTCTGTTGCTGAATTTCAGCATGAAGAAAGCCGCAGTAAGCTTCTCAAACTCGCTCTGCACTGGAGTGGAGTCAATAATGGGGTCAAAAATGCACCTTGTAAAATTATAGACTGTATGAGACAACAGGTTTTTCAATTTCCCTGAAGAAGCTTCACTACTTTTAAGAGTAATTGAATTTTTTTTGTTGTTTTCAAAATAGGATGTATTAAAACAGTGGTATGATGCATTTTTTTAGGAAAAAATCCTGAACAGTTATATATTCCACCTGAAAACTGGAATCTGCAATAGCTCTCTTGTAACAACTGTGTGGTTTCAAAGATTTATTCTGAGAAATCTTAATAATAGTTCATGTTAAATTATTTACCTAAAAATTAAAAATATTATCCTTATAAATTTACTTACATTTGATATTGCATTGTTTCTACACAAGAAAATCTTTACCAGCATTGAATATTTTCGTCCTACCTTAAGGAGAACAGTCAAACAATGATACATTTCTTTTTGAAGTCCAACATAAGCACATCCTTAGAACAGAGACGTTTTCTTGTGTTGATCAGCCCTGACTTCGTGGATACAGGCAACAGGTTTCAGGAAGTTTCAGCTCGTTTTAATGCACTTCCTGTGATTCCAACCCATGCAGTTGTTTTCCCTTCATTTCCAAATTTGTGAATGAGGAATTTTCATCACAGCACAGTTCCAAGACTGCTCACTCTACACTTGTTGAATCAGTGCCTAACCTGGTGATGGGAACCCAGCAGCAACGACAAGGTATCCTTAGGGTTCGTGTTAGGGTTCAGAGAGCTGCAGAACCTACAGCTTCAGGGGCACTGGCACTCCAAAATGCATTGCAAGGGCATCAGGGCAGGGTACCACAAGTGCCCAATCCACACCTTTCAATCTGTGCAACCTATGGCGATGAGGACCTCTGCACAGTGCCAAGCTGTCATTAGGGGCAGGGTTAGGGTTAGGGTTGAATGAGTCAAAGAGCCTACAGCTCTAGGAACACAAGAGCTGGAACAGGAATGGCAAGACCATCCCAGCAGGGCCTCAGCATTGCTGCTCCTACTTCTTTCTAAACTTGACCACCCATATGGATGGGGTATTTAGGGTTAGGGTTAGTGTTAGGGTTAAGTTTATCACCAGGTTTAGGGCCAGGGCTAGGGTAAGGGTTAGAGTTATGTTTAGGCTCAGGGTTGAGTGAGTAGGGATTTGAAAATTCTCATTTCATGAAAGGAATTTTATCTTGTGGTTTCTATGAAATGTCTCTTTTTATTGCATATTCTTTTTCTAAACACAAGACATGGTCTTTTTTCAGTATGAGCACAGCGTAACTCTACTAAAAACAAGCATTAAGTGCACATTCAATCCGTGAATAAAAACTTGATCACATTGAAAAGTTCACCAGTGATATATTTACATAAAATTGTGGATTTTAAATGGATGAGTTTCCATTTTTTAAATATTTAAATATCTTGCTTATCCATAACACCGGTGAGAAAACTTTAAGCAGCTGGCTTGAAGCAAATATTTTTTGCTTAACACCCCTAAATCTTTCAGAAAGGTACTCAGCTTACTCTAAGAACAGTAGATAGGAAAACCCCTACCATTCTTGGCAGATCCTTCCCATTGCTCCCAAAATGCACTTTCTCTGTGTAAAACCTGACTTTACCTTTTAGCTTTAATTTTTTGTTATACCTCTTTTTGCGTCTTGGTACTCCTCATCAGACTCAGGGTTAGATGTGTTCCCTATAAACACACTGAAACAATATTATCTGCACCCTGCCTGATCTGTATCACTTTTCCTAGCTGGAATTCTATTGTGTCTCTAATTCCCCAGCTGGACATTTTCTCCAGGTTTTAATAACCAGCGAGGAACTTTTACACAGACAGATAGTGATAGGACAAGGGGGACGGGTTTTAAACTAGAAGACGGGAGATTTAGATTAGATGCTATGGGGAAATTCTTTACACCACAAAGGGTGGTGAGGCTTGAAAACAGGCTGCCCAGAGAAGCTGTGGGTGCCCCATCCTTGAAAGTGGTCAAGGCCAGGCTGGACGGGGCTCTGAGCAACCTGGTCTAGTGAAAGGTGTCCCTGCCCTTGGCAAGGCGTTGGGAAGAGATGATGTTGAAGGTTCTTGCAATTTATTGTGAACACTGAATTCCGGTTTATGACTTCAGAAAAACCCCAAACACAAACCAAAAACAAAACCAAAAAAGAATCCCACACCAAAATAAAAATACCCTCAAAAAACCCTAAAAAAGCCCCAAACAACAAAACCCCAATATTAAAAAAAAAACCAAACAAAACCTCGAAAAAAGGTGCTGCGAGGTGCTACGTCTCACGCCGGGGGGCGCCGCCTAACGCCCCAGGAACGCGAAACGGCAGCTGCTAGTGAAGTTTGGCTCCTCCCGCTGTCCGTCCGAGCCGCTGTTTCCCGTTGCCGTGGTGACGGTCCCGGTGTAGCAGCACGGTGAGGAGCTCCCGTCCTCCCCACGGACGTCCCGGCTGTCCGCTGTTGGCGGACGCGGAATTTCAGGGCGGAGGGGCGGCTGGTGTCCAGAGGCGGCCAGGAAGCCGGGAGCTTCGTGAGGAGCTTGACTGAACGGCCGGTGAGTGGGTACATGAAGTAGACGGGGAGACCGGAGGACTGCGGGTGCTCTGAGCGCTGGACTACAGCTCCCAGCATGCAAAGGCGCGGTGCCACGAGCTTGTCAGGAAGCGGCGACGGGCGGGGCTGCCTCCGGCCGCGGAGCCTTTCGGGAGTTGTAGTTTCCTCTCAGCCGGGGTCTGCTTCTCGCCTTCCCGGCAGAGATGCGCTCAGTGTGCCCGGTCTCTCCTGCAGGAGCCGGCGAGGAGCTGCTCGCTGCCTCCCATTCCTCTCATTGGAGGGGGCAACGGGTTGAGAAAGGAGGGAGGGAAGGCGTTGACAAGGTACCTTTCCCCCTGCCTGGATCCATCCGCAAGTTCTTTGCTTCTCTGGGTTACACCATTTCTCACTGCTTTCTCTGTATCATTAAAACTTCATCGAATGTTTTCTGTATTCTTAGTCTTACTTTGTAATTGTTAATATTTATTTATTGTTCAAAGTTTTGTTTTTTTTTTTCCCTTTGTAGCTATTAGGGCTAGAAAAATGTTCCTTGTGAGGAAGTATAGGGCAGGTGGAGGTTTTAAATATTGAAATTTGGTAACATTTGCAAAATTTTAAGGGATATCCTGAGGGATAATCTCTTATCACAAGGTAATGTTTTTCTTATTTTTTGCTTGTTGGTGTGGAATGAGGTTTTCATGTTTTAAGCCAACTATTCAATAAATACGTCTGAATGAACTGAAGCTAAATGAGGACTCTTTTCATTTTGGTTCATGCTGTGTTGAAATGTTGTTTGTTTGTTTGTTTGGTTTTTTGTGTAGCTTTCAAAACAGATAAGACACTGTGGGGAGTAGAATGTCAGAAGATATTGAAGGAATTGAAAAACAAATAGAAATCGAATTAGGCAGAATCAGTGTTTCTTCCTTTGAAGCAGATGATCCTGACACAGAGCTATCTGATGAACCCTCGAGTGACAGTGAGACAGTAAGTATTCAATGAGCTAAAACTGCTTCTGTTTCTTCTTGAAAGTAGTGTGGGCATTGGAAAGCCCGTTTGATGAGTGAACGTTTTCCCAACATACCCAGCCTGAGGATTTCTTCTGAAAAGTAGTCTTGGTAGTATTGCTTCATGAAAAATGTAACCTCCAGTGGTGAAAGACAGTAAGAGAGGACGAGTGTCAGCATCCTGCTCAAGAAGATCAGACCTGGAGATTTTGTTTTAGAATCCTCTGAAGCTAGAAGATTTGATGAGGTAGATTAAATCTGGATGAATAAGCCGATGATTCTTCACTGAAACCTGTATTTAAATCTTACAAGAGACTGACTTACGAGATTCCTTATAAGATTTCCAGATAGTAATTTCATATGAACAGGTGCTTCTAGTCCTTTCTTGGATGACTTCTCATTTTGAGGAGCAGTTTTCCTCTGAAATAAAATCAGTTATTTAGGTCCTTTTCTGCCATTTTAATCTTTCAGACTCATAGCAAAGGCATTGGTTTGTAGGACATTAGGGTAGATAATATTGATCATATGTGACCATAAGTCATGTTTGATATGACGTAGACAAAGGCATCAGTGATAAGTGTGTATGCACTCACATCCTGAGTGTCAGCAATGTCTACAACAATTTGCATATCTGAGAGAAAGCAGATCGTTTTCCCAAAATCTTGACATTAAAGACAGTCTTTTGAATAGAAAGCTTCTATGTAATAAAGAAAATTGAAGCACTGGTTCTACATGCATACTTTAAACATTAGTAAATTTTAAATTAATTTATTTTGTAAGGAGTCTAAACATTTTAAAGAAAGAGATGCTGTGCATCACAGGTATTTGCTAATTTTTGTCTTATCCTTCTTCTTTAATTTCTTGGTCCAACACAGTTATAAACACAATAATTTATTGAAATGTGTTTCTGGAGATAGTGCAAGATACATTGCTAAAATTTGATTAGAATGTAATTAAAATTAGAATTATTAATTGTTCAGTGGGTGGTAAGACAATGAGAAGAGTGTAGGAATTTGGAAAAATTTTGGTGGAAATTGCTACTAAATCTCCATCAATGTTTTATAGGTGAAGCCAAAATGAGTCTTTAGTCTTACATGTCAAGTATTTACCTCTTTTCAAGCCTGTGAGATGAAAATGTAGAATATATGTCAAAGGTTGTGTTCTTCTAGATTTCAGGTGACTTACCAGAATCAGTTCTCTCCTATTTAAACTTTATCAAGACCAGCAATCAAGATGCTGAAAAGCTTATACTGCAAGACTTAGAAGATGAGCAAAGTACAACAAGTAAGCAGCAGTCACAGTTAAAATGTTTGTACACCTCATATTACCCGTGGAAGTTAGACTAACAAGCATTAGTGAAACAATGCAAACTTTTAAGTAGAGCAAGCAGTGAAACCTATTCCATCAGCTTCTGAATGCAGGCTGAAAATCTTTAGGAATTATACCATGCAATGCTATCTTCTCGGATTAACATCTGAGCAGAAATTAAACTTTTCTAAAAACTCATCTAATGCTAAAGAAGGCAAGTTGCAAGATTACTCTCTGAGACAGGGCCCAAACCAGACTCTTCATGAAAACCTAAAATTACGTCAGTAGGAGCTGAAATGCAGAGTTCAGATACAATTGACTCCCATAGGATATGTTTAAAGTCTGTCTTGAGAGAGGCTCAAGCTAGCATTGAGTGAAATGACCTTTAATTGGCAAAAAAAAAAATTATGCCTGTCAGCTGTTTGACTGAAGCCAAGCTCATAGTTTATATGCCAAAGACTGGCACTGTCTGTTCCCCAAGCTCATAGTTTATGTGCCAAAGACTGGCACTATCTGTTCCATTAGTGCAATAGTCTTAGTGAAAAGAAATTCAATATTGAGTACAGATTTTGATATCTGAGGAACATCCCTTTTTATGCAATCTTACTCCTTTTCATTGCTTTTATAGTTCTTTCTCAATTTTTGACCTATCTGATACAATTTCTACTGTAGTTTTCTGTGCAGAAAATGTTCTGCTGTGTTCCATGATGTGGAATTCTCTTTCATATTTGCTATCACTGTATTCTTACAGCATCATTGTATGTGTTTCTGTTACACGTACTTTCTGCTTTTAATGTAGCTAAGTGATTCCCATACATATTTAAGTAAAACTGAGGGAGAAAGAAAGGAAAAAGTTCCTTTATTTTAGTTTAAACAAATTGAGTAGGTAAGCAGTGTAGACCAAAACTGAGCACTGGTAGTGGATTTTCTCTCTGTGAACTAAATGTTGTATTTCTTTTTTCTTTAGGTGACATTTATGAAGTAGTTTCTTGCCATGCTTCTGAATCAAATGAAGATCCAGAACAACTTAATGAAAAGGTATTTTTTATTTATAAAATATTTGTAGTGGACAAAATTCTATTAAATTATCTAGATAACTCATACTTGCTTTGGTGGCCTCCTAAGGATGCCTGTAAATGTGTTCAGTTTTCTTTCTGTCAGACCATCCCTAAGGTATTAAGATGAGTTTCTATATACAATTCTTTAGAATTAGGACATCAACTGTAATATACCATGTGTATAAGCTTTCAAATTTGAAATAAATTATCTGTATCAGTACTTGAGATATTGAGCACAAAAATCAACAAAATTAAACAAAGCTGAATAATCCTTTATTGCTGATTATTTGAAGAATATTATCTTAATATTATGATAACACTTTTGAGCTTCTATAATCTTATTTTTTTATGGTGATCAGGAAGATGTGCTACTATTAATCATGCTCCTAATATATTCCATTATTTTATAGAAAATATAAACATAGTAATCTGTGTACCTTTCAAAGACAAATCAAGAGTTATGAACATTAGTGCTTCTATATTTTCATAGGATTTGACTGAATAAGTCTCTGAAGTTCTTAGAAAGACATAGAACTGAATTTAATCACTTTTAATTTGTTGCCTGGCTTTTATTAGTGAGCACTCTTGCAAACATAATTTTTTGTTCTCAGAAGACCATTGTTTAAAACAGCACAATTACTTCATGTGACTTCAGCTGCATTACAAATATTAATATATGCCCAAAGCATGTGATGAACAGATGATTAATGAGCAGGAATAGATCAATTGCCAGTAAAGAACAATGAAATAAATATAGCAATCCTTGTGCCCATAGTATTATTTTGAAATTGACTTCTTAAAAATTTACTCTGTAACTAGTTCTTCCCCAGTGTGCATAACAATATTAATGCATATAGTGCTTGTTTTCACAGAAAGTAAAATAAATCTCAAATGCAAAACATTCATTTTTCCAAGTCAAAATATTAAATATATTTTAAAAACACATAGAAATATTATGTATTTTGAGAAATACTGCAGTGTTTGTTCTCTGGAAAACAGTATTTTGACTGATATGTTTGCATTATTCAATGTGTAAGGATACCCGTCAGTAGTAATTTTCATATTGTTGTACTTGTCATATGAGAAAAAGCTTATCCTTGTTCTGGAAGATTTTGATAATGTTCTGCTTTTAAATTTTGTTTCTTGTTTTTTAATAACAATTTTAAACTATGTTAGGTACTGCTTGAAGTTGAAAATGAAAACTTGCAGATTGCTACAACACCTGGTTATAGTCAGTCCGTCAGTGATGAAGTGGTCACTGATGACCACTTTCTTACAGGTAAGCAAGCACATTATTGATCTGGTTGAGTTGATCCTTTAACTTTTTTTTTTTTTTTTGGTAGTCGTATTGGCTGGGAATGTTCCTTTGCCATGGCTTTTGGATGAGTTGTGCTGGAGCATTTCCGTGCTAAAAGCCCCAGCCACAGCTGATATCCTCTGTAATCCTGCAATGTACATTGTTAGGGTAAGCCTAGTAGTTGCAGAGTCAGTAAGTGTGCAGAATCATAATAAGACATCTCTGATGGAAAGAACTTGTGCTGTAGTTCTGATTTCCTTGGGGATATATGTTGCTGGCTATATCATCATAGGATCCTTTTCTTGTCAAATACCTTAAGACTGTTTAATGTTCCCCAGTGCTTATTAGGAAATTAAATATAATGTTTGCTTGGTTGATTACTAGCTGGTCTTGAAATGAGCATAAGCCTTGCCCATCGTGAGGTAGAGGAAAAATGTAGACCAGCACTTGAATATGAAGATGAGAAGAGGAAAAAGTGGAAACCTGAGAGAGAAACACGGGAAAAACAGAATGAAAAGGAACATGCAAGAAGTGTGCAGCATCTGGAGCAGTTTGAAGCTGAAAGAATAAAGTTAGATCTTTTTCATAAGGTAATGAATGGTATTGAAGCCAATCCGTTCCCATCTAGACTATCTGAATTCAAGCTCTAATGTGAAAGAGACTACTATCTCAAACTATATGAGTGTCCTAAACCCTGTCTACTTGTGTTACCAGTGAGTTATAAAACATATTTAAGTATAATCCATTGTTTTTTATATATTTACTGCTTTAATCAATAGTGAATGAATTTGCTATGTTAAATGTTAAATTTTTCTTTAAGCTTTGCCTTTTCAGTTTTTTTATTATGAAAACAGCCAAAGTACCAGAAATGAGAGTTGTGCTGAAGTTAATCACAAATGAAAAATGGTCACTGTGCCCCAATAGAAAGTACTTCGCTAGTTTGGACCTCCCACCCCAATTTCACATTTTGATATTAAAATCTTAATGGAATTAATCAGAACCAAAATCATTCAGTTCAGCAATGCTGGTGCTGTTTTTCATCTAGGTAAAAGTTAGAATACTTCCTTTCCTTATTTTTATCTGGGAAACTTACTCAGGCTTCATCTCCTGAGTTCTGCCACAACAACTCAACACATTGACTCGTTGCAGTCTCAGACTATCTAGTAGTATTTTGCTATAGTGTGTGGTGAATAATGAAGGATAAAAGAGCGTAAGAACATGAAGAAATGTAACTGTCAGATATTATACTTGTGAGGCCACAGAATTTTATTATTTAGCCTAAATAAGTGTGTTTTGAGAGATGCTTTAACACTACATTTTCAGTTATCTAATTTGTGGCTTTCTGAAGGGGTGGGCACCTTGGCACCAGCAAGGTAATTCAAGTCACCAATAGTAAGGAAGGGCTTAGTAAGTGAAAAGACCTTTGCTCTCTGAAGGCCTGTTCACTGTCTGCTATAGCTCTCTTTTCAAAAGGTCACAAAACTGATAGGCATTCTTGGTTCTTTGCTGTCACAAGTAATTTTTGGATGTAGGATGGCTTTCTCTAGAGAGAGAAGGGCGTGGCCACATTTAGGCACTTTGATACTGCTGTTGCAGGAGCACTTTTTTTGGAGGTGAGAAATAGAATCTAACTTCCCCCACTGCAGAAGGATCTGGATGCCTGATCTCCTGTTGTCTGAACATCATGCTTCTGAATACCCATGGAAAACAGTGCTTAGACACCAGGGAGACTTTATGCTCCAAGCTGAAAGTGATAGTTTGTACTTCCTTCGTATCCTCCATATTTGATTTTGCTGATATATCTTGGTTCCACCAGGAGTTAATGTGGTTCTGGATCAGCCTGTTTTTTAGTTACTTACTGTCTGCTAACTTTCGGTCTGATTGAGACATTTTTTCTGATTGAGGTTATGTTGGGCAAGGAGGGAAATACTATTTGTTTGCAAATAGTGAGAAAGTAGACTTGAACTTTCATTTTCCATTGAGAAGCAATTTCAGTCAGAAAAATTTCTTTAACTTTATTGGACAAAATTCCCATTTGAAAGATTTTAGTATTTTCAGTACATACCAGTGCAATCAAAGGGAGATTGTTCATGCTACTATTCAGATATATTTCTGCTTTCTGCCTGTACTTTGAATAGTTTTGTAACTAGTTTTCATCTTCAATAGTAGTACAGATCTTGGAGAGAAAGGTGGCAGCTGTTTGGGTCAGTACCAAGATGCTGACTTTCTGAAGGTACGCGTCTCTCAGTACATGACCAAATCTGCATTTACTGGTGCAAGTGTCCCGTTGTTTATTTTGATCCACACACAGTTCAGTTTCTCATTTAAATTCAGGCATTCACAAAATTGGATTTTTGGAAAGTCAAGAGGATGGGTAAGATTGGAGAGAGGGTGTTTTGTGTTGTTCTAGGTTTTGTACAATATTCATAGTTAATTTGTTGTGCAGAAACGCCAGGCTGCAATAGAAGATGAGTTACAGAAAGAAGAGAAAGCTTGGAGAGACAAAATGAGGCAACATGAGGTAAGGTTGTACAATGAGCTTGTGTCAAAAGACTGTGAGATTACTGTTATATATTTGAGAATAAATGTCGTCATGGAACGGTTAATATACTAGTTTCTGTTCATTAATGATAAATATGTGCCAATACCTGTCCCATTTTAAAAGTGGTTGAAGTCTATCTTAATTGTTTTGACCTAGGAATTGATCATGAAGCTACAGTTGCAAATAGAAGAGGAGAAAAAGGCCTTGGAAGAACAGAAAGAAAAAGAAAGACAACAACTGGCTGAACAACAGAATATAGCAGCTATGAAAATCCAAGCTAGATTTAGAGCATTTTTAGTCCGTAAAAAATGTGCTCCCATTTTAAAACAATGGAAATATGAAATGAGAAAGAAGCAGAAAATACTAGAGGAAATAGAGAGAGAAATGAAAGAAAGAGAGGAAAAACTGAAGAGGCGAGTGGAAGAAAATAGGTTAAAGAGAGAAGAGGAAAGAAAGAGACAAGAAGAACTTGAAAGACAAGAATATTTGAAACAGGTGAGGAGGCATGAGGAATATGAGAAAAAGAAAGAAAGCCTGAGATTGGAAAGAGAAAAACAACTGCAAATAAGAAGAGAAGAACAAATAAAATTAGAACAAAAAAAAGCAAATGCTGTGATGAATGACAATGTAGAAAATAACATAGAAAACATAAAAATGGATAATAAGACAGAAAACATGAAAGTAATAAGAGAAGAGGGGGAGGAAATAAATAAACAAATAGAGGAACAAAAAGAAAAACATGCTGAAATGATGGATGAAACAAGTAATTGTATGATTCCAGCAGAAAGAAATTTGACACCAAGTGTGCTAGGCTCTGAGAAGGAACACACTTCTCAAGTGACTAATGAGAACTTACACATGAATTCAGTAACACAAGTAGAAGAAAATTACTCACAAACTAGTTATCTTGGTAAAGCTCCAAATGGTCATATTTCAAGGGATGAATCTCTTAACTTTGGTGCTAATGACATATTAGAAAATAAGGCAGACTGCATATGCAGCAGTGTACCAAATGTCCAGCCAAATACTAGTAATAGAGAAGTTAAAGATCAATTTTCTGAGTATGGAGCAATGAAGAAAACTTTATTTCTAAAGGATAATGCTAATGAAGAAGTCAGAGTCGCCTGGGACAGTAGTCAAGATGTAGCAGATTCTTCTAGTAAACTAATTTTTCCTGATGATATTGAAATGAAGAGAATAAACTGGATGAACACATGTAAATCTTGGTCTAAAATATATGAAGAAAACCAAAGAAAGCAAGTAACTATAAGAAAACGCCTAAAGAAAAGTTCAGTTAGCAAGATGCCTCTGCTAAGTACAGAGAAGATAATTCATAGTGGCCCTTGGAGTACTTTGCAGCAGGTAACTATATGAAAGTTTGAGAATGAAATGGGAAGACATACTATCACTTTTTTTTTTTTTTTCCTGATTTGGTATCTTGGCAGAATGTTTTGGAAGAGAAGTAGATTATTGTTGAGCAGGATATAGATCTCATGAGAGTTCCTATGCCCAGGTGCAGAATAAGGGCAATGACAATGACTTTTGAATTCCTCTGAGTGTTGTGGAGCGGACTGGTGTGGTATTAGTCTTCAGAAAATTGATAGTGTTAACCCTTTAAAAGGCAAGAGCTCTTACTTTCTGCTTAATTAACAAGGTTTTGCCTTTGTATAAAGGCCCACATTTCAGCTCCTGCTCAACTAGCCCCTTCAGAGTTTTGAGAGGAATAGTCTCTTCTAGAAGCAAGACATTACCGATCATCTTCTAGATAGTGTTTTGCCGAAAAGGACATCTCCTGGTTACCAGGACTTTTTTTTTTTTTTACCATTTACTAACTTATCACTGTATGCTTTCTCTGTGCTCTCATCTTGGTATCCATTCTGAGATGACATACTAGGCTATACACAGTCCTAGTTTGAATTATTTTTGTCTGTTCTACACTCATAATTTATGATACTGTGACTATTGTTTTCATGCTAGCTTCTCCCATTTAACAGATCAAACCTATCATTGCCATTCTTTTTTTTATTAAAAGATTACCATTATTTGCTCGCATTTTCTAAAGCATTATTCGATTGTAGTTTTGTTCTCTTTTTTGTCTTAAAGAAAATTATCATAATATGATGTTGTACAGTGAATGCTCCATATACAAAATGCTAGTTTTATTTATCAATAAATGCATGTAGGTCACAACACTTACACTCGAAGATTTACCAGCTTGTAGCCTCTCAACTTTATCTGAGTGTTCAAATCTTCGAGTTTTGACTCTGAAGCGCTGTGGACTGGTTGCACTGGAAGGACTAAGTGGCTGCAAAGACCTGAAGTATATCAATCTGGAGGTACCAAGCATATTTGATTCTTTGTTATAACATAGGGAGAACTGCCATGTTTGCTGCTTAGTTGATTATGTAGTTGTGTCCAACTGAATATATAACTTTTAGCCTTGAGAGCATAGGAATAGCAACAAAATACTCCCAAATGTGAACAAAATTATACCAGTAGTTTTACAGTGCAAATAACGAAAAGCAGCATGCTGCAAATGATTCAACCTGTACTAAGAAAATACCAGTCTAAGATTAGCATTAGAATGACACAGTGATAGATCTTTGTTACCTCGGTCTCTGATTGATCAGGGGGCAGATGCTGTTCACCATAGCAGGTGCTCAACTTGAGCAAGAACAGGTAGAAGGAAGAGTCCTTTGCAACATACACCTCGAAATTAATTAAAAATAGTAACATATATGCTCAAGGAATAGTACAGTGAGTTACACTTGAGGCCTAATGTTTAGGTATTCGCTACTGCGCAGTGTCTTACATGGCCCTGTTTAATGACTAAAGAAAACTTCTTCTCTGCAATGCATCTTTGTTCCAGAACTTGGCAATTCACGTGAAACAGCTTTGTTCACATTTTTAATTTCATGTATTTTACAACACCATTTTCAAGAAGAAAAGACCAAGCACAGCAAATAGTGAAAGAGAAATCTGAGGAAGCATTATTAAAATGGGGAAGGGGATCTTAAAAAAGCAGGATCCCTTGGAGGAAGAATATTAGCTTAGAACAGTGTTAATGTTTGTGACCAAAGTACCTCTAAATGCAATCTTTTGCTATTAGTAACTAGGATTCCAGCAAAATTACAGCTGTCTTCATTAGCATCTAGTAAATGTGAAGTTTCTATGCAGTTTTTAGTTCAGTCTCACAGGGTTTGGGGAGGTAGGAAAGCATATAGGAAAGAGGCTACTCTGCTCTTAACTTCTTTTTATGCTTTTTCTGTTTCAACTTTGGGCATTTTCAGAGCCAGAATGGAGTTCAAGATATATTCTTGTTCTATTTCAGCAGGACACAAAATGTCGATTCTAGGACTCATAATTTTTTTTCCTAATTGAAAAACAGAGATACCCTTACTCGTAGCTAAGAGTTTAGGATAAAAATAAGAAATGAAGGCAATCTGACATATTTTTACTTATTTCTGCTGTTTCACTTCAGATGCTATTTAATAATTTCATTTTCTTTTATTGCAGGAGAACAACATTCAGGTAATTGACTGTGCAAATCTGGAAAATCTCTGTATTCTCATTCTGAATAAGAATCATCTTTCATCAGTTTGTGGCTTAGATGGATGCAAAAATCTCCAAAATCTTGAACTTTCCTACAATAGAATCACTCGAATTGGTAAGAAAATTATTCCAGTTTGTCTAACAATATTTATGCAGTTTATATTCAGAATTATACACCCCTTGGATTTAGAGCCAGTTGGCTGCTAAGCCCAAGGAGACAGACTTAGAAAAAACCTGCATCTTAAAGCATGGCTTAGCTACTGCCATGTATTCCATCTAGCAGGTCGTGTAACTGTTGTCAACCAAAGAGAATTAAAATCTTTCTTGAAGGGCCACTACTATTATCTGCACTAAGTCAGCTGGAATATGTGAGTAGCCCGAGTTCAGCTTATCTACAGACATAATGAAAGCAAAGCCTAGCTGTGCAACTTCAGAGAATTCCAGTGTGTTCCTGACTGACGCAGTAAGTAGTTATATTGAGATTGTGTTGTCTGTCTTGAGTCTGCTGGACAATAGGAAAATAATTAAAAACAATTATTAAGCTCATAGATGAAACACATTCACATAAGACTTGCATATAAGAAATAGTTTCCACTGTTAAATAAGACTGTTAAATTACACTATGAACATGGACAATGCAGTTCGGTGATAAATGGCAAGGCTGTAGCAAACAGACAATGGGAAAGCTTAAAAAAAAGTCTGTAGATATAGAGACTTTGATGTCAATATTATCAATATTTTTTGCTAATATGTGCAAAATGTTAGTACTCATGAAGAAACTTTTTAATACCTGAGAATAAAAGTGCTGGGAAATCAATGTTTACTGTAAAAGCATATTAAGTACCCTAATGAGGAACAGTAAAATAAAATGGTTAAAACGTTTCATCTGTATTGTTGTGGCAAATAATGCTTGATAAGATTCTTATTCAGATTGATCTCATTTGATAAAAATGTCTTCAAGATTACTGTAAGAATGACATCGTATTAGTGGATGGCATTTAAGAATGTGGCATACTTGCAGAGTGTGGTAATTCTGTACAGACCAAGTGGAGTAAAATCCTCTGGTACTTTCTCTTTTGTTCAGTGCACTGCTACAGTTACCGAGTCTCTAATGATTTTAAGTATGCAAATAAATTTTCACAAAAATCGTCTTCAAATGTGGTTTTTTTCCTCTCCAGAATTGCTTTGAGGGTGTTTGGTTAAAACAGATGCATAATACAGGATTTGTTTCATATCACGACATATTGGTTGTGAGTAGTTGCACAGAATACATAAAAATGAATTTGTGGGTTATAAAAAGTTAGCATATCCCTCCCATCTGTAAATCTTGCAGGATGTCCCTTAGCAATTTTGGAAGCTCCAGTACTGTGTAGGAAAGCTTATTTATGTTTGTAATATTTAAGTTTTAATGCCTTATTGTAGGAAATTTCTGGCATACTTTGATTTCTCTTTTTATTCTTTTCTTTTCTTATTGAAATGCAGCATCAGTAGGGGAAAAGTTAGAGTTGCCAAAAACCCCTTAAAAATAGCAGTAAGTGAAATAGTCTCAATTATGATTTTTCCCTTAAGAATACGTGATCACAAACTAAGTAATTGTGACAGTAACACACCGTTCAGTGCATATGTTTGTATTTTGAGGATGAATGCTTTGTTTAAAATTTTTCATGCACAAAAAGTAGCATTTTGACTCAAGTCTTTGCATACGCTTCTTTAGGGTGTCTATATTCCCATAGAATGTTGGCTAAATTCCTGGCAGCTCACAGAATAGCAATGCATAACCATGGATGGTCATAAATGCTGCTTTCGATCTACTCTTCTTAAGACAGCACAGAGAGGATTTTTTTTCATCAGACACCTTTTCAGTTTTGGTTTTTTTGTTTGAGGGTTTTATTTTGTTTTTTTTTTTTCATCTTTATGTTTGCTGTCAGCTTTCACTTTATTGTTATTTGTCTTTGTCACACATAGAAGTGACTTCCGAACTGCATCAAGAGCTGAGAGAGTTCCTAGCTAGTGGGCTTCAGCTTCACTTTGGAAATTGCTAAGAGTACTTATATAAAGGTTCTCCTTGCACATTGCTGAAACCATGTATTTGTCAACAAAATGCTTTTCCCATAGCTGTTATGACTTTCATTTGTTGCATCAAATGTAAAACAGACAATATCTTCTGGAAATGTGAAGAAGACTTTCATGCTCGTATTTAATTTCGCATGTGGGCAGAAGAAACAGTAAAATACCATCTGTTTGTATTACATTCTTCTCTCTTGCGTATTTTCTGTTGGACTGCATTTGATAATTCCAGAATAGATTCTCATCCTGTTTTATGCAGCCTTGAATGTTCTGAATGACATTCCGGTGAGGAGGAGTAAAAAAGGTGCTTTGTGCAGCATGAAGAATACGAAATTTCCAGATTCTGTATTACCTCCTTGCTTTTCCTTACCGTGTGTGCAGTCTCTCCTCTTGGTCCCACTCCACACTCATACAGTGCTTTTAAAGTTTCCAGTACTGCTATGCTGGTAACTGAAAAGTGGAGTTGGTCTTAGGAGGAAGTCTTGGGAGCCAACGCACGAAAGCATGGAAGTGTTTTTGAGACCACTAGATGGTGCTGGTTCTTTTTTTATTTTTATCCAAGCGCGAAAGAAAAATACAGACCAGGATCTTGCAGTCAGGGTAGTATGTCAGGGGCATGTTTGAAATTTTTCACAATAATTAAAGGTTTGTATATTTATTTGCTAAAGCACAGTTTTGAAGTTGCCTAATGGGACATGTGTGTTATATTTAAGATGATATCTCTTTAATGTCAGACAATTGCATTCTTTTCACTAGGTGCTTTCCATTTTTAAATTAGAATTGTTCGAAAGCCTATGTTGGGGATTTTTTTAAGTGTACTGCTAGTTTCGGTATTTAATTTTTGCTTTTGTTTTCTCCTTATCATTTGTTTTCATTTTTAAGTCCTCTTCTGTATTCTCAATACTTCTATGGTGCAAACTGATCTCTGGTTTCATAAGTTAGTTTGTTTTCAGAGCACAGTTACAAAGAGATTCACTACTGTAAAGCTCAGCCAGCTTCCTTTGGGGAATTTGTGAAATTTTGAGTGATATAAAGATGAGGCAAAGTGTTCCCTCGAATAATCCTGAATTAACTAAATTGACTAATAATCCTAAATTATCTAAGAATACACGGAAGAGAAGTAAAATAAAAAATTCCTTATTTTTGATATGTTTTGTAAAGGGAATCCCTTCAAAGGAGTTTTTTACTACAGAGATACAGAAAAGTTGCTTGGACCTGTAGCAAGTTAGATGCATCAGTGCCGTTGCATGTGTAAGACCGTGGGATGGCAATGCAATTTTTGCTGTTGTAAGAGGATGATTTAGGTGACATTCTGTGGAAGAAAAAGATGCTGATGGGAATTCCTTTGCATTTTTTTTGTGTGTAGAGATCGCATGCTCTTTAAAGTAGATGACAGGAGTAAATTTGTTGAGAGTGGAGTGTCTGTAGTAGTATAGCTTTATTCTTAAAGGCACTGAGTTTTCTTTATAAATTTCTTCATTAAAAATATTTTGATGTAGTTCCTTAAACAAGACTAATTTAAATAATAGTGGTGGTACTGGCCTAAGTTTTAACACAGTTTTTTCTGACCTTGCTGGATAACAAAAAAAACTTTAATAAAAATGAATTTTTAAACAGTGTTTTCATTCTGATGGATGATTTTAAGAGGGCTGTTAGCATTTCACAGAGTTCAGAGCAGTTGTAAAGTGGTTAAAGCATAGTACAGTTTGTCACGATAAGAATGTTCCTTCCAACTGAAGTACCAAAGAGATTATGAACTGTTATTATTGCTTGATTAACAGGATCAGAAAATTTGTAAAGCATATGCACTGTATATGTGATAGGGTCAAAATACAGTAATTCTTTTTAAACCTTATACAGAACTAATAGTAATTGTTACTCCAGATAGCATACAGAAAATTCAGATTTTTCTTAGTACTTGAAAGACAAGAGGTTTTTATTTCATTGTGTCTTAAATCTTGAATTTTCAGGTGGTCTGGAGTCACTGAAAAATCTTCAACAATTAATTGTGGACCATAATCAGTTAATCAGCACAAAAGGTCTTTGTGAGGCACCTACTCTAATTCACCTAGACTGCTCTTTCAATCATCTCACACAAGTTGAAGGCATTGAGAATTGTGGCCTACTTCAAGTTCTGAAGTTGCAAGGCAATAATCTCCAGGAGGTAAAAGCTTTAAATTTAGTGGCTGTTGTGCATCTTGGCTAACAGTCATATTTTTCAGCATTCTGAGCATGTGCTCTTTGATTGGTGTGGGATGTTTCATGCTCGTAGGTAAGATTTTTTTTTTCCCTTATCAGAGGGAGATTTTCCAAAGATATAAACGGCTAGCAGTTAATTATTTTCTTACTCCTAAGTCCTTGAAAAATTGGACTCTCAGTGATTATGGTTTCTCCTTCATTTATAGCTTCTAGTCTTCAGTTTATATTATATGATTCTAATTTTGTTTAAAATGTAACAAAAGATTATTATTACTTATAGGTAACGTTATAATAGAGAGATAATTTTGTCAGGCTGGTAATAACTATATAATTCTCATTACATATAAGTAATTGCTTCTGTTACTTGTATGTAATGATAATTATTATCACCCTGATGATAATCATGCTTATTTGATGTATGCTGATTCTCCAAAATTTGAAATTTGCACTGCAGCATTTAAAATAGGAAAGTCGTTTGCTATCTGTATGCTTAATCATATTTACTGATAATTATTCTCTTACGAATTCAAGAGATGAAAAGCATTTTCAATAAGCAACAAATAACTGCATGAATAAAATAGTAAGACTATGACTCTTGGGCTCTTGACCTTTCTTTCTCTTTAATTATTTATATTGACTATTCAGGTGTGATAGAAGACATTAAAAATTATTTACTACTTGATATGTAGAGATTATGTGTGACAACTGGTACATACATAATAAGGAAATGATACATGTATCCAAAATGTGAGTTTTGCTTGTATTTAGTAATGATTTATGAAAAGCATCTGGTAAGCATTCCATTGTTGCTTCTCTAATTTATGTTAATCTTAAATAACCATCTCTTTTCTATTTAGCTTCCAAGACTGGGAAATCATGTTCTCCTAAGAGAACTATATTTGGATGACAATAGCATTTCTACTATGAGAATGCTTTCTTTGTATTGGTTGCCTCTATTGCAGATCCTTTTGCTGTCTCAAAATAGGTAAGAAACATTCTTCCACTTACAGAACTGATCCAGAGGAATTTACTAACATAACACTTGTCTGAAAAGTGTACTTCCCAGTATGGTTGAAATTTCATTATCTTTTTGGGATATTCTTTAAAAATAAAAATGTGGTTGGCATGTAATTACATTGGCTACCTCTAGCTAAAAAAAATTTGAAACAGCGTTGACTATGTAAATTAATTTTTTTCTTTTAGATGTTATGTGACAATAATGCTTGAGCATTGTGGCATTATTAAAACCATGGTGGGTTTTTTCTTTCTTGAGCAATTGTTTCTAGAGTGTGTCTGTCAAACTTCATATTTCATAGCTAGCTTATTCAAAACAGACTTTGAAGGCTAAGTTAAGTGCAGGTACTAGAGTTAGAAAGGACAAATAAGAATGTTTTTTATTTTACATACATATGTTAATACCCTCCAAAACAAGTATATTTGCTTTAGTTTGTCACTCTTATGGTTCTGTTTAAAAGGTATAAAATAAAGAATCAAGACAAGCAGCATAAAACTGGGTCATGCACTCAAGTACTCTGTAATTAGTTTTTTGATTGTTTCCTAAGCTTATCTATACATCTTTAGAGGTAGAATGACCAGATATCCCGGATTAAAAATCTTTATTTTCCCCACCCCTCTTTTTCTCAATTTAAATTCTGCTAAAAAAAGATATGAAACATTTATTAGAATTTGCAGTATGTTAGTAGGAAAATTAATTTTAAATTGATATCCATTATTTTTCTATAATGTGATAATTTTGTTCTGAATAAGACTGATCTCAGCTAACAAACAGAATACTACATACCATATATAGAAATACGCTCTGAACAAATTCATTTACTCCCCTGTTAGTGAAGCGATGTTTTTAAAGGGTGATTCATCTGCCATTTTTAGCTGTTTGTTTTGAGACTAATCATAGCCTACAAGTGTCTGTTCATCTTCATTGACTAGTAAAAGAATAAAAATGACCATCTCATGTGTCGTTGTCTACATCTGAACAGAAGAATCCCATCCTATGTGGCATTTAGTTCAGCAGAGCCAATTGTGTCTGGGAGCTTGTGGGAAAAAGGATGTGTAAGACTGAGTCCTGTTATTATAAGCAATGTCCTTCATGGAAAATGAATATTATTTAAGTATACACAACCTATTTTTTTATATAACTTTTCAGATTGTTTTCATATCATCTCTAGCAAAGTACTATTCATGGAGGCTCTTGGATATAAATAAAATACCTACAGAATCTAATCTTGAACTTCCTGCCCGGGCTTCTAGGGTTTGGGATTTTTCGTTCCCATATTAATTCTTCTGGAGTTTGGAGAAAGTTCTTCCTGCCTGTGATTAAACAAGAGTGTTATATGTTAAGCATTAGATTTTGAGTCACACTGCTTGATTTAATTTGTGTTCTTTACTATTTTTTTTCCTTGTCCTGTTTAGCTTTTTTTGTGGAACACACAATAATGTGGCTTTATATTATTGTAGTTTCCTCTTCTTCCTCCAGTGTAGCTATCCTGTGTGTAATAAAGTGTTTGCAAAACTCCTTGAAGGTCTCATTTTCCTGCTAGGGACTTGGGAGCATGGTCTCAGGGATAGCTTGAATGCAGCCTCTGAATTTAGGTTGTGCTGGACTGGCCATGTAGATGAACCTTAAGTCACTTGGCTGTCCCATCATCTTATGGTTTTTAATGTCCATTGTAGTGCTTGCTTTGGTTTTCCAGTAGCCAAGCTGAGATGCAGGGTTTGGTCTGCTGAGTTTCTTTTGCTGGGCTGTGAGAAAGCACATATTTTTGCATCAACAGACTGGATGTGCTGAAAATGTATGTACATCTTCCCCCCAAACAATTCCTCTTCTTTCCTTGATGTATCTATAGCTTATGTCAAATCTTTGTGACAAAGGACAAGATAGCCTTAAAGTCATATTAAAAGCCTCAAAATTCCTGGCATTTCAGTAGCCTGCTCTGTTACACTCACTTTATGTACACTTATAAGCAGCTCCATATGTGTGTGCTATAGCATAAGTAACTCGATGTTCTGTAGAAACAGTGAATGTAATGGAGTAAGCTGTTGAAAGAAAAGCTGTTTCTTTACTTTTATCCTACAGCCAGTGCAATTTTGTGAATTTTTTCCAAGTGTGCACTGAGTGCCATTTCCTTTTTACTGATTGCAGGAAGCCAATATAATGATAATGCTATGAATCTGTATTCTTTCTGAAAGTGAAGTACTGTGAAAAGAAAATTCTTACACTAATTTACAGGACATTTTTACTCCTGAGATGCTTTGTCTGTATCTTAAACCAGATATTGTCAAAGATAAAACTCCAAAAATTAATTGTTTTAAATTGTTTTAAACCTACAGTCTAACAAGGAATTAAAACAGGTAGTGATTAACTCCTTCAAATACAAAAATGACAGCTATTTCACCGCTGCTGCTTTTATTAAGTGTTTTATTGTAGCTTTCACATACAAAGCATATTCTTGATCAATGTGCAATTGACAAAGAAAATGATGAATATCCTCTTGACTTGGTTACTGCGGAACTGGGACTATGAAGATCCGTGCTCTGTTTTATAGCAGCTGAGGACACAACTGTTGAGTTAGTTTAAAAAGGGACATTTTCTTTTTCTTCTGTTGTGGATAAAGATTTGGGTGTAGGAGAGAAAAACCTTGTCCTTGTGTAAAATTAATGGATTTTTAATATGTGTTAAGAGTTCATGTGGCATTTATATTTATATGTAATCCCATTTAATTATGTAACTTACTTGTTAATGTAAGTTCTTTTTTTTGCTATCTCTTGCTTTTCACTAAGATAACCTAAGTGAAATAGATTAAAAAAATTAATATTTAAAAAAATGTAGTCATCTGCAAAAGTTCCTTTTTCTTTTGGGAAATTGGTTTGGCCAGAATCAAATTTGTTTTGAACAGGTTGCTCTCATATTTTTGCATCTAGATGCATGCTATTCATTAAAGGTTTATATTAGAAATGCTAAAAAGTTGGTTGTTATTTCTTAGCATGCATTGTTCTCTCGACTTAAATATATATGGTATCTGTGTTTTTAACTGAATTTCTCAGTTATGAGAGTTGAGCTCATTGCGAGCCAGGATGTTTTAAGAATTTGACCACTTTTCCAGAATTATTATGATAAATCTAAATGTTATTGGATGTTGAAATAAGTCAGTCATGAAAAAAGCTATACTGATGTATAGTGGTTTTCTCCATCCTATCCTTACAATTCTAGATTTTTTTTTATAATTTTCAGTAATTCTTTGCTGGTGATAAACTTATCTCTAGTTATATGGCATCATGGGTAATGTACTTAAGGTACTGCCTACTAGAGTATTCAAGAAGGGAAGTGGCTACCTGACAGATTTCATATATTCTGGGTATTTGCTGCTCATAAATATGGTGATTATTGCAAATGAAACTGTCTTGGATTTAAGGAATGAAAAAGAAATATAGGCTTTACTTAAAGATCTAGATTATGATAAATTTATTTTAGTTATTTTGCCCTGGTTCCTGCAAACTGCTTGTTAGCATCAACGATAAATTTTCTGGGGAAAAGCAGTTGCACAGTAGGATTTAGATCATCTTGAGCAGTAACTGCTATTCATGTTCAGAAACACAATCTTTATTTTCTCTGATGCATACTTGCAACCCTTCTTAAATCTTGTTTTCTGACATAGCCGTGTAGACGACATAAACTCTCTCTCTGACCTGTTCTGCTAGAGCCTTAAATGGGAGCAGAAAAAGGAAGCTATAGCTTGCTTTTTTGTGAATATCTTTTGCTTTTGTGTCTTCTTTGTAATTTATATCTCTCTTATGCCCAGGGCTAATGTGACAAGGTCAAGTAGTATTAAGTTTTCAGTAATGTCCTTTGTCTTTCTGGTTTGAATTTTCTTAGGAAAAAAATTAACAAAGAATGTCGGTAAAGGGAAAGCTATAGAATGACGGAGAAATGTTTTAACTCTCATAATGCCAACGGCAGGCAAGGACAGTCCAGTAGACAATTTCTAATTCCTCACAGCATATACTGACAAAGGTCCAGAGAACTCATTATAAATAAAAACCCTGCATTATCTCTTGTCCCTTATGCAAAATATGACATTTGTTTTCCTAGATACTTCTGAATATAAGAATCTATAGTCGTGGATTTTCAGTTTTCGCAGCCGTACTGTTAGCCCACAATATCTATGATGATATTTGCTATGAATATTAAATATATTTATGTACTATTGACTGATGATGAGAAACTAAAATGCTGACATTTGTGGTACTATATACAGAACTACATATAAGGCTTAATGCTTTTTAGAGTCAATACTTGTTCATAATTATTTGTTTCCATGGAAGACTTCCATGGCAGGAAGGTGATAGACCTAAGTAGAATTAGAACCAGGACAACTTTACAATGTAGTTTGATAAAGAAATGGAGGTATAGTGGCACGCACTCAGTTGTCTGTATATCTGTTTCTCTGAATTTACTCTTGAAATGTTATGTTCTTGTACAGAAATACTTGTCAACTGAATGTGGAAATGAATTTTTTTTCTGTTTTGAATCTGGTTGTATTTTCAATAAGATTAAATAATCTATAAACAACATTTAGTCCATAATTAGTGTACCAGGGTAAAATTCAACTCTGCCTTTCATTGTAAACCTGTGCTGGAAACACAACATAGTCACACATTTCAGCAACAAAGAAGCATTTTTACCTCTGAACAATTTTGAGTACGTTTCTTTTTTTTTTGTAGGGTCATATTTCTGACAAGACGAATTCTGATTTATACCTTTCAAAGGCACTAAACCCTCAGAAAATAGTACTTTCTGTGAAAATTAGCAGTCACAAACTGACCACATATAGTGCCATTTCTGTTACCAATCTCTTGTTATGCTAGGGCCTTGCCCTACCAGGGATGAAACATTACCTAAACATGTATTTCTTTAAAAAAGATACAGTTGATGTAGTATGTGCTTATACATAAACATTCTAGTTTTAGTTGATAATTGGGATTCTTTGCATCTTGATTTTTACCTTTTCCTGCCTTTTTCATATTTAACGTAAACCAGGATAAACTTTCATCTGAAAGCTAATATTTAACAATAGCCTGGAAGCTGAATGAATCATTCAACATTCATTCTTGCATCACTGCAAGTTTGTAATAAAGAAACGTGAACAACACTGAGCCTTAATCCTTTAGTAGTAGCAGTAACACACATCTTAAACAGTCCCAATCCCTTTGTATAGATGAATGTCAGCTCAGTTTCTTTACATTTACTCTTCAGTACTGCAAACAAGAATTTTGTCCTGTCTTTAGTACTGCTTTTCTGCTTTATTGCTCAAGAAAAGCTCTGATAATGCAAGAAGAGCAATTCCATAACTGTCTCAGTAATCAGCACCCATTTGACAGCATCTGACAGGAGCAGTAAGACAGAGGAAACACTAAAAATATGTTACAGGACAGTGCATGTTGAAAAATACATCCATGTATTCTTGACCTGTTGAAAAATACATCCATGACAACAATTATGCTAGTTTTAGGATCTAGGAAGTGATGTGCTGATTGGAGAAGAGAAACAACCTGATAAGAAGTCT
The DNA here is from genome assembly GCA_013397865.1 of Struthidea cinerea. Classification (NCBI taxonomy): domain Eukaryota; kingdom Metazoa; phylum Chordata; class Aves; order Passeriformes; family Corcoracidae; genus Struthidea; species Struthidea cinerea. The sequence goes on from VZTI01001520.1 coordinate 58,537, forward strand.
GAGCAATGAGAAATGAGGGAAGAGGAAAGGAGCCAAGCAGCTTTTATTTTTTCTCCAGAATCAGGACCTTCTATTAGTACCATTCTAGTTATGGTGCCTAAAGAAAAGCCAGCTGAGTTGTGTAAGTTTTACAAGACTTCAGATCTTCAGCACTAAATGCAGAATGAAATATTTATCAGATAAAAAACCATTAATGAAAAAATATTAAAAACTGAGGTGCTGAGAAAATGAAGAAATACTTTCAAGTTAAAATCTCAAGAAATTAGTTCTAGCATCTTGGATAGATAAATGGGTATTTTCTTATGTAAATGAGTAAATTGTCATACCTGCAAAAGATTGTGGTGCCTTTCTGTTTATGAACTGCTGTTTTATTTAATTTTTAAAAAAGTCTTTTCTGTTTTGTTCTTAGATTAACTGAGCTTGTGCCTTTAAATTCATTTGTATTTTTGGAAAAGCTAGATTTCAAAAATAACTGCTTGTCAGGTGAGTTGTGTTAAAAAAAGAAAAACCCCACTCAAATAAGAACTTCTTAGTTAAGTTATAAACTGATTTGAATGAGACTGTTCCCATGTATTTATAAGAGACATTTACACGGAAAATATACAAATATATTCCAAATGTGAATTTTATAGCTATTAATTAAAACTATACTGTATAGATAGCAGTCTTGCTTTTAGGACTTCATGATGTTGGTACATTTTACTTTCATGTAAGAATTTATGGGAAATAAGATGCTTCTGCATTCAGACATATTTAGCTTCTTTTCTACTATACTACAGACCTTAAAGATGTCCTTACATGGTTTAGTGGCTGTCATAAACTAAAGGAGTTGTCATTGAGTGGAAATCCTCTTCTTCAAGAAAAGAACTGGAGGTAAGGAAAATAATTTAATTTTCTAAATCAAAAAATCAAAATCAGACAACAAATTGTATGTATCTTAGTTAAATAGTAGAAACACTTCCACATATAATCTGAACAGTCTCACTGCTCTGACAGGTTCACATTGGACATAGCTGGAGAAGGGGTAGTGTCTGTTAGAAGAAGAGAAGGTCAGAATCAATGGTTGATTCTTCCTTAGTAGTTGAAAATCAGCCTTTTTTATGCTTCAAATTTCTTATCTTTACATCAAAAATTAATTGCTCTTGTAATTATGAAAGAGATGTAAGAGTAATGCTGTCATTTGTCCTTCAGTGGTGGACATTATTCCTACTGGAATAATGATCTGAAAAATCAAAGAGCTAGTCCTAGAGACTATGATACATCTCTATATAAAAAATGAACAGGGTAGAAAAGAAACTTGACATACAAAATGATGTGCAGTTACCATAATTCCTGAAATGAGTGTTTATATAGGTTTGTAAACCATAGGAGTAAAATTGTACATGAATAGGGTTTTTTGTGTAATTTTTTGCATATTAGACATAGTAGTTGAGGTGTGGCCTCACCAGTGCCAAGTACAGGGGGATGATCACTGCCCTAGGCCTGCTGGCCACACTGAAGCCTAAAAAACCAAAACCACCCTTACATTTGTATCTTCCATTTGAAGATTTTTCTACAAATTTATGATTAGTAATCAAAAAACCTCAACTATTTCAAACTTTTAGTTAGAAGTGTTTGAGTAGTTTAAAAGATAGCTGTGCAAGTACATTCTTGATTGGTTTGTTTGATTTTTTAATGAACAGACTTATTTGCACTCCCATGGTTCCTGCAGGTAATTTCATTCATAAAATTCTGTGACTGTGACAATGTTTTAAATTTCCATTTGCATTGTTTGAATTCCCACTATTTTACAAAACTAACTGTTATTTCACTTGTAACCTGGAGGGAAAAGCTTTCTGAATTTCAGTTTAACTATGAGAACTGACACTTTAGATTGCTTAAAACCAGTAGAGCTTTTATGATTAGACAAGAGATTCATTTGTCTAAAGGATTTAAAGTATGGGATACTATGAAATGTGGATTTGCTGAATACGGCATTGACTGTAACTTCAGACAATATGTTCCAGTGAACTTTACATAACCCCTTGATACCAACAAAGGAATTAATTGTAAAATTTCCCAATCAGTTTTGTACTTTCATGTCCAGCCAGCGATAACACCAACAAAAGTGAAGTAGTAAGAAATCTCTTTCTAAAAATTAAACCCTGGGATCAGTCTGAGCACTCCTAGGGGAATATGTTTCAATGCTATAATGATTAATAGAGCCTCTTAAGTGACAGAATATTCACCAGGAAGTTTTCACTAAATGAAATATTGACTCAGCCCTTCACCAGGAGAAACCCAGCTGGAAAAACGAGTGTTGAGATCCCACAGCTCTAAGACACAAAACTTCCATCATTGATCAACTTTGATATGTCACTGTTTTGGTGTATGGCTATTCAACATCAGCTTTGGTAATTTCTCTATACGTGTTCAGGAACTGTTGATCTAAACCCATAACTTTATTCCAAATGTACTTCAGATGGTCTTAGCCTTCATTAATGGGCAGTAGAAAAGGAAAGTTTTCTATTTGCAAAAACTGATGTTCTGTTGTGTTATTTGGAATATTATAACGCAGTCATAGAAACTTTCTTTGATTTTAACCTTAGTGTATGTTGTCTGAGCTGAGTAGTAGTCCTTTACCTTCAGAGGGAATAGTCAGGGAGTTCCAAAATTTGGAAAACATTGCTGTCTTCGTTAATAGTAGGGGGATTTACAGCCTACAGTTAGTATTCTTTCAAGAGTTTGTGTTACTTAAAACTGAGTTAATGAAAATATTGAGTGTTGATGTATTGCTTTAAATAATTTTGCAGTCTTCAAACTTTCAACAAAGTTGGTCTGGTACAAGAAATATGTGAAACAAGATTGCAGTACCAGCTTACATCCCTCAATAACATAAACCAGACTGTATTGATGATACATTTTAAATTTTTTTTTTTTTTTTTTTTTTTTTTTTTTTTTTTTTTTTTTTTTTTTTTTTTTTTTTTTTTTTTTTTGTTAGGTAAGTTTCTTGTACATATTTTTTCTTACATCAGCGGCCACAGCTGTCCTTTCTATAGCAAGGAAATGTCATCTTTGCTCTCATTCCTTTCACTGACCTGAATTCAGTATTTCAAAAGTAGATATTTTTTTCCTGTCAGGCATACCGAATAGCATGTCAGTATATATGGTATGTGCAAATGGTAAAGGGAGTAGAATTGGCAAGGTTTAGTATTTCGTGCAGTTTTAAAATTTAAATTTTTTGATGTGTCAACAAAATCAGTACTCTATCTTAATGCTGTGACTTAGTTTGCTATGCTGCCCACTAATCAGATGCATTACAGGTGCCTGTGCACAAGTGTGTCAAATTTTCCCATTAAGGTTTGTGTAGGTAAAATTCTAGCTGTAGTGATTTGAGTCTGTTGCCATTGACTTTCTTGGTGCCAGTATTTCCGCAGTGCTCTTTATACCAACATAGTATTAAGAAGTCTTGCTATGTCCCATGTTTTATTCTTTATTTTATTGTTCAGTTTAAGTATAAATTCTTAGTTAACATGTTAACATATGCAATAAGGACAAATACGTACAAATATTTAGAGAACTGTCTTCATGTTTTGTATTGTTGTATGATTGTATCAATAAAATGGGTGTTTTAGCATAAGTATTTTTTCAAAGAACGAATTATGATTTTTCTTTTCCTGAGGTCTTCCTTGTTGGAGGTCCTTCCTAGTTTGCAGTTGCTTGATGGTGAAATCTTAACGCATCAGACTGAAAAAATCAAAGCATCAGAATTAGGAGCTTTTCTGGAACTTTGTCAAGTTCAAATTGAAGAAAATATTCAACTGAAAAAAAAGGCTGCTGAATTGGAGTAAGTATTTATGTTAATATAAATTGCATTCAGAAATATTTTTTCATGTATTGTTACTGAAGTTCTTGTTGACTTATGAATTTTACTTTTTTTTTGCCTAGAAATGTATTAGAATAAGAAAGAGATTAGAATAATCTCACTTCAGATGAAAAGTCTGTTTTAGACAGATGGTAAGTGATAAGGCCTTGAGTTTTGTTTCTTTAAGTTTGAGAAAACAGGTGATTCAAAGCCTGCAGTTAGTAGTAGCTGAATGAATTCATACACACAACCACAGTACAGTGTTATGCAGGAATAGTAGCTTAAATCCTGACAGTTGTATAATCATATTAACATGATTTCCAACTTTAACTTAATCAAATCTAATATGGCTGTTGGTACAATATGCTCTATTTTTCTTTCTACATTTTTTTCCATGTGTATGTTATTCACATTCTAAATAATTGCAAAAGATTTGACCTCTCTTCTCTTAAGGCAGTGAATCAGATGGATCTGTTTACATGTCTTTAATTTTGTCATACTTGCTACCTTTATCACTGCTACCATGGTTAGTTGTTCAGTAGCTTCCGCTTAGACCATGCAAGTGGTAATTTATCACTTACACATGCTATGCTTTAATTGTTTTGTAATATCTAAATATTTCAAACTTCTCATTTCTCCACGTGGTAATATTGCATGTTTTTTTCTTTTGTAGATGCTTTTCATTTCCTAGCAGGTTCACAATATCTTTGTAGTCCTTTGAATATCCAACCTACATTTTAATTTTTGAAAAAGTAGTTTTCTTGATTCTGCCAGGTACTGAACATTATCCCAGAGCAGGTGAAGTATGTGGTGTTTTACAGTGTTTTGGTCTGAACTTTGCCTTGTATACTTTGTTGGTTCAGGAAAAGTGCGCACATTTTTTTCAGAATCTGGCTATTTTGTGTTTGCATGTAAGCCTGTACGTCCATGGTATCTTCTTACTAGCTAACAGTTTATTACATTGTTGTAGTATTGCAGATTTTACAATAAAATCGTCATAGCTCAGAACCAGATTAACTTGAAGAGAGGTTTGTATTAATAATTAGATAGGAATTAGTTGGGTGAAATTATGTAATGCAGTTTTCTATGACAGATGTAATGTGTAAGTGGCTCCTAAAAGTCATATGTTTCTCCATTAAACCATCCAGATATGTCTTCTCCACTTCTGTGATTTTTGGCTTCTGGTTTGCAGATGGGAAGCTGATATTTCCTAATCTATTTACCATTGTGAAATGGTGTTCTTTCCTTCCTTTTTCATAGAAGAAAATAAAGCTCTCTTCTTCTATGGTTGAGAAGATTTTTCCATGTCTCATATTTAGACATTTCATCATTATCCTTTTCCAGAAAAAATGCCAGTTTATAATTAGGATATGACTTGTGAGCAAACTGTAGTAGAATCTAAGGACCTAACTTCCATATACATTTCTGCAGGATGGTAAAAAATGGGAGGGAAGGATGATATTCCTAAAATTTAATGGGTTTTGTTATTCTACATGAATGGACATAAGAAAGATAAATAAGAAACTTGTTGGGTAGTCAGCCTCAGACCATCCATTAATTATGAATAGTTAGTGGCTCATGTTACTTTCTGAAAGCTGACTTGTACTTCTAACATCTTTTATCAAAGACTGGGAGCGGGAGGTGGAGTGCACGCACTTGAGGTGCTTGCAGACCACAAGTGTTCAAAGGCAATTGTTCGCATGCCTGAGGGGAGGACTGCCAGTCAGACACAAGCAAGATGGGAGGACGGGTCAACAGGAACCTTGTAAATTCAACAAGGACAAGTGCAAAGTTCTTTACCATGGAAGGAGGTAAAAAAAGGAGGCCTTCTGCCCATTCTCAGGCTACTTGCTGAGTGGAAGAGAGAATGCTTTGACTTTGTCAAAGCACTCTTCAGCAAAACATTAGTGTTTTATCAATGCAGTTGCAGTCACAAATCTAAACCACAGCATTATATGGGCAACTGTAATGAGAATTAATTCGTTCCAGTCAGAGATAGTACAACTGGACATAAGGAAAAACCTCTTCAGGGGAGGACAGTGATGAATCACAACAGGCTGCCCAGAGTGGTTATGCAGTCTTGTTCTTGGAGGTTTTCAAGACCTGACTGAATAAAACCGTGAGCAGCCTGGTCTGATTTGAAAGCTAACCCAGCTTTGAAGCAGAAGGTTGGACTAGAGACCTCCTGAGGTCCCTTCAATTGAGAATTTTTCTATGATTCTATGTAAATTTTGAAAGGGAAATGTTTGAAAGAGCATGCAGATGTTTGAGAAGAACAGTAGTGGAAAGAGGTGATTATGTAAACATCTCTTCTTTCTTGAATTTTTGGGTTTGGGTGGAGGGAGGGCAGGGAGTGCAGAGGAGGAAGGGTTGTGTATTTTTTAAGATTTTGAGAATTCATTCATGATCTTTTAAATTGGTAACTTTGACATGATTGAAGCAAGTTGTATCAAATTTAGTCTTAAAATTAATTTCTTGTGTGTTAAAGCCATCTATCTTTTATTTTTACAGAAGTAAAATTTATGGGTGACTTGAAAACCATTGCAAACTGCAGTTCATAAGAGGAACTCTAAACAACTTGTTTGTATATAAGCCTTAGCAGCATAGCTATTATATGTACATATTGCAATACTTTGACTGAATTAATGTGACATTCCTAAAGAACAGGCCAACAACAGAGCAAACGTCTCTCTGTTTCACATCTTGCTAAGTTATGAGCCCCTGTAGGTGCGACCTCAAGTATATAAGCTGCCAAAAGTAATCACTGCTTGCTTCCCTAATCAGTTTCCTGCACCACTGCTGCCCAGTTAAATTCTCTGTGCTGTTTCTTCCCAAAACTTCTCTGTTGTTGCCATGCTTAAGAATAAAAGTTATTTTAAAATTGAATTTCTCTATTCTACTAAATGTTTTCCTTCACATAATCTTTAGATTACTTGTAATGAGTTATCATGTTAAAATATATGACACCTAAGGCTGCAGCAATTTTTTTTCAGTCATCAGTTGTGCAGTTTTCTGGCTAGTGGAACTTGAACTTTGTAAATACTGTATGTATATTACAGTGAAAATGACAGGAATTTCATAAATAGTGTTGCAAGGAGAGAATATGTCTACAGTGACCTGTTTCATGTGTTTGCAAGGGTCTTTGGTAAGCTGCAGCTGAACATCAGTAATGATGCTTATAGAAGTTTCCCTGAAGACTATACCCTGAAGATTATACCCTACACTACTGCAAACAAAAAACTCACATAAATTGAGGTGTACTATTTGAATATTCCGTGTATTGTAATTATGAAAATCACAGTAGAGCCACAAAGGGAAAAACATGATATTAAGCAAGATTTTAACTAGCGCACAAACTAGCATATGAAGAGGTAGAATATTGATTATGATTTAGCTGCAAGGGCCAGGAGAAAACTGCCATTCCTGATCAGAACTGGCTTGTTTTTTCCAAGCCTGTCCCTTTTGCCTCTGAGAGATTTGTTCTACTGACTTTTCCAGATTTACTGTCTCATTCTGACAAAATGATTCTCTTTGAATAACCAGGCAGCTATTGCAGGTATGATTGCAGTATAAAAATCTATACAAAATGTGTCAGCTCTTCAAGCAAGCCTCTGCTGCCACTTTAAATTTCTTAAGTAGCAACATTTTTGCTAATTTAAACTCCATTGGAAAGCCTTTAAGCATGAATAATTTGTCCTTTTCTATATCTGTTAAGTCAGTCTGTGCGTGGATCCTTATGCTTCCTTCCTAGGTGCTGCCAGTGGGGTTTACTGCTCCCCACCTCTACTCCCTTGCCAAACACTGCATGGGAATTGAGTAGGATTTGGTCTAAATTAACCAGGACAGTGATGGATGCTCTTTCTGGATTGATGTGAGGACTGAAGTTGTAACAGTCATTAATAACTGCCTGACTTAAATTTCCTGACTTAATTTTTTTAGATTAAAATCTGATTCTAATGCTTTTATCTTTCCTCAAAGTCCCTGGAAGATGCTAGCACAAATAGAGAAGTATCTGGTTAAAAAAAAAAAAAAAAAAATAAAGCTACAGGTAGCTTTTTGCTCTTAATATCTTTTTGTGAAAATAATATCTTGGTCTTTAGTATCAGGGCCAGTCTAGCACATTTGTACAGTAATACAAGACTCATCCCTTGCTCTTCTGGCTTATTATCCCTTTCTCTCACTGCAGAAGCAGTGGTTATGCTTTGTGGTTATGCTAAAATTTGCATATGGCATAAATCACTTTCACTTGTTATGATCAAAATAAAGCCATGAGTAGCCAGACAGCGACTGAACGTGAAGGAATATGCTGGTCAAAGCTGGAAGCCATAAAAATTTTTCTGTAGCAAGGCCACCATATTCATCTACATTTCACTACATACTAAGCAGCCAGACTCTGGGGGTACTGGTGTTTCCATAGGATAATTTCATTTCTTGTTTTGTCTAGATACCAATTTATGCTTAAAACCTTGGTCCTATCTTAACCAAGAAGCAATTCCAGGTTTAGTGTGACCAGACCCTTTGACCGATAATGCTGAAAAAGGTCTGAAAGGCAAACAATGAATTTACATTAATTGAAAAGGAAATATTGTGGTATCAAAGATCTTAATAATGTCATATTTCTTACTTGGTCTTCTCTCTTTCCTTGTATGTTTTTTTTTTACCATTAAAGAGGTAAACCAGTCCTGCATATTTGCCATTACAGCAGCTTCCTTTCTGTGATTTGAATAAGCAATCTTCAGCAGCGTGTCTCTTGTATCAAGAATGCAGTGCTATTGAGACACTTGGAAAGCTGCAGTGCATTGATAGGATGCCTGATATCCGTGTTCACTTAAGGAAACCACTAAGCTGACTGCCACCTTGTACTCAGGCCCTGATGTAGCAGTTGTTGTCTTTGCACTGGAGCTTTACCTTTGCAGGAGAACCTCAAACACACTTACCATGCCACTTCACTGTGCAGAAGTCTCTGAAATATCACTTCAGCTTCCTTTGTAGTTTCTTTAAACTAAAGTTAATCTGACTGCCTGAACCGCAAAACCACTGATACAGAGGGCAGCCTAAAAATCCTGCAAAATCGAAGTATAGTTGTGGATTGCCAGGGAGTGTATGGGAGAGGGTGCATGCCCACAGTGACAAGATGGTATTTTGCAGCCACTGCTTGGAGAAGCTGCCCAAAAAGCAGCCTCTATGAAAAAACTGACACGATCCCTGCTCACCGCAAAATTATTCCCTGCCTGAATTTTCATTTCCTCAATCTCCCCTTTCATTTCTGCTTGACATATTCATATCCACTGGAAGGATGAAACAGCTGCTTGAGATACCCCTGCACCTGTCAAAGGGGAGGATCCACTGTTATGATGGTTTGCTTTTGTTTCTTTCTGGCTTTTTTTGACAATGAACAAGGATACTCAGGTTATGCTTTTCATGCAAAAGTTTGTTTTGCTCAATGTATAAAGCATTCTGGGGTTCTCTGCAATATTTTAATTTTTGTAAGCAAATAAACCAACAGAATAAAGCAAAGAAAAGGAAAAAAACAGGAATAGATTTTTTCTGTATTTTTCTGTCTTCTCATATTACTTTTTGTAGAAATTTTGTAATGATCTTGTACCAAACTTATGTTTTTTAAATACGTAAACTAATTCAATATATTTAACTAAAGTATTTTACTAACGCTTTAAGTATCTTTTGTTAAAGAAATTGTTATTCTTACTATGTAGTATGTTAGACCCTTAAACAAATCTATGGATTGGTATAAATATCTTTAGGACTTGTTATATGTGTGGACTTAGCAGGAGCAGGAGTAATGTTGTGTAGTGGACAATCAAATGTACTGCTGTGAGTTTTGTGCTTAAACTACGTGGATCAATTTAGCCATTCAGAGTTTGTTCAATAGCACTGAAGTTGCACTAGCAGAGGAAGAGTTGGAATTGTTTTTAACTCTTGTAAGATCTGATTATGTTCTTAAAAATCTAAAATAATCGTAGTTGAACTTTACTAGAGGATATAATTATAATGGTAAACAGTCCTTAATAAAACCTTATAAAAACTTCACCTTTAGAGAATGATGAACAGGAAGGAAAATTCCGTTATTCTAACTATAATTTTAGGACCTAATTTTTCCAGACTAACAAGAAAAGTGATCTTATTTCTACTTTTTCTCTTGGATTGCTGACTTAGAATTGACTTTGTACTCCTCTGAAATTAGCACCAGATTACAGATCTCTGCATCTATCTATACTATCAAAGGAAAATGTTTTCATGATTCCAGAAGTACCTGCTACCTAATGAAATGGACAAACACCATCCAAAGTACAGACAGCTGTCTGAATCTGTAACAATTAGTTCATATTTACTCTTAGTTATCCTCATCATTTAGACAGTGTAACACAAAGAACTAATGAGAGCCAGACTTCACAGATTAGTGTTGCTTCAGCCTAGCACTTTCCCTTATATTGATGAAAAGTTCTGTACTTTAAAGTTTATGTTTTCCTGAATTTTCTTTAGACATTGTGGTTTGTTGCTTTGAATCTGTTTGGGTTTTTGTTGCTTTAGTTCTTATCTAAATTTTAAAATTACTCTTATTTTTATATGAACTCTCATACTTCCCAGGTAAAATTGGATAAATCCTCTAAAAATTTGGGTTTCACATGCCACTTACCACACAGAAAATTAATAGTGAAATGCATGCACTAATGCCTATTTTAAAAAGACTGAAAACTTTATTTAAAAAAAGTCAGACTAAAATCAGAAATATGTGTGATTATATTTTAAATATGTCCAAAAAAAGACAAATTCTATTAATATTTTTAATTACTGAAACTGGATTTCCAATCAGAGTAATTGCTCTTTGCTGTAAGAATATGGAAACATGTAAGAATACTTGGAAATACAAGCTATTTTAGAAAATAATAGGGAGAATTTTTTTTAAAGCATTCTAACAGTCAGACACGTAAAAACATTTTTTTCCTTTTTTTTTCAGAATTACTTCTTCTATTGATTCTGCACTGGGACAATGCTGGTATTTTGATCAGCTGATGAAACTTAGTATTAAACATCGATATGTACATGAGTATGGTGAACTAAACATTACTGACAGAGATGGACCAGAAGCACTTCAAAATCATTTAAAGCAAACATCCACTGGCTGCCTACAGGAAAATAACCTCTTTATCATGGGTGTGACAGAAAATAAACAGGTCTTGTTGGATCCTTCCAAAAGATGGATTACTACTGGCGATATTCAGGCCACATTCATTAACTCCTCCATACCTGTGCACCAAAGGGAAAATAGAGGAGATCAGAGAGTGAAGCAGAAGAGCACAGAATCTTGTATTAATTACAGTGGGGAGAGCAAAGGCAACAATAACATGTCAGGCCAACTCACTTTGGAACAGTCAGTGATAGTAGCAAGTGATACGGGAAGAAATCTCCAGCACTTTGGGAATGGTACAGAAAGGTAAGATGGATGTCAGGTTGCTTTCAAATCAGTTATACAGATAGACAATAGAAGTGAGGATTTCCTGTTCAAAACAGAGGCACAGAATTTGTAAGATAATATTTTTAAGCTTATTAGACAATAAAGAGTTATATTAAGCCCACTAGACTTCCATATTAACAATTAAGAATCCTTTGTGGTAGTCTTCCAGTTGGTATATTAGGATATAGATATTTATGTACTTCAAATAATGTCAAGACACCAATTCAATGACACATAAAGAGTTAGGAATGCAAATGCCGAATGTTTTGCAGAAACTTTTGAGGAGATTAACTGGAAACTAGTATAACAGTTTTTTACCAAAATTATTCATTAGACATTCAAGATTCATCTGTGTAGACTTTACAGTCAGTACTGTTTAGAAGGCAGGAGGAAAAATTGCTTAAATCTACCATCCTACTCCCTTGATTTAGGCCAGTCTCCTGCTGTTGTGATGACTGAAGAGCTAATGGCCTGCCCTGCTTTTGGTACTCCTCCAACATACCTTAACCTGCTTCTTAAAAGTAGAGGCAGGGGTGAGAGGCCAGTTCAACTTGTTCTGTGTCCCCAGATTTTCTCCTGCATGAAACCGACTGATATATTACCACTTTGGAATGTGTTTGCTGCTGATTTTTATGGTTCTGGATGTACAGACAGGGGAAACAGAAGCTGATTTTTTTGCAGTAAATCGTCAAGAATTGAGTTAAAATTTCACAAAAATTCAGTTTCAAAAAGAGATGTCTTGAGAACACTATGAAAAGCAAGCATGGTGGCTGTGCTTCTTTGAGCTGTTTAGGCTTATGGTAAATAGGAAACTGGGCTATAGTAGGTACTTAAGGCACTAATAATTTGTCATAAAATTTATGATTAAGGAAGACCATGCAATTCATGATCACCTCTCAGCAAGCTGAAAGCAAGAATACAGTTGTCTATTGCATAAGATGAATACTTCAAAAATATTTTTGAAATAGTTCATTTAGATTTTAGTTAATGTTTTAAATGAATTCTGTAAGTGTTTTTGGAGACTTCAAAACAGAATGCAAAACATTTTTTTGTGTTTGTCTTGACCTCTTAAGTGTGTTTTTGTTTTATTTTTTTGCTGACTAGTACTCCTCTATTTAAATAGATGCACTGCACAAGGTAAGGAATTATGTAAAGATTGGGGGAAATTTAGATGTTTTTTCTTTAATCCACTATCCAGTTGAAATGAGTATTTTGTGGAGAAAAGGATTCCAAGACAGTAGAGTCATAATCCAGAGCTGATGTTGTACTTTTTCTCCATCAGTATGAATTAGTTGAACATCTATTTAGAAATCTGAATCTAAATAGATATCTAAATAGTCTGTACTTAATGCTTGTCAAAAAATGAGCAAATTAGAAAATGTACACATATAACCAGTGGTCAGTAGTCTTAAATTAAAGTCTAAAAGCAGGCAAAAGATGAAATTCCACTTTCAGTGTTTTTCCTGTCTGCTCCATTGGAAATACCTGTCTCATGCAGTTTTCAGTATTTATCCCTCTTTAGTGCTTGGTATTTTTCTTTGGGGGTTTTTTGTTGGGTTTTCTTTTTATTTTTTTTAATATGGTCAGTGGAAATAAGTAGACCTCTGCAACAGTTTATTCAGTCATTGTTACACCAGTTCTGCTCCTAATCCTTCCTTTGAGGACTCTTCCTCTGCAGTGATTCTTCATAGAACAGAGTCCAGCGGAGGTTAGTCCTTAGATAATTGGATTTCAGAACTTGTGTGATGTGAATATCCTCCAGTGTTTCTGAACATGTATGTCACTTCTGGATTGTCATTTCTTGTTTAGTGGCACAGCTTTTCATTTGCCTCAAAGCACAGTGCTATATGTTTTATGGTTGAAGTATGGCAGATATGATAATCCAGTTGTATTGGTGAGGCTATGTGAGTCATAAAGGTATTTATTTCTCCATGAGACTACATATGGCAGCATCCTTGATCCAGTCCTTCTGGAGGCAGTACCATGCTCAGAGGAAAAATGAATGCAATAAAACAGAGAATCATCAGTTTATAGAAGCTTTGAGACAGAAACATGAAGCTGCCACAGTAATCCAGGTTGGTTTATGATATTTTTTTACTTATTTTGTAAGTTCAATAACAACAAAATATTTCTAATTTTGTGTACTTGTCATCTTCTATTTTTGCTTGTTATTTTATTAATAGTTTCATAATGAAACATTTTTTGTTTTATTTCATCAGTATAAGCTTGAAGTTTCTTAAAGAGATACTTCTTTGCAAAAAGTTGTATAGAAAATTAAAAATATTTTCCCTTTTTTCACCAAGTATTTCCCTGAATTATTTTTACTTGATTATAATTCTAATAGTATGATTAAGAGATACTGTGCCCGTGTTCTTACTGGGGCCATTCTATGCTATGAAACTGATAGAGGCTGTGTAACTAATGCGTCGTGTCTGATGTGTATGCGACTAAATAATCTTCCTGTCTCTTCTATCCTACCTATCCATTGCTTTCCTTCTCTTCCCATCTCCAAAACCCAGGATTGCTTTATCTGTATTGTCCTTGGGAACAGACCATGGCCTAGGCTGTCCTATGGTAGATACTGAGCCTAATAACAATTAAACTGAATGGATTACTACAGGCAAGAGTTGAAGTCCATACCTTGACTCTGTTTAGTTTGGTAACCAGATATAGCATTTGCCTGCCAAGTTGCCAAGGTTCATGGGGGTTTTTTTTGTACATTTTGAAGCAAATCAACTCTGTTGATTTCGTTTTCCAAGTTAACTTGGAAACATTCCACAGTGTAAGTCTTATATAAAAATTTCAAAAGTGACAAAGTGATTTAGAAGCAAAAATTTGTTATTGGAGTGTATTGTGTAGCTAGCATATTAACAATTGATTTCCATAAACTTCTTTAATCCATATTTGAGCTTACTTATGTATTTGACCTCTACTATATATTAAAGTGATGAGTTTAACAAATTTATATAGTGATTAATATCTGCTTCCTTTCATTTGTTTCAAACATGATAATTCCCAAAGTGAGTATGAAAATAAGAGTCTTTTATTATTTATCTTCTGTGCATTTTACAGATTTTTAGATCTCTCATACATCCATCCTTACATACACTTGTTGAAAATAAAATTCTGGTCTGTTTAGTCTCTTCACATTTCTCTGTAATTCTTTTTATCTTTTTTTCCCTCTCTGAGCCTTTACCACGATCAGTTACAATCTTTTTTAAAGAAGCAACAAGAACTGAATTTCATAGGCAGATATAAAACAAATTTGTACAGAAAGAAAGTTTTTATCTTGTTTCTTAAAAACTACTATGTGTAATTTTTCTTTTTGATCATGACTCAGGACTGACCTGGTGCTTTCACAGATCTGTGTTAACAGCTGCCTTACAATTTAGCTTTCTGCATATATCATTAGGATTGCTTTTCTCCTTTGAATCTGTGAGAAGTAACTGTCTTTGTTGAATGAAATATATTTGTCATTTGATCACTCAGTAATATCAGGATATTTTATCTGGATGCTTGTGAAGGTCTGTAGGAAAATAACAACAATGGTATTATAAGAAAGCAGTTCTAATACATTTAATCATTTTGTAATAATTAGGAATTATGTGTATAAAATAGTAACATATTCAATAATTTATGTGGTTAGACAAACTTGTTCTAAAAATTAATCATCTAAATGTTAAGCCAGAATATGAGATTTACCCTTCCTATTTTAGTGTCTTCATTGCAGAGCCATTAAAGATGTACAACAACACTTCTTTAATGAGAGTGAGAATTTTTTGCATGGTGTTTTAAACACTAGGGGCATCTTGAATTCTAATGATATCAAATACTGATTTGGGGGGAAATTGCTGTCTTGAATGTAGTTTTCTTAATTCCATCTATCTCATTTTGATCTCTGAAGTGTTTTTACTGGATATGATTCTATGCTTGGCATGTGTTCCTAGGATCCTTCCTTGTTTTCTAGCAGTTTAATTCCTAATGTGCTTCTTTTTCTTAGACATGATTATGCTTACTGGTAATATTTTTTTTTAAATAAAGGTCTTAGACAATTTAGAAAGAGTAACTGACCTCGGTCAATTACATGAGTTGTCTCCAAGAGTTGCTACTTGTAAAGTATAAGACATTTAGTACAACTGTATTTTTATTCTCAGTAATTTGAAAGTTGACACTCAGTTTTTTCTTATGTAGCCTTTCCTTTCAGTTTATAATAGTCCCTGAAGGAATTGTCAAATAATTAATTAGTTGACCTCTACTTTTTAGAGGTTTGTAGTTGAGGGAGTTGCAGGATTCCTTTCTGCTTACTTGGGGAGAGCCTCTTGAGTACTCTAAGCTTTAGACATATGCTGGCATTTAATTTGTCTTGTAGTTTTAAATGTCACATAAAGTTCAAAAAACAGATCATTGAGCTATTAAACAAAGGCCCAAGATGTTTTATCTTCCTAATGGGATAACATAGAGAATCTGGATTTGGGTTTGATCTATGGCTATGTATAACATGCTTTAAATTTTTTGTTTAGGCATTTTGGAAGGGTTTTCTTTTGCGAAAGAAACTGGCCAGTGCTCTTGCAGATGTTACAAATGATGAAGTGGAGGATGAATATGAAGAAATAAATGTAGACGCTTTCACGTTTTCTGAAGTAAGCATAGTAATTAGCATAAAAGCTTCACTATTCTTCTTAAGCAATCATGCAGCTGTTGGAAATAAAAGAAATGGAAAGCACTACTGAGGCTAGAATTAACACTTTGGATGTCCAGCAATAAAGAAGCATTTCTTATATATAGCTGATTTAAATGTATTTGTCTTGGTTTAACTGCTTCCTGCTCTTTGAGATGCTCTCGTAGTTACTGTGCTATTAATGTCTCACCCACTGTGGAACCCCATATATTTTTACAGCTAAAGGGCAATCAAATGAAAATAAATAAACAGTTCCTTCTGTTCCAAAATTTTTTATCTTTTTAGTATTTTAGTAACAAATTATAATGTCAGTACTATTTTAATGTGTGGTTTTTTTCATTTTCATGACAGAATGAGAACAATTTAGAAAGTACTGCAACACTGAATGTCAGCTATATTCCAGTAAAAAGAACATATCCCCAAAGCAAGAGGTGAAGCAGGGTTATTACCTTATGTGTAGTGTGCTAAAAAGATCACAAGTTCAAATCCAGTAGTTAGTTATGAAGTGAAGCGTGGTTAAATCAGAAAAAAACCCCAAACCCCACATTCAGCATCTCTGTTATGCACAATAACCAGAAATTATTACTAGTTATTTTTACAAGTTATATAGAGTTAAAAATGCTCTTTCAGTTTCAAAAGGACTGAAATTGGATCAGAAATTTCCATCTAGGAAGTAAAAGTAGGCTCCAGAGGAATTTGAGGAATAATATCACGTTCAAAACTGAATTTAGCTATACTTAGGTAAAAAATAAAAATGTCTATGGGATCAATATTGCAATTCAGTAAACAAGAAAAAGAATCTTTAAAGTTTTTTCTTTATAGCCTCAAAAGGCAGTCTATATAGGAAATTCTAGACCCAGTATGCATAGTAAATAGTAAGGCAGCTGTTGGTGGCAACAACTGTTGCTGACAAATACATCTATGTATTTGTCTGGAGAACTGCTTTCTCTAATTGTTCGCTTTCATTGGCTGCCTTTTTTTTTTTTTT
>VZTI01001520.1:75555-143536 GCA_013397865.1 Struthidea cinerea
GCTTTCAGGTAAAGCAAAGAAAACTGTCAGCAATGTGGCCATTTGAGACCTAAGAGGATATGACTAAGATTTTTTTTTTTCCATGAACCCTTGTCTCCGAATGTGCTTATTCAGCTGCTGTGTCTTTGCAAGAGCCATTTATCAATATTCCACTGTAATTTTGCAAAGGAGATATATGCAATAGCCCTGCTACTGGCAAGACCAGGTCCCATTTATAATCTGGTGTTTGTACAGATCATAGAGAGTTATGAAATCAAGTATGTTGTTGGTTGGTGCAGTGCAGTTTACAGTTGATCAGTCTTTGGTCATCTGATATCAAGCTTCTTTTGCCAACTCCTCCCCATGGAAAATAGCTGGGCTTTCAATGAAATTATTACCAATGAGCTGATGACATAGGGCAATTTTATTTTTTTATTTTTCAGCAACTATTTTAAGGTACATTTTCAGAATTACTACTTTATTTAAGAGCGTGCAAAAGGTTTGAGGCAGAAGTCCCAAGAACCATTTGGTAGACGGGAAACGTGTGTGTGTAAACATAGAGATCTGGCTTAAATTTTAGGATTTTTTTCTTTTTAATTTGAAATACATATACAAAACAGTTTCATTCATTGATGTTCTCTGATCCCTGGCTTCTTTCTAAAATAATAAAAAGCAGAACGTTGAAGGTTTTATTCCGTCACACAGGAAGGAAGTATCTGTTCATATATTAAAGAAGGAGAATATCCTGTTTTGAATTACTCAGCCAGTAGGCCAGAGTTTTACACACTGTAATTCAGTTGAGCCGTTCTTGTGTCTCTCTGTCTGGCCCAAATAACTCTGTTATGTTTGGTTTTAGGGTTTTTTTTAATTGCTTAACTGAAAACTACATAGACAATTTTGTTCCATCTTTCTGTCAACAAGACAATTGCATTTGGGCATGTGTTCCTGAGGCCGGGGAGAAAAGGAAGGGGTGGAGAAGGCAGGAAAAAGAAGACCAGCTCCTTTCAGAGAGATTTGTACTATATCATCCTCTGGTGTTGCCACACATTTCTTTCTTTTTTTTTTTAAATCCAAATTATTATTGAGTTTATCAGGAGTGAAATAAAACATGGGTTTAGGGAGAAATTCCCAGGAAGTGTTTAGGTTCAGATGATGACAGGTGAACCATGAGCTGACATTTTAATTTGCACAGCAGGCTCAAAGGCTGAAGTGTGGATTGATGTCAAATAAGTTACTCAAGTCCTTAGCTTCTTGTGATGAAAAATATAACAACATCTGTTTTCTACAGAGCAGTGTATATGATAAATTTACAATGTATATGTCTGTAAATGTTCTTTTTCCAGTGAGTGATTATTTCAATGTTCAGCATTGATGACTGTAACTAGAATTATACCCTGCAATATGTGACATATTTTTTCTTTTCTTTTTCTTTTTTTTTCAAGTGCATATGTTGTCTGTGCTGAAGAGTTTGATTGTGAGAAATGTGTGGTGTAACTATCCTGGGCATACACTCTGCTCTGTCTAGCCCAGACTAGCTACTCAGTACTGGGTTGCCTGTTTTCATGTGTCTGTAGCTGTTTCATTCTCTGCAGTTGGGTAATACCAAATCATGTGGACTTCCTACTTCTGGAGAAACAAGCAGCAGAAACTTGGAACAGTCTATACTTCCTATTCCTTCCTTTCTGGTCTCAGTGTTTTATAGCAAAGTGCTGAAGCAGAGCCAAATAATGACACATGGTATCAGTGGCTATCTGTTGTGTCTCAAACAAGTGTGTAGGGAGGAGTACATATTGCTGGGCTAAGAGATCCCATATGCTGGGGTTTGAAGGAAGAGAAAAATATTTGGATGCCATTTTGTACTGCAGATTTCACTGTTCTATAGGGTGAGTGCAATGAGAGAGAAGGGCAGAAGAACCTTTCCTTATCACAAACTAATACAAAGGTATTAAATCTTGTCTAAAAGCTTTTTGAATGGTTCACTATTTTGTGTTGTGGTCATTGTTTAGGTTTTTCTTGTACTGTTATGTAGATTTTAGTCATAATGATTTTATTCAGTATTATCTAACATTCTAGAAAATCACTACTGTGCAAGCGCCTATTTAAACCATTTGTAAATATCAGTGCAATAAGTCACTAGGCACCAGTCTTCATGAAAAAAACGTTTAATGTCTTCATTATAAACTCAGTGTACCCAGTGTTCCATGGAAGGTGAGGCTGTGAAATAGCATGGGGGAAACCCTAGTCTTTGACAAAGATTTTCACTTCATTTATGCCCATTGAATGATAGCATATTTTTAGTACAACTCAAACACCATATCACATCAAAAATGGATTGCACGTGATGGGGCTAGAGCAATGGCCTTTATCTTTCTAACAGTAGCATGAATATTAGTCATTTCACCTGAACCATTGCTGATACCTTTCTTGTATTCATATCAGCTCCCATACATTGCCAAAGACATTCAGATGCAATTGATGGCAGTAGTGTTTTGTGTCTGTTTGATTGTGCGATGTCAAACAGGCTGTCCCAGATGACATGAAAGATCTGGCCAACAGATGTTTCACAAAGTATGAGCCTGGTATTTGGTGATATCTTCACGTCTTTCATGTGGACTTTGGAGAATTCCAGCCTACATGCTCCAGAAGGCTGATCTTAAGGCAACCTTTCATCAGCAGTCTATCCATGTCGCAAACAATCTAAAAGGCAGAACTCACTTCACCTCTGGTGGATGAAATCTGACAGCACATTTGCTTGACACAGCTCTTACTTTCTGTGCCATCTAAATATCAGTATTGTTGTTTTCTTGATGTAAATATGATGTGAGTCAAATTCAAATGTCTAAACTTGCCAAAGTGTCAGGAAGCTGAATAAATGAAATATTATGAGGTTTTAGACAGTTCTTTTCCCTGAGCAATGACCACTGAACCACTGAATAAACACATGGACACATGTTATTCTCATCAAGAGAAGTATCAATATTGATGATTACATGGCACACTGAGTAAGTACTCTAGTTTAAAAACTTCGTTTTTAATTTAATTTAAATCACTTTAGTCATACTTTTTCAAAAGGAAAGTCACTTTGTAAGTACAATGTAGTTAAAAAGAAATCCATCACTGCTTTGTTCATCAAAGGAGATAACACTGTTGCCCTGAGACAGTGTTGTTCTTTTTCCGAGCTTGATTATGTAGATTTTTTAAATTCCAGTCATTTTGACAGCTTTTGAAATTATTGTTGAGGAGTTTCCTTCTCATTTCTTTTTGCATATCCACACTCAGACACGTAGCCATTCCTAATTTTTTGCTTGCCTTCTGCAGCAGGTAGGTAGCAGTTTTATTTGTCTTTCTTCTCATTTTTTCTTTTCTGAGGGGTGGGAAGAATAAGGACTAGCTCATGTGTGCTAACTCTTAATAAGTAAACAGTAATTAGAACAACATTTTCCTCATGTCTCCCATAAAGAAATTTTCTTATCACATGTCCAAACTAGACCGATATGATGTGTTTTGTTTTCTTTTCCGATAATCCTTCATGATGTGGTTTGTCTCAGACTGGGAGCTTATGATGGTGAGCTTGTGACAGTGATTGCTGTTTTCTGGCTAGTGCCAGGAAATAAGTGTAGCCCATGGATTAGAAGGTCCCCATAACATTTCTTGTATCTTGACACTCTTATGTATGTCTAGCTCCTGTAATTGCTTATAAATGTCAGATCAGCATCCAGCTTTTCTGTATTGTGTGCTGCAAAGAATATGATCCTTTTTTCATCAAATTTCGCATAAAGTTACAGTGTTGTAGAAAAGCAAAAAGGTGTCTTAAAAATTTCATTAGATCCTTCCCCTTCTTTTAAAAAGGAGGAAAAAGCTCTCTCCTAAGCAATATATTGGAGGATCAATCTTTTTTCCATAAGTGTTTATCAATAATCTCTTGATATGCTCCTGTTGCTTCAGCTGCTCTGTTAATGAATTGCCCACTATTCATAGTCTATGGCATCAGCAGAAGCATAAAACTTCTACCTCTTTCAGCAGTGCTGCTTATCTCGTTTTCTAGTTGTCTCATAGGTATTCTGGTCTTAGAAGTAGGTTGTTGCAGGAAGTACCTGATAAAAATCCCACAACCACAGCTACTAAAGGCTGTCGCTAGCACTCCAGCTTCACAGCTCGTGCAGAACGTGCTCTGGTTGCTTTCTGGCCTTCCACCGTGAGATCTCAGTTCTTCCAGCCACCTGAAATGCTGTTAATTTTTGACGAGCACCTATCTTCATGGCTTGTCTCTATCCAGTTCTTGGTTAAATAGCCAGATTCAAACAAATACTTCCCAAAGGAAAGCCGACTAATGATGCATGACTCTACAGATATAATTTGAAACCTATATGTAGCAAATGTTACAGTATTTTTCTAAATTACATTTAGCTTCTATGACATACCAAAAGATAGTGATATCACTAATTATAATTCCTAGTTTTATATCTCTAAAGACTAAGTCAAGCATCAAAATTGAATAAGCAAGGCAAGCAGTGGAAAAATGTATGTAAGTGAAAAAAGCTTTAGTTCTTTGAAGTTTCTACTCACTATTGTAGCCTTAAAGGAAAATTGTTCTAAGCCAAAAGCATCATTATAAATGGGAGCAATAATACAGTCAAAAGTTCTTTTCAATGAGAACATCTCCATCTGGAGTCTCTTGAAACCTGAGCTAAGGATGTCTAATCATTGAATATATCTTCCCTAAGTTCTTTAATTTTTTGTGTAATGTTGAAACTGATGTTTTGGTATAGATATAGGTTGTGTTTAAAATACCTACTTAAATGTCTAATATTTATCATGTCCACATTGATTTCCATTTTAAAAGATTTTTTAGTAGTCCCTATTTAAAAATTTCAGGAGCTAACATATTTGACTGGTCTGTGCTCTGTGAGAAGAAGCCATTGATGCAGTAATATTGTTACCGAGTTAAATTGCAGTTCTTATGGAGGAACCAAAGAGGAATGTGAGATGTCAGCTTCTGTGGTGTTCTACACTTATATCTCTGCGTGTCTCATTGCCTAGAGCTTGAAATCCTTGGTTTAGAAGAAAGCAGATGTTACCCAATTGCAGCACAGTTTAAGTCCCCTGAACGTATGCAAGTCCAAGGGAACAGATAGGATGCATCCAAAGGGGTTGAACAAGCTGCCTGATATAATTTTGAGGTTACTCTCTATCATCTTTGAAAGTTCACAGCAGCTGGGGAGGTTACTGGTGACTGGAAAAGGGCAGATATCACACCCATCTTCAGAAAATTCAAGAATATCCAGGGAACTAGAAGCCATCAACATTATCTCGCTTTCTGGGAATGCTTGGAGTAAATACATTCAGAAGCCATTTCTAAACCCATGAAAGGTCATTTTGAGAATCCACATGGGTTTACCAAGGACTGGTCCCCTTAATTGTTTTCTGTCACAAGGTAAGTGGCACTATGAATAAGGGGAATGCAGTGCATATTGCATGCCTTTAATAACGCTGTTGTCTGTCTCCAGAGTCTTATTCCCAAAATTTGTTGAGGTATGGGCTGGAAAAGTAGACAACAAGGTCACTGACAAATTGACTGCACTGCCAGGCTCAAATAGTTGTGTTTTGTTGTGCAAAATCCAACCGGTGGGCAGTAATTAATGGAGCCCATCATGGATGGTAGGGGGGCCAAAATAGTAAAAAATCAGTTAGGTGCCTGTATGATGGAACAGAATCCAATCTCAAGTTGCAGATGACACTGTATTGAGGGCAGTGGTTGGTATGCTGGGGGATCAGGGTGTTCTTTAGAGCAGCCTGCACAGGCTAGACTGACAGGCTGACCAGAGCCTCATAATGTTCAACAATAGCAAGTGTGATGTCCAATATATTGGCAGTACTGTTGACTAAGGTCTGACTTTCTAGGAAGCAGTCCCACAGAAAAGGATGTGTGTCATAATGGACTTCTCATGCAATTCTTTAGTTTCTAACAATGTAAACAAAGAATGGTAAGAAAACCCAAGCACCTCATATGCTATAATACAGTCTTAATTTAGCTAAAAACTATTTAAGTTTATGTCTAGTTTGTCCTAGAATAGAGTGGGCTAAGGATTCCTAAATGCTAAATACTGTCCTAGCACTCACTCTAGTATTTTTTTTCTTTTTGTATGAAAAATACTTAGAAACTTTTTTTTTTTAATATGGAAATAGGTGTAGCTATTGATCATTTAATAAACTAGGAAAACATCCCAAAGAATCAGCTTCCTTCCAAAGAGTATCGTTGCATGTCCCAAAATATTTAAGGTGTTGAGAATACAGGTATGAATGAACAAATTTCAACTTGCAGATTCATTTGCGGATAGTTTATTTCGAATAGAAGAGACATTGCTAGAGACATGCAAGGAGGACAGTATAAGTGAAGCAGAGAGATTATTTAGACATACCTCTTTAGAATTAAGGATTTTGTAGTGTAATTAGAGGTTTGTTAACATAAATTTCAAAAATATCTATGTTTATAACTTAACCCTTCTTTGCTCTTAAGCTTCCAAATCCTTTTTGTTCTTGTTTCTGAAATAGGGACTTTTAAGCAAAAAGGAAAAGTTGTTTTGAAATTTAATCAAATCTTTCATGTGACCTGAACTTTGAAACATGTTAAAGGTTAAATGACTATAAACTTGTGACTAGTCTATTTTTTATTACCCTGTGCTTCTGCATGACTTCCCTTCTTTAGACAAAACTGCAAGCTGAAGCACAGCTTTCTTTTCTATTTCATTTTAGTATTCATTACCTGGACTGGATAGAACATTTTGGGTTATGTTCCTTCAAAACTGGGTATTCTTTGAATGCAGGGTATTTAAGGGGTAGGGTCGAGGGGTTCCTTGGCTGGTATTTTTTTTAAGTTTTTAACTCATTGTCCCTTGAAAGTTTTGTTTCTTTGTTTTCATGGAAGTAGAAAAACTTGGGAAAAGGTTTATAGAGACATAGCAGCAAAAATTCATGTCATGTGCCAGAGTCAGAGAGGGGAAGTCCTGAAGTTTCATGTCATTTTAATGGGGAAAGACTATATCTGGGGTCTTAGACCCATTTTGAGGGTGGCCTGAAGGTTCCAGGATCTTGATGTTTATTGAGATGGGTGGGGGTTTACATCTCAAAAGATTTTTCAAGCATACATTTCTGATGCTGACTTAAACAATGTCTAACCGCTGAAGCTGAGGTTGCCATTTACCAATCTGTATTTTTTTATTCCTGTATTCAAAGAAATTACACAGAGCTTCCTTTGAACACTCAGGCTTAAGACAAAAATGCATTTTTAGGAAAGTTTAGGTAACGTAGGTCGCGAATGACTGACATGAACCACAATAAGATTCAGACTTTTGGAGAGTTAATTATGTATGTAGACGTTCAATCTTTTATTTGAATGAAAACTTCTGTGGTCCTTGAAATTTTCATTGTTCATTTACTTTTCCACAATAAATTCTTTTCATAATTTTATTCACATTTGTGTAGAGAAACCACATAGGTACATGTATTAAATATATATATATTTTATATATATGTATATGCATTAGAATTGTAGAGATCAGCTAATTTTCAAAGCTTATTAAACAGTTAGGAAACATTACATTTGGAGAATACATTTCACAATAATATTTTCTTGAATGTTTTTATTAACAGAAAGTGATTTTTCCAGTAATCATGAATATATCCTTCTTAGAAATGGACAACTATCCTTGTCCTCTCATTTTCCTACAAGGATGTACTCTAATAATTAACCAGTTTTTGTCAGTCTGTAAAATCTCTTGGGGTCAATTAATCATTGCAATGTTTCTCTGGAATTCGTGTAATACTACTTTTTTTGGCTTGAAACTTTGTTTGGTTTTAGCAGTCATAAGAATGCAGCTGTACCCAGATTTCTTTTCTAATGTATATATATTGTCTTATATAAAGACAGGGTTGAAAAAGAAGCATTGCCAAAGGTTAAAATAACCTTTATTACAGTGCTAACCTATTTATCTTCAGCACATAAAATATATGAAAAATACTGGAAGACAAACTCAGAGAAAAGGACTATTTTTTCTACTGTTTGAAGTTCAGAGATATATTTTCTGTAAAATTTATGTCCACTAAGCTAATTAAAAAGATTTTGTAATTTTTTTATAGTGTTGTTCAATGCATTTACATATAGATTTAAAATGTCAGAGTTTAGACTGAATTTTTGTAATACTGTAAGTGGAATAATAATGCATCTAATAGAAGATTCACTTTAGGATGCTCGTATCTGATATTTTCTTAGCTTTGGAAGTTATTTATAAAGTCTGGGTCTGAACTGATGTTCAGCTTCCTAACATTGAACTAAGCTTTACACATGAACTTGAGTTTCACAGAAAAGCTAGTCCATAGAGTAATCTGATGCCTCAAAGGACTGGATGAAAGAAAAGGCTAAATACACAAATATATTCAGATCTTTAATTTCAAAGGAAGTTTTCAATCACAGTCTATCAACAATATACAAAAGAGCATAGAAAAGTGATCTGATTCTTCTGTTTAAGCTATAAGAGCTAAAAATTTGTGGTTTCTTAAGAAATTTATTAAAACTTATTTAGGATTTTAGAGAAGAAATTCCCAGCGAATACTCAGGCTTTGGCAGAAATGAAGTTTAGTTTAAAATGAAATTAAGTATGTTGTCCTGGACTAGCATGGTATTTAAATGAAATATCCTACAGTGTGAAATATGTTGGCCAGGAACCAAGAGAGAAAGTTGCAGCTTTCTGCCAGATGAAAGGCAGTTTAGTGAGCTGGCTGTGAGTATCCAGAGGGTTAACAGTCAGCATAAGACCCTTCTGCCTCACCATGCCCCCTCCCAGTCTAAGCAAGTATATTACAGGATGTTTAACACCAGGAAAAGTAATTCTTCATGTGGAATGTATTGGCCCAAAAGAATTTTTGTAAGCTTATTTATAATAGTCATAGAATGATGTTGCAGGTTCTGCCTTTCATTTTTCTTTGTTTTTAACTTTTTTATTGTCTTTCAGTGAGCAAGACTTTAACTGCACTATTCAAATATACTCACTAAAAACTAGAAATCAAGGAAATCACCAGCCTGAAGAACTTTATTCAAATTAGTATTCTATAGAGAAGACTAATGGAAAGATTCATTCTGATTCATTTATTTATTTACTCTAATTATGTAGTATTCTTATTGAAAACAAATTTGAATGTGGAGAAGGCAGATACTTTGTAAAAGCTGGTTGAAAAAGGGTCATTCCTGCTAAGGATGACTTTAATGGCCTGCCTCACAGAGGGGAGCAGAAGTACAGAAAAACATGTTGGATAAAACCAGGCAGGTGAACTGGATGAAGAGTGACTCTTTTTTTAAAAGCAGAGGATTCTGCACACAATTTCTATGAAATTGTAATGTGGAAATACTGTTTCTAAAAAAAGATCCTTTTTCTTTTTCCCTTGACATTCTTCCTGTTGTGTTTTAATGATTAGGAGCCAGTCATTACTCTGAGTTCATGGTGTGTTTTGGATGTTAGTTTTCTTCTGCTTGTCTGTATTCTGTTGGGTAATATACTTGTTTTTATCTTAAAATACCATATAAATAAATGCACTACGTAAATATCAATAAATTCTTTTTTCTGAACCATCACTGTCTTGAAAACAGTGACTGAGCAATGAGGAGATGAAAGAAGAAAGGAAAGAGGTGTAAAGAGTTAGTTTTCTCTAATTTTCAAAGATAGTTTCACAGTTTTCTTAGGTGGTGATTCTGACGTCCACCGTTCTTGGAAACCTGGGGTAGCTTCAGGTCCCATGGCATCCAACATGCTGCCCTTTTGAAGTTGATCTATACCGCTTCAGCTGTTATATCCTATGAGTGGTGTATGTGATTTGCATTCTTTCTGGATTGACAGAGATGACATGGCAAACATACTGACTAGATAGTTATATTTGTCATTAGGAATTAGATTACTGTTTTAAGGTGATGAATATTTTCCTAGATTTTAGCAGAAAGTCCTTGAACCAGCAGTTTCTGAGGTCTGAAAGAATGTACTAAAGGGAGGATTGCCTTCATCATGTCCAGCTTTTTTCATTTTTTCCATAACAACTGCTACTGAACTTTTCAGGAAGCAGAGTACTGATGTAGATGGATATTTGCTCTGACCAGAACAGAATTGTTAGATGTCAAACGCTGGCCTTTCTTTTCAGTCTGTATTGTTAATGCCTTTTTGCATCCTCTGCCTCAAACCATAGTACAGTTTTGGGAACTGGTTTGGTTTCTATTATGCTCCTGTGATCCTCCTTGATCTCAGGGAGATGAAAGGCAATATGTGATGGCATTATTCACAGTTTGGACAGTTACTTGTAGAAGTGCTTCAAAGCTGAGTGTAAGTTTGACACTGTTCTGAGAACTACTTTTTGTTTGTGGTGTAAATATGACGCAGAACAGCCCTAATTACATGTATAGTCATGATATATTATAAAAGTTTATTTAGCTCCAGAATGTAATCCAGAGCATATAAAAGATGCCTAGGATTAGATTGTGTAAATAACGTTTGCACTAAAACTTGACTTTTCTGCAGCTCATTCAGACCCAATTAAAGTTAGTAGAACCATTCTCACTCACTTTGTTGATTGTAGGATTGAATTCTGTTTCTGAGACTACAGAATTTTAATGCTTGTTGTAAATAGTCATTACATTTTGCAAAGGAAGCAATAGAGTTAATACATGAAAAATGAAGGAGTAACAAAATGGAAAAGGCTATATATAATATGCCATGGAAAAAAAAATCCCTAAGCCTCCAGAGTTTATTAATGAGCTGCAAAATCAGAGCAGGAACTACTTTAGGAGTAGTCTCTCAAAGGATAAAAAATGCATTGTGAATCAGGATAAAAAGTTCTTGATCCTAATGGATAAATGGATATAGCTAATAATATGAAAGTTTCATTATTAAAATTCGGAAAGAAAACCCCAACCTCAAATAGATTCACACCTCCGTCTTCTTGAAGAGTGGTGTCATGGATAATTGTATTGTGTTTAAAAATTTAAAAATTTGTTTAGAACGGGTTAACAAAAAAATAGGTGTAACAAAAAATGGAAAGGTCAATGTATGTTTTGTGTGCTCGTGAAACTTGAAACTTAAAGTAATTAATACAGACTTTTTGAAACAAACACTGGAAATAAAGTATAGAGGATACAAAAGCATAAAAGATATCTTCAGATGAACTGATATGTGTTAACTGTATGTGATTTACACATGTATATGTCAAGGCACATTGTATACCTCAGTATTTAGGAACTTTCTTAATTTGGCTCTAGAAATAAATGTAAATATAAATATAAACATGTTACATCTATAGCTGTTTATGTGGACCGTACAATCAAAAACTGTCATTTTATTTGATTTCAGTTAATCTCAGATTGTTGTTTTTTAATCTTAGTGAACAATATCAGCACAAAAAGATCTAGTTTTTAGCCTTAGGTGTTGGTAAATCTGTCATAAACGTTTCATTAGTACTGTTTATAGGGAAGGTAGGGACAGAAGTTTCTTGAGCTTAGTGCTGTGAAAATGTCCAGGGAAAACACAGTGGAAGGGCGTGTTTGAAAATCAATTATGTGTTTATAATAGTGGACAAAGCAAACACCAGTGTGGTATTTTTTTATAATATGCTGTACATTCATAGGAGTACTAGACGTGCTTAATGATAAATCAAGTATCTTTTTTTTATTGTCTTGCGTATTTATGCCTTTGTTTCATACTTTTATATTTTTACTGATATTTCTTTTCAACACGTGGGACACTGAAATACATTTTATAGGCTACAAAGGAAATAAAAACATTAGTAATATTAAGTTAATAAATGGCAAACACTGGGCTAGGAAAATATTTGTGAGAAAAGTTTCAACATAAATATTAAGAGTAAAGAACTTTAATTGGGTTATGATATAACTGTAAAGCAAAAGGATTCAGTCAGTGTACTGTTAAGTAATTCTTGTCCCAAAAAATTGGCTACACCTTTAGAGTGTTATTTTTCATGGAGATTTTTGTTTTGGTTTGGTTTTTCATTTGTTTCTTTGGGTTTTTTGATTGGGTTGTTTGTTTTTTTTTCTGTCACAAACTATTTCATCAGAAAGGTAAAAATTCAAATAGCTAGCATGCAGGCTTGGCCTGAAATCTGACATTAGAGCTTTGATAATATTCACTGCTACTGTAAGACATTTAAGTAGTCACGTAAATAATGCACACATCATTGTACACCAGTTGAGTTGATTGTCATTTAAATTGTACAAGAAGTGGGAATCTACCTCTCTCCCAACTGTATTGATTCATTTGCAAATAGAGGAGGAAATAAATATTTCCAAAATCCGCTATTTTCATATACCTGTATATACCAGCACTGTTGACTGGATTGTATGCCCAGACTTGGACAATAAGTGAAAAATTCTCATCTGAAAAGCTGAAAATATAATTTGCATAGTGCAGTTGAGAAGTAAATTTAAAGAGCACAAGAAGAAATAATATCTCTTTTCACTGAAAGTTTTCTGTCAGATGTTGCACCTTTTTCATAGCTTTTCTTTTTGACCATTCAGCTCATAGCACCCAGGCAATTATAAAACTTGAATATATTGTAGCTTTGTCTCTGCTGAGATATGAATTTGTCAGTCTTCTATGTTCAAATTGTACCAATGTCAATGTCACATATTTAATTGATCACTTTGGGGATTTGATTTACTACAGTCTGCTTTCTGGAATGTTTTTGTTTTTTTTTTTTTTAATGAAAATTGTGTGAAACTACCACTCAGTGGTTATCAACGTAAGAGTAATCACATCACTGAGGAGAGATAAATTAGGGGGTTGTAGGTAACTGTAAAAGTTAAGAATGTGATACATTTTATTTGTTGTATGCCTCTGCAGTTTATTTACATAGATTTCTTAAAATACACAACTACCTGAGAGAGGAGTAATGCTAAAATGGATAATGTTATATATTTATCATGGATTGAAATGTTGAGGAGGGGAAGAGTAGTTATCTTTTAATAATGAGGGCATAGAATTTTTCCAGATTTATTAAATAAAGGAATGAAACCCAAAACATACTGTAATCAAATAACAGGGAATTCCAGAAGCAGGGAATCAACCAGATGTTGGAATTCATCCCTTTTAAGACATGAAAATAAAATCAAAAATTATTATTTTTCAAAGCTTGGTCAGAATGGAAGCAGAAAGAGTGATCTTAGAGCCACCAAACTGAGTAGCCAGTACCTGAAGTAACCTTTCAAAATACCTGGAATATGATTCTTTTGTCTCTCAGAATTTCAAAGGCCTTGGAAGATCTTGTTCACCAATCTAAGGCCGTAAAAAAAACTACACAGTAAGGTATCCAAACATAAGATAATTTCTCATCATAAGATAATTTTCTGAAATATTTTATGTATGGGAGAAAGGTAGTCCAGTTTTATAAATTGGACATTTTCAAAAGAATGAACCCCAGGCTCTTTGCTGTTGAAGTAAGAAGAACCTGAATGAGTGAGCCCTGTAAGTTAAGCCAAATTCTTCAGCAGTATTTACTTACTGTGTGGGAGTGATTTGCTTCTCTCACTTATCAGAAGATACTGAAAGGACATGTGGTAAAAAACCTCAAGGACCTATAAGAAAAACAAGTCATATACAGGTTGGGTTTGAAACAAAGTCTAGATTTAGTTTTTATGAAAGAAAACTGAATTCTGCCTTAAAGTGCTGGGGATGCCAGTTAGCAACTAATTCTGTCATCCTTCTTCAGTCCAACCATTATTTTAGTTTCCCATTTATTCCATTACATCAAAAATAAAACTGCTTAATTGAAGCATATAGCATTTGCATATAGCATTTACTTTTCTAACCTCGAATTTCAGTGAAAATTATTCACCAATTCAGTTCAAGAAAAGCAGGTTTGACAGAATCAGGCACCTACATCTGGACATAAAATACTCAACTAGTCAAAAACAGCACAAAAGCTCTTCATGTTCCTTACGCCTTTAAGTTTCTTGGGTCTATATTTTTTCAAAGTTTGGCAGTCTTTTATAAGTTTGTTTTACTGAAAATGTTGGAATAAAATTACAGGAATTTGAGAAGGAGGAGATGCATCTTATTTACTAAACAAAAGCAAAACCCCAAAGGGACCTCCACAACCCACAAATACTGTTGATCTGATCTGTTTAAAAGAAAACAGTACAGCACAGCATCTCCAAAGGTGCTTTGAGTGCGATTGCTCTGCAGGTGGCAGTTCTGATATACAACTTGAAAAGATGTACAAAGTATGTAAGACGATTTAAAAGAGACTTTGCAGGAATTATCAAAACTAAACTGATTTTATCAGTGCACTATTTGACTTTGCTCATTCATGCAGGCTGCATTAGAGAAGGAATGGCTAACTCTAGATTCCACCCGTTTCCCTTCAAAAACACTCCTGCTCTCAAACCAGCTGCACTGGCCAAAGGTAACATGTCACAGAAACAACTTAGTCTTCAGTCTTTATTCATTCCTTAAGGATATGCTATTCTGGGGTGATTAATACGACAATTTAGTGACTTAAAAACACAATTGCTTTTAGAAGTCTCAGACTTCCTCCTCATCTCCAGATGCAATTTTTCTTCTAGATTTTCTTTCATTTGCTTAATTTTTTCTTTATTTTGGATTTATTTCAACACTTTACTTCACAGTAGCAGAAAAAAAGATGATGTGCTTCATCTGCACATTTGGCAATGGATTAAAAATTGCTAGTTGATGACCTACTTTAAAAATACTAAGATCTGCATTATATGACAACAGCTGAATGTTTTCAGAACAGCTAAAGGTCATCGAACTGTAATGTCTGCTAGATATTTGATAAACTTTGAAGTTTTGGCTTTTTGTTTTTGTAGGGTTTTCTATTCTTATTACAAGCATAGTATTACTAATGTTTTTGTTTCCTACAATTAAGAGAAAGGAGTATTATAAATGTACAATTTATTATATTTGGGGATGTTAAGTGTAAATAAAGTCACCTTTTTGTCCTACATAGTTAGTGGAAAGTAAGGTCTGTAATGGGCATATCACCATTAAGAATCCTTTCAGTTATAGTGATAAACTCTGCAAATTCTGGTGCAGGTTTTCCTGCACATTTTAAACTCAAACTTACAGGGACCATCAGCTGCATTCCTTGTCTTTCTCTTAGAAGTTTTCTAGGCCTTCAGATTCCAGTGAACATTCAGATAGTTTGCCATTATCACCACAAGAAGTTTGGCAGTCTGCTAACAGACCACATTCATACTCAGCAGAAAAAATCCATTTTCATAGCAGGTAAGTTAAATTATATTTTTTAAAATTATATGTAGTTCATTTGGATTTGACAAAAATAAAAAGGGGAAGAGAGGCTGTTTTCTGATGTTTTTGCAGCTTTTGGTTAATGTGATATTACCGGAGTTAAAATGTATTTGCTTGCTAAAACCAATTACATTAAATTCAGTTGTTATTTTTCATTGACTACCATAATTAGGAATATAAGACTATATATGTGTAGATTTATTTATTTAGGTTTGACTGTTATACAACTGCTATTTTTTAACATATATTATGACATAGATGTTGAAATAGAGATCTTTAAGACTAGATAAAGATTAAAAGGGATTTCTTACACAGCTGCATTCTGTGAAAGGACTGAAATATGCTTCAAGTAATTGAAATGTAAACATTTCAAATTGATGGCAGACTTTTATTACTCTCCAAGATAAAACCTTCATGGAGTATTAAAATTGGATTTTTTTTTTGTGTAATTTCCAAGCTACAAAAGTGCCTTTAAAAGACACAAACACGTTGCAGAATAACGAAGGCTGCAAAATAGTGTAACTATTAATAAGACCCTTTCTTATTTACTTAGCTTTCAGTACTGCTCTTATACTTTGTTTCCAGGTCAGGGAAGGAAACAATGTCACAGCTTTCTAATTGGAAAGAAAAAAAGAAATTTTTGCTTATGTCTGAAAAAGAAGAGAAAATATCAGAAGAATGGTATGTTAAGCTCTTTTGCTTACACAGTGACTTCCAGGAATAGGTGTAGTACAGTTGGCTGTTGTTGCTTGCTTTTTCTAAGTTCCACCTTTCGAGAATCTCTGTTTTCTACCAAAGTAAAAATTTTTGTAATTATTTTTGTAAGTGTCTGGGAAACTATCTTAGTAAGTTGCAATAATGTAATGTTAAGATAAGAATTGCAGCTATCTCTGTAATTCAGAAAGTTTCATACCATGGAACAGTACTACACACCAGTATTCTTTCTGAGAAGTGTATCATACAATAATATGCAGCTGGTGTAACATAATACATGTGAAATATTTACTAAGTTATTTTCTTCCCTTAGGGGTTTTAAGGATATTTCTACTGCACAGCTAATGCTGAAGAGGGCCCATAAAATGAAACCTAAAAAATACAGTAATAAATATTTAGGTAAGTCAACAGTTAAAATAATGGTTATATTGATGTACTTTTTCCATTCTTAAAATAGTGTCTCTCTTTTAAAAGCTTTGCTTGTACAAGATTAAACATTAATTTGAATAAAGGTGGAGTGTGATTCAGTAAAAACAACTCATTTTAAATCAACATATTTAGATTTTAAAAATCATTTTGAAGATGAATATTTGACAGCTATGGTAAACAGAAATTTTATTTCTTCCTATTCATGTATCTCTTTTTCTAGATGTGGAATTTATATTTCTGCATTTTGTGCTTCTTGTATTTTCTTCTTGGGAAAATCTTAGGTTAAAATTATTGACATATGCAAGAACTATTTATGAAAAAACCACCTTGATATATATGAAATTACATCATTAAATTTTTAAAATTATATATTTACTGTTGAAATAGATAAAGCTTATCCAGCTTCTCATCCAATTGTGTTCTGGTTCTTCTCAGATACTTCTAATGTCAATTAACCTTTCTTAGAATCATTAATTGTTAATATGATATGCTAATAGAAATGTTGCTGGAATATATTAAAAAACATATAAGTCAAATACTGATAGTACAAGAAACATTTAAGCATTTATGACCCTATTTGACAATAGGACCTAACACTAAATGGTTTTCAGAAAATGCACCCTTATTTACATATGTTTTGTATCACAAGCTACCCTCTTCTGCATAACTTTGCAAAACTCTACTGTATTAAGTGTTGAAAATATTGAAAGGTGTTTTGCTCTTTGAAGAGAAAAAAATCACCCTACAGATATATTTCAGCAAAGCATTTTTCTGTGTAATCTTTTCTACTTTAAATACCATGCCTAAGACTAAATGTGACAAAAATGACCTATAGTTAAAAAAAAAAAAAATGAAAGGGGTAGGTGACAAAAAGACATATAATCAGCAAACCATGCTTTGTGGAAATGAGAGTATATGGATAGAAGGTTAAAGTTATTATATTTAAATCTTCATAGCTTTCCATGGTGCCCTACCATGTTACCTTACTAAAAAAAAAAAAATGATAATAAGTATTTGGTGTGCAGCTGAGTTTTTAATATATATTGCATTTTTTTGGCCTCTGTATAATTTTTGAATGAATAAAACTTGTAAGGTTAGATCTTCTTTCCTCCATATACTGTCTGTTTTGTGTTAGTAGTTATTCCAGTCATAAATGTCTGATTGAGCATATCAAATTTGCTATCCTATTTTTGTTGTAGTTCTAATGGATTTCTTGGATATGTTTATGTTCACTTTGTTCAGATTATTCAATATGATGTATGGGTGTTGAGCTTTTTAATGTAATGCTTGGAATATTCTCAAAGTACATTGCTAGTTTTAAAAAATTTGAAAAAACTTTTGCCCAATGTTTTTATAGTTTCAAATTTTCTCCTCTTGACACTACCTCATATAGAATTTTTTTGTCTTTCTGACTATTACATCAAGCACAAAAATAACCTGTGTATATAATTTGCCTGTATGGAGTTCTCTGTTGGTCATTAAAATCACGGGGTTTTTTTCAGATGAACAGAAAGCATAGTTTCCAGAACCAAAAAATGTGACTGAAAATATTTTGCCCCATCCCTTTTAAGTAAAAAGGTTATCACGCTGACTATTCTTTCTCATACAGCACACTGACAGTCAGTCTTCTTCGGTCAGTGAGGACCAAGTGGATATTATCAATCAAAACAAGTATTTTTATATTAAACTGATCTTAAAGCTCTGATCTCCTACTAAAAAATGATGCTGATCAAATATCTCCATGTGAGAAGAATCTCCACATATATAATTATGTTTTCCATCAGGTACATCCTCTGAAAGTGGTGAGAGTAAATCAGGGTCTTTTTGAGAATCTGGTAGAACAGAGGGACTTTTCAGCATTTAAAGTAGAGTATATACACCTTATCCTGGGGCTAGCCAGCTCCAGATCAGGAAACTGTAACCAGATTCATTAAGCTGCCAGTATCTTTCTTAGATCTCTGTGTGGTACAGCTCTTGCTAGGTTACTTTTAGCAATTTCAGTGTAACTAGGGAGAGAGAGTTCACACTCTTAGGCAATTGCTTTAACTCTCCTGAAGCAGGAATTCCAAAAGAGATTTTATTCCTTCTAATATTTAAAAGCAGATTGAAAATCATATGAATAAGTAGATGTCAACATTGTCTTTTAATATTTCCATAGACGTTACCATCCTATTGCCTTCATCTCCACTGAAATGAGGTTCATTTATCTTGTACCTACTGATGTTGAATATGGAAGGTTGTAGGACCTAGTTTTAGCAATACTTTTTCTGTTCTTTCTTTTGAATTTCCAGGTCTTCAGTGTTTTAATTACAACTGTTTCCTTTTTAGCTTTCTATTTTAAAGTAGTTGAAAGTATGCTAACTACAAGGAAATAATTTGGTTTGTGATAAAAATTCATACCCACTAGAAAGTAAGTAACAAGCATCCACTGGATGGAAGGAATTACAAGGTATAAAGAAGCAATGTTCTGTGTTATATCTACTTACACATCTGATTTAGAAGCAAAACTTTTTTTGAGAAAATGCAAAGCAACAACAACTCTAAAGGTTCTAGATACAAATAAATTATAAGAGATTCACATTAAACTGATAGCTTTTATGTTGAGATTTCAGTATAATCCCAAACATCTTTTATATGCTGTTGGTCGTTCTGTGTAAGGATCTCTTTACTTGCGGGTAATGATAAGGTGCTGATGGAACTTCTAGGAACAAACTAGCTGTCAGAGTATGTTTTCTGCTTCCATATTCTATCAAACTCCTTTGCCTTAGACCTGAGATTCACAAATGCAAAGTGTTAAATCAGCTTGCATTCAGAGAGTTATACAGTTACTCTTTAATATTGTCAAGACGTCTGCTGGATTGGAACCTGGAATGGGCAGCCTTGAACGGCTTTGATTCTTGACATACTCAGGTGTGGATATTTACTCATTTTTATTTTCCTTATAAAACATTTGTCTTCTACTAGTGCAACAATGATGGTATTCATTTGATAATTATAGAAGTCCACATCTGAGTTAGTCATCTGCATTGTTTTATGGAAAGAAATTTCCTCTTAAAACATAATTCAAAAACAGGCCACTTGAGTCTCACTGTAAAAGCACTTATAGTTCTCCACTGCCTAGACACACAGCCTAGAGTGACTTGCTGAAGTACAGAGTTAAACTCTAGATATGTAGAGGTAACTGAGAAGTATCTTACCTCATATGTCTGGCCACATGCCTTCTCAATAAAGAAAAAATATGGAAAATACCAGAAAGTGCACTGAATCCTGTGGTTTGTATTACAAGGGGGAGCTTAAAGTAGCATAGCCTTATAATAGGGAATGATTCAGGCAAGGCTGATATTGCAGCTGACCAGTCCCACCAACTAATGGCCTTAAGGCCTGTATGCCCTAATCCACTGCTGTTACATATGCTTGTTTATATAGTTAAAGAAAGTTATGGCCTGTATTTTAATGATACCAAATGTATACTGTGTCTGCAGACATTATTGTGCCTCAGTGTGCTTAAGTGACTGTGACTCATAACAATCCTAGCTTCCTGAAGATGTCTTGGCACAATAGTACCAAATTTCTTGCTTAACTTGTCATTTCCTTGGTTCTGTGGATTTTATATTAGCCTCTCATAGTTAACTTCTTCTAAAATGGCTGAAAGCTTGTCTCTCCTACACTGGTGTATTACTTCTTGTTTAACCTTTTCCTCTCCAAAAAAAGTTCTCTTGTCAGTGGATCAGGCCCAGCCAGCATGGGTTTAGAAAACCAGGTCCTGCTTTGACCAACCTGATCTCATTTTATGACCAAGTGACTCACTTGTTGGATGAGGGAAAGGCTGTGGATGTTGTCTATCTGGACTTCAGTAAAGCCTTTGATACTTGCTCTCACAGCATTCTCCTGGAGAAGCTGGCTTGGACAGGTGCACTTTTTGCTGGATTAAAAACTGACTAGATGGCCCGGCCCACAGAGTGGTAGTGAATGGTGCTCCATCTGGTTGGCCGCTGGTCACTAGTGGGGTTCCCAAAGCTCAATATTGGGGCTGGACCTGTTCAATATCTGTACCAATTCAATGATCTGGAGGAGGGGATCGAAATTCACCCTCAGTAAATTTGCAGATGACACTAAGTTGATCTGCTGGATGGCAGAAAGGCTCTGCAGAGGGATCTGGGCAGGCTGGATTGATGGGTCAAGGCCAATTGCTTGAGGTGCAGCAAGGTGAAGTTCTGGGTTCCGCACTTGGATCACAGCAACTCCAGGCAGTGCTGCGGGTTTGGGAAACGGTGGCTGGAGAGCAGCCCAAAGGAAAAGGACCTGGGGATGCTGGTTGACAGCAGCTGAATATGAGCCAGCGTGTGCCCACACGGCTGAGAAGGGCAATGGCATCCTGGCTTGGATCAGCAATAGTGTGGCCAGCAGGACCAGTGCAGTGATTGTCGTCCTGTACCAGCACTGGTGAGGCAACGCTTTGAATCCTGTGTCCAGTTGTGAGCTTATCACTACAAAAAAGACATTGAGGTGCTGAAGCATGTCCAGAGAAGGGCAACAAGGCTGGTGAAGGGTCTGGAGCACAGGTCCTACAGGGAGTGGCTGAGGGAGCTGGGCTTGTTTAACCTGCAGGAGAGGAACCTTAGGGGACACTTTATCACTCTGTAGAACCACCTGAAAGGAGGCTGTAGCCAGGTGAGGGTCAGTCTCTTCTCCCAGGCAACCAGCATCAGAACAGGAGGAAATGGCCTTAAGCAATGGGGAGGTTCAGGTTGGACATCAGGAAGAATTTTTTCACTGAAAGTGCGGTTAAGCATTGGAACAGACTGCCTAGGGAGGTGGTGGAGTCACCATCCCTGGAAGCATTCAAGAAGTGACTGGATATGGCACTTAGTGCTATGCTTTAGTTGATGTGGTAGTGTTTGGTCAAACGTTGGACTTGATGATCTTGGAGGTCTTTTCCAACATTAACGATTCTATGATTCTATGGTAATACTTGATGCCACATAGGAAGGAAAAAAAAACCAAGGTAAAAGCAGCTGAAGTGGACCTTGATCACTAGAACCAGAACACAATGATGAAGACGTTTCATAGAGGTCAGCAAATATTTTTTAGTTTGAGTTTAGAAGTTTAGTCAGCAATGCAATACTAATTAAAAAATGAAATAAAAACCAATAAGAAACTCAACCCACCTTCCTCAAACCCACAACCCCAAAACAGATGTCTTAACAGTCAGAATAAAAATTTTGGGCATATTATTATTCCGTGTTACGCATTACATAAATGACCACTGATCTATATTTTCTTAGTAACAGAAAAAAAGCTACTTTTGTCGTGATCGTCAGTTCCATGTAGCAGTATCTTCTGGGAACTCCAGCCATGGATAAGTTGGAGTTCTAATTGCTGTGCCATTATGGAGCAAAATCTAGTCTTTCTTCCAAATGAATTTACATTACAGATAAGCATCTGTTGCTGTGTGCTACTTTGTCTTTCTTCTCTTTAAAGTAGTCACATTATGTTTTCCTAATTACAGGTATTGCACAACAAAACCGAATGGCAAACATTTTAATTTTTCAGTTTCACGTATTAACGAGAAGTTTAGGAATGTGGTGCCAGATCAGGCAGTAACTATTCCTTCCATATTTTTTCCATAACATATCTTGTGTTTGTCCAACTTAACTTCTATATTTGGACGCAGCCAAGGAATGTGCATTAAATTACCTCCCTGGTTTCTAGATTGCAAGCACAGATCATCATCTAATAAGCCACATTTAAATGAGTATGCTGGAATCCAGGAAGATATTTCTGTGATTTTGAACTACTGGACTCTTTCACAGTTCTCTGTGTGAAATCTAAAACATTTGATTGCTTGTCATCAAAGCATACATGCAGTTCATTTCCCTAGCTCACTCAGAGACTGAAAAGCACTAGTATTATGAAGTAATCTATGTAATATTGCCTACATTTGGGACTAGATGAAGAAAAGGACTCATTTTTAATAACAAAAGAGCTGTAGGCAATGGTTGAGGTGATCCAGGTAGGTACGAATTCAAGTATTCTGGCACTGTGTTAAATCCATGTAGATTCTTTTAAGTTATTTTGCAAAGATTCAAAGATAAATCTTCTGATGGAAATCTCTTAGAAGAACAATTTCCATTATTTACCCTTCTTCCCAGTTCACGGAAGACTTTACTGCTGATATCTTTGTGCACAAATAAATGTTTGAGAAATATAACTTGGGAATAATTACTCTGTGTGACTTCACCAAAAATCTTTGGTACAGTTTAACTTTGGACTTGGTGTTTTCATAGAATTTGGTGGGAGGTTGGATGAAGGAAAGAAGGCATTTTTAAAACATTTTGGACTAATGTCAATAGGCCCACATAGGAAAAAAATATTATTTCAGGAATTATTTTAAATTAATGAAAGTTACATTGGAATTTTTCAATTGCATTTTGTCTTAAGACATTTTATTTGATTTTGTCACTTTGTCTTTGGTCTTCTATTGAAGAAAGACACTTTTTGTAACTAGCATAAAGCTGGAAGAAGTTAGAAGTCTTTTTTTCAACACTGTGCTGGATGTTGGAAAAATTACAATTATAAAAAATTTTATTTGTACATTTTTATCCATGTGTAGGACTTGTATGGCCATGTATCTTAGAACTATACAAAGGACAATAATAATTCATGCTTAAAATATTTTTTACAACTTCTATTATCTAAAATTTCAAGGAGAAATTTTAAAGT
Organism: Struthidea cinerea; assembly: GCA_013397865.1. Classification (NCBI taxonomy): domain Eukaryota; kingdom Metazoa; phylum Chordata; class Aves; order Passeriformes; family Corcoracidae; genus Struthidea; species Struthidea cinerea. The sequence goes on from VZTI01001520.1 coordinate 98,718, forward strand.
ATAATGTAATACAGTTTCAAGGTATTTAAATCACAAGTGTTACTGTGATTCACTGTCCCAAACATTTGCTACCCTGACAAAGACTAGTCCGGTACTTTTTTTTTTAGTTAGGAGGCTAGTTTATCCATTTATACAGAGTGAAAGAATCTCCAAACCTAGCAATCCAATTTGTGAATAAAGTTATCCCATTATCAGAATCATTCTAATAATGAAATTAGAATTAGAAATTAGAAAATTTTGAAACTAATGGAGCTAATTGTTATTTATTTTGCGCCTTGGATGGTTTCAGTTAATTTAGGTAGTAAAAGTGAGTTTAAATTACTTAAAATATGACATCCTCTGACTTAATCTGAAAGCTATAATCATCCTACAACCACGTCAGAGAGGCTCTTAGACAATTTGAGATAACAAAGTGTAAGGTACCACTAATTCTGCCTTGTGAGGATGGCATGGCCTATATTACTCCCTCCCTACTTGCCACAATTCCTTTATTAGTCAAATTTGCTGCTTTGTGAGAGGTTAGCACCGTTAAGAGCGCTCTTTCAACCACATGCTGCTGCAGTGTGGGCTGACCAAGAATACTGTAACATCTTGATGTGTTTTGCCAGTGCATTATCTCTTAGAGTGCCACACCCCATTAGAGGTCTTCTCCAGGCTTGTAATTGATCTTCCCCTCTCTGGGAAAAAGCTGAGGTCTTAGGATCCCTTTATGTTCCATTAGTTTGTAATTGAAGTGTCTACTACAGCTATAGAGGTCTAGTCAAAATCAACTTTACAAATTGTTGTTAAAATTCATAAGAAGTTGCCCACCAGCTTAACAGGACATACTGGTGCTTTATTTCTAGAAATAAGAAAACCAACAACAAAAAAGCTATTTACTTTATTATCATGGTCATATAAACTCTCTCAATAAACACTAATAAGGTTGTGTAACAGACTCAAAATGAAGCACCAGACATAACTCCTCATTTCAATATATTCTGTCTGAATGCTCTTTGAGTCTTTCCATAACCTGTTTTCCTGCTCTATCTGTTCTGGCAGTGTCTCACATATTCATTTTTGCTACACATGCATTCTTTGTGAAAATTTAGATCCTTCCCTTGACATTTCTACTTTCTTGATAAACTCCTTTACTTTTTTTCTCCTCATTGCTAATTTCTACCCTTTTCAGACAGTTTTTAGTCATCTTTGTTGACAAGCTTCTTCTGCCTCATTGTTTCTCAGATATTCCTGAGAGTGGTATATCTGCTTGGGCTACTGTCTTCTTTTAACCTTGTCAAATGTATTTCTTTTATCTTTTCTTTGGCATTCTGTTACTCATGTTACCTTGCTCCATGGCATACCTACAGAACTCTATATACTTTACTCGTCATTGTGTGTCTGCTTTTGTTTCTACATTCTTTTCAGTCCCTATTTTTTTTTTTAATATATCACTGGTTTATTCTGCATTGTGCCCAGCATTTTCATATTTCTTCTAACACACTGTTTCCCTTAAAATCTTACTTTCCTCCTGTGCCAAGCAAAAAATTCTTCCTTTACGTCAGAAATAACATGTGAAAATCACCTCTCCTGACTAGTGTGGTTTTTGCATCAGTTTAGCTTTTGTTATTTAAACTTTTTTTTTTTTTTTTTACCAGTCGAGGAACATGTCTTATCTAGGTTTATATAGAAATCTCTGCTCATCTTTACTTCTTTGTAAACTTTTAAAAATAACAGTAAAGAAACTAATCAAGATGTCATACTTCAGCATATAATGAGTCTATAGACTTCTGGGGTATTTTTAAATTTCAATTAGGATGGGAAATGGAGGAAAACTAGCTTATTGTCTACAAGTGTAGCCTCAAAAAATAAGCTGCCTCCTATTAAGATTTTTAGGTGTAAATGTCTTGATTTAGACTGCTGAATAATTCTGGACCAAAGCTGTTAGAAAGAGTGCTTGGCATGTATCCTATTACTATTTCTGCTTTAATTTCAAGCTTTAAAACTAGATTTAAAAAAAAATATTTTCTGCAAATATGTGCTTCAGAGTTTATTTTTAATTTGGAGATGAGTGAACTAAAAGATCAACAGTGTTAAAATCCTGCAAAACAATGACTTTGATTCTCAGTTGCATGTGTATTTATATGGCTTTATTTTAGAAAGTGTAATCCTTTGTGAATATAAAACCTACTTTTAAAGGTATTTTCATTTATTAAGTGGCTAAAAGGTGAAAAACTGCTTGAAGGAATGAATGAGCCAGGTCTGACCTTTGATTTTAACTTGTTCTTGTCATCTAGACCCAGCTGTGCGCCTGGCGTTGTTCAAAAACAGTGAAAATAAACATCTCCCAGTGAAACCACCAGGGAAGACACAGCCTATAAATGCTGGATACTTTGAAGGTATGAACAAGTATTTCATTTTATGCATATAAGCATATATATCTTGCAATGTCTTTTAAATAGGCCTACTCGAAATATAAAACAATATGCACAAATAGAAGAAGCCAGAAGTTTAAGGACCTTATCTGTTCCTGGGTATCTCAAGTTACAGCAGTGAAACATTTCAATTTCAATTCATTGTGGATAGCAGGAGGTGCTCCTAGAGCTTAATTCATAGGGAGATGGAGCCTAACCTATTTATTTAATGTTTTATTATTAAATCTTCATCATAAAAAATGTCAAAGCATGTCACAGAGATATAAAATGCAAAGTGCTCAAATAAAACTTTATAAATGAAATATTACTTCAAATTCTTCATTTAATTGTCACCTTTTCTGAGGCTGTCCATTAACTCCTAAAAATCCTTAACATGTTTTTTGGAACATACTTTCATAAATATTCCTCAAAAATTCACCATTTGACAGAAGGCAAGGAAAGAAGATTCAGCATGTAAATACAAAATTTGTTTTCCACAAATATTTAAACACTGATATAGCTCTTTTACTCTCCTTGGTTTCTGTACAATTAGAATAAGGCCAAGTCTATTTAAAATACCTTTGTTGTAAGAAGATAATCATCTCCAGAGACGTTGTTCTATATTTTTTTGATTCCTCCTGCAACTCAGTAGTGTACTCAGAAAGTTCTCACCTTTTTATCTTTTTTGAAGACATAGTCATATGCTATCTGATCTGTTCCCAATTTCACAAAGTAAAATTGCAAATTATACTGTATTAACATTTGCTGTATGAGGATAAAAATTAGAACGTGTCTGAGACAGGTGTGAAATGAACCTGAGTATAACTGAACTGCAATTCAGTCAACCTAGCTGTATGGAAGCCTAGATTTGCCTCACATTCGTAAGTCCATGCTCAAATTTGTTTGGAAACAATTCTTGGTGAATTCTGAAGAGGAAATATTTTTGCACTATTAGTTGCCTTGGATCCAAGCATGAATCTACCTTGACTGTCGCGAGTCTTTGTATACTGCACCTGATTGAGCATTCCCATTCTCATATATGTTTCTGTGGCATATGCTTCTATATGTCACAATGCATCATATGCTGAAGAAACAGAACATGCAGGCTGCCTGTGAAAAAGTGAATGTCCAAGACTAGAAACAATAGTAGGAATGTTCAAAACCATGTCAGAGATAAGCCTGATTACAGGTTCAAAGTCGGTGGAGGTTTAGCCTAGCTTTCCTGCCACCAGTTTGTTCCTGCCTGGAAACATTTCTCTTTGATTTGAAAAGCCAAAGCATTCTTAGTATTACTGAAGTTACTTTTTGAATTTATGGAGAGAAGGTACTGAGGCAGATTGAATATCAAAAGGCAAGCATAGTGCTGGTACTCTTAATTATCTTTCATTTCAAAGACCATTTTACTCCTCTGGCCAGCTAATAAACAGAAACTTTTTTTCAGCACTCGTGGGTGCTCACATGCAGACTGCTGAGCCTTCAAAAAGACAAGCAATACTTTTCTGCTTGACCAGAATGTAAAATTGTCCTTCTACCAGAGGCATTGCTACTTTGGACATTATGTCCAGAAAATTCTAGGTTGTGCATTAGAAGCAGTGTGCAACACAGAGCATTTATTTGTATGTATGTGCGACATCATCAGACAGAACTAAGAGTTTCTAAATTTAGAATTAATAACAGTTTGCACCTGCGTAATAACTTCACAGAGTTGTGATATCAATGATGTCTTCCCTTGTTTCCCATTTCCCCTCTCACCTTTTGAATGTTTCTTCCTCTTTTGCCTGCAATAGATTTCTTTGGGTGTGTTCTGTTACTGGAGTTCTTTCTGTAACAAGAAGGTGGAATGTTTTCACTCTGCATCCATAATTCTTGTGGTCATTGTATTTTAAGTCGAGAGAACCCAGACCTTTCCTTAGCATGGTGAAAATAAACTTCTTCCATTCAAGTCCTTTTACATTCACAGACTGGTGAAGTGAAGGACTGGTGAAGTCCTTTTACATTCACAGACTGGTAAGTTTTCTACCCAAGTGAGTCCTTGGGTAGAAAATTTGAACTCCAAACCATCTTCTTCATGAACAACTAAATAAAGGAAAAAAAAAAAAGCACATTCTATATATTCCTTCTTTATTTCTTTAAATTGGGAAATGGGGAGGAGAAGTTGTAGCATCAACAGCAAAACAGCAAGTACACATGTGTTATCTGTTAAATAGCAGGATCACTACTTTTGAAAGGGGATGCCCTGGGAAGTGAAATAATTAGAACAGTTTTAGATTTTCAAACTGGAACACATCATGGTAATGAATATTTAAGAAGATATCTAGTTAAAATGTATTATGAATGTCTTTTGCCTTCATCGTGGTTTTGTGTGTAAGAGTGCAAACGAGACAAAAAGGAATAGAAGCATAAGAGGTATAAAAATAGAGTGAAAAGGAATGACTTTCATATCTGATGCTTTTGTGTTCTTGAGATTATTATTCTGTCATAATTTGCCTTCGTACTTTCCTGGTACAAAAATTTTGGTAAGCTGATATGCAATATGTTGATAACAAATTTTGAAAATTTGTGCGTAACTTTAATCCCATTGGATAATGCACGTCTCTAAGTTGACATACACATTGTAGGAAAATACATTTTCAAAACTTGAGTTATTTATTCAAAATATTCAAAATTTATTAATAAGTTTTTATTAAATTTCTAATGAGTCATCATGCTTTGCTCACTGATATTAGACAAATCCCCACCAGGGACCATTATTTCACATTTGCATCACAGTAGCACACAGAAGTTAGTCAGAAATAAACCCTTTTTTAATACACACATCATGCGAACAGCATGAGGAAATATTGTTCTCACAGAGAAGAGCTTACCAGTTAAAAATACAAGCAGCATGTGAAGGCACAAACCATGGGAAAGTAATTCAATGCATTACTGTATATGTATGTGTCAATACATTTACATACAATACATGTGTCTATACTCACACAAATATATAAGCATGTACCATAAATAGGTGTAATAGTTCAGTAAGCATAGCACTTATGGCATTTTTATTTGTATATTTTGAAAGGAAAGTAAATTATGAACAATTACTGTTTGGTGTAATTACTAGTATCAACATGCATTTTGTAATCCTAGCACATTCTGTCAGATGCAGTTTCAGTTTCTTTAAAATTAATGCATGTGGTCATTATATTATAGATACATTAAAACTATTATTTAAATAAAAATATATTTGAATCTTTATTATATATTGTGACATTAACTTGAGTAGGTTGTAAGGTAAGCCATAGAATATGCAAGTGTAAATATGTATTTACTGTTTATTGTAACAAACTATACCCTGATCAAAAACCTGAAGACAGATGAAAGCCTGACTTGATGTACTCCTAATGCTTTGTTGGATGTTTCCTGAGACTATGTATATTACACTGCTCTCTTTGGTGTGATAAGGTTATGCTTCCATCATGGTTGTTGAATTTCATTTAGTGTCAGGTAGCTGACAAACAAAATGTGCCTTCTTTAATGAATATTGTGGTTCAGTGAATATTCTTGGAGATATTTTTGTGGTTTGTAGATGATGACATTTCAAAGATATCAAGATTTCGGAAACTTTATAAGGAACACAGATAATTATCATAATTTCCTATTTTGCTTCAAAGCATATTTTTTAGAAAGCTTTATGGCTGCTTGTCCTCTTTTTGTCTGGAGGCTATTTCAGTTGTTAATTTAATGTAAAATAGTCTTGACTGTTTTGGGTAAAGTACATCAGGAGTTGAAGGAAGAATCTATCCTTGACTCCTCTTGGAAAGTTCCAATTAGTCCTGGATGAACATGTAACAGAGCATCTCTGCCATTTGTGGGTCCATAATTACAGGATCTGTAATTTCATTTACATAGAGGAAGGATACTTTTCTAGCCAACAGTGTGAATACTTAGGCCCAGCAGCTGAAAACCAAAGAATGAGCCCTAAGGCCAAGCATATTGTTTTGCTCTGAGCTTTGCAAACAGTATGTGTCTTTTTGGGTTCTCTTTAATCCAGTTTCCTCAAAAGTTTTGGTGGGTTATCCAAATAATTTTTGTTCAGTGGAATGGGAAGCTGAATTCCAATCTGTAGAGCAAGTTGGAAGAATGCAGTAGATCAGCTGAAAATCCATTCAAACTATCCAAGTGTTATTTGGATATGATGCACTTTATTTCATAGGATTTCACAGACTCTGCTCTATTTAATTTTGTAGGTTAGGTGATTTATTGGCATATATAGTATATTTATTTTTAGTCATATCCATATCCATCAATGACACATCTATACCATACACTTCAAAGTGAAAACAGTGCAATGTGACTTCTCCTAAAAATATGCACAATGATTTCTGCCTGGAAGTTTAACTATGTTAGAAGTGAACTGGGCTGTGTTGACAAGATATGTTTGCTGTAGTTTGGGAACCTAATTGGCAGTACTGTATTTCCTGTCATTTTATGCTCATGGTGACTAAAGAAAATGTAATAGGTATAATGTTAAGACTGATTTCACCAATACAAATTTGATAATGAATAGTTTATGCTTTCTCAGGTGACTTTTAATTATGGCAATATTTATTTATTTCTGTTGAAATTGTCAGTAGAAATAACATTTATTTTTCTAGAATAAGAAGTAAAATGAGCTTGTGATTGTATCATATGGTTGGAAGATAAATATCAAGGAATCCACTTAGTCATCAGTTTTTCAGCTTTCTAATAGTTCATAATTATGAAACTCCTTGTAGTCTCAAGTGAAAAGTATTGCAAAACATTCTTATAGATTATTTTTATTAGTGATAATTGAAAGTACAAATGTGAGACTTTGGAAAGTTGGAATTTAAGGTTAGCTATTTAAGGTTAGTTAATTCTCTGAGTTCATTAAAATACTGTTGCATCATGATCAACATGGTTTCTTAGATTTTCTGTATTATAAAATATGAATACATTGAAGAAAAAGTATGTGTGCTATTTAATAGAATTGATATTGATTCAAATCACTGATGCTTGACAAATCACATCTGCACGACAGTTAAGAGAAGGTACCAAGGTTGGAATGCTAATATTCGTCTTTATACAGGCTTTAAATGTTTTTTTGTTTGTTATTTAGGAGCATTTAAAAAGACATTGAACAATAGCTGATGAGTTGTGTTAGTTGTTTTAATCTTTTAGAAATTAGCTATTTTCAATGGAGAAATATTAACGACATAAACTCCCAGGAATCACATTATTTGTAAACATCCAGTTGTAAAGTAAGTAATCTTTTATTGATCTGTTGTTTCAAGAGGATTAATAACCACATTTGAAATATGGCCTTGCTGCAATTGAGTTGAATTCCTATGTTTACAGTAAAATGCAACTATTACATATCTCCCAGGCTCTAAATTTGTATGCCACATTAAGGAAGCAGTTTCTAATCCCTACAGCACTGACAAAAAAGACAAAATAATGCATTTTCAGAGAATGTTAGATCTGTCCTGAAGTGTAATGAAAATGTGTTACAGAAACTTGTAGTTCAGAAGGGGATCTCTCTTTTAAAATCATAATTCTGTGGCTTTGTTTCTTATTATTTAGTTTGAGTTCACACAACAGAGCTCTCGCATTGAAATATTTTCTCATTTTAAGGAATTAATGGCTCTCCACCAGCCCTTCAACATGTAAAATGAGTAGGTTACTTGTGTCCAGTACATCCAAAAAGAGCCAGGATAAAATAAACATAAGGAGTTGGATATCTTGGAAAAAATCTGTCATGGGTTTGGGTTAATCATCTCCAGAAGAAATTCAACTTGATGCCTGAAATGTAAGACTTCTTGGAGAAAGCAGTAAAGCCTGAGGCAGTGTTGATCTGAAGGAGTGCTCTCCATGGGTCAGAGCTGCTCTGCTGGCAGAGTGCAAACCCAGTTCACAGCAGCGGTACGCTGAAAACTTGTAAAGGACTGCAGGGGCCTTACAGTGCATGCACTCAAGCTTCGGTTACATAGTTCTACTGGTCCAGTTTCTTATTATAAAATGAAACTGAAAAATAAAATCTGTGCCTAATTTTCTAGTCTCCTGTCTATCAATGATAGTGTAGGATTTTTTCAGTATTCATGGAATGAAGCAATCCTGAAATTATGTTTAAAAATAAATATGTAAAACATAATTTATGTGCATTTATGTAGTCCACTTCAGTGTCTGAGTATTTATAAATGATCTAGACATATGACTTTTTTTATATGACATTTTTATTAAAATTCTTGCTTTTCACATTTAATTACCAAAAAAAAAAAAATTTCCATTTGCCTGAAGTTCCTGAACAGGAGGTACTTGCCATAGATACATACCAATTAATATACAAATTCTCATTGTGGTTTTAGTCTTCAGGGTTCCTGTATTCATATGTTCAAGGTTTCTGACCACATATTTCACCTGCCTGTGTACTTTGTCTTTGTTCCTGACTGTGCTATTTTGCAGACTGTTGTAATTTGTGGTGGCATAGGGATTTTATTAGTTCATCAGATATAAATGTGGTCTCTAAGCTAGAGAGCATGTTTGTTTGTTCCCATAAACTTCCAAAACTAGGATTTAATACGGTGTAGGTGGTTACCTGTGCTTTCATAACATACTAATTAACCAGTTTTTATGAACCTAAAAGGAACTTCACACCCAAAAAAATAATCTTACTCTTCTTTTGCTAATAACTACCCAGTGATGACTTCAGTAGGAGAGACATTTCACCTAAAATGTCATCAGAGGTTGAAAACTATTTTTTCTCATTGTTGAATAAGATGATTTAATAGTTCAGATAGTTTAACTTTCATCTCCTGCAATTCTACCTTTCTTTTTTCTCCTTTTCTTGCTATTTTAGGTCCAAAATTTTTGTAGTGTGATATCTGCGTCTCAGCCAGTGTAGATGTTAACAAGTTGATTCCACATTCAGATCCACAGCTTTTAATACTGCATAAGGCCATCATTTTAGATGAATAGATCCCTGAGTACCGAAGCATTTCAAATCCTTTTTCATTTGACCATTCAGTGACCTGATAACTATTTCCTGTCCCTAAGTAAGGTCATGACCCAGGTCTTAGAGTGCAAAAGACAGATAATTTTAGCAACAAGTTAAATCCAAATGGATTTGGTTGGAGGGGGTAAGGGAGAATAGATTTGGTTAAATTCCTTTAAAATAAAGTGTTACAAAATGCTTGTATTTAGCATGTCCTGTTAAAAGTAATTGTTGAATTTGTTGCTGTCTTGTTTGGATGCCTGGGGACTGTGGTCAATATTGGGGTGGTTTGTTTGTTTGCTTTGCTTTCACTGAACAGTACCAATACATTTTTTTACACTTCAAAAAACAATCGCTAATGAAGAGGTCATTAAAAGTGTATTTTCAGATATATTCAAAGTGCTTTCCAAAATGAGTGTTTCAAGCACTAAAATATTACAATGCAAATGGTTTTTTAACATAGGCCACAGACGCTGTATCTGTAAAAGTGTCATGAATGTTACATTGCACAAATATTCCTCTTGCAAAAGAATTTCCATTTGGTATGATGCTCTGAGTAAAGAATATAATGTAGTCTTAGAAATATTTTATAGGTACAAATCTTACTTCAGTTGGAATCCATGGCACATTTAAAATGACAATTAAAGGAGTTATTTACTGTAGCTATAGATTTTAATAACTGCATTATTCTAAGCACTTTCAGAGTTGCAGTAAAGGAAGGCCTTCATACCAGAGCTTTTAATTAATTTGAAAATGTAATTTATTAAAGTTTGCTTTAAAGAAATTTCTTTTTTTCCTATTCTATAATGGGAACAATGGTGTTATGGAGAATTAGTATTATCAATGAGGTCAGAGATCTACAGCATTCCAAAGAGGCCATTTTCACAAGTTTAATATTAAACGCACATTGAATTATCTTTCTGTTTTTATAAATAATAATGTTGTTGTTCAGATGCATCATATGTTTTGGTAGTGTGTAACATTTTTCAAGCAAAATATCAAAACAACACTCTAAAATTGAAATACAGGTATCTAAAATTTTATGCTGTTCAATACTAACTCTTATAGCAAAGTTCTATGCCTTTTACAGATTTCATGTAATCCAGAATTGAATGTGTGGTGGACCTACATAATTTTACAAGGAATTCCAAGTAACTTAAGTGTTTTAATGAAAATGTACAATCATGCAGTGATACCTGTGTAACTTTTATGGTGTGTTATTTCTGTAGTGTACATTTTCCGACTTCATAACTTTGCAGTTCAATTCTTATCAAAACATGTTAGCAATTGCTTGGAATTCATAGGTTTGTGCTAGTTTGATGTATGCACTGCAGATATTTTATCTGGCTTGTGAGTATGAAAAAGGTAGAAATACTGAATTTTGAAGTTATTTTTTTTTTCTCATATTGGTAAGAAAGGCTGCATTTCAGGATAATATTTTTGAATAAAATTTTGTTTACATGACATTCTAGAATAGTTCTTTCTTTGCAGGTTTATTTTCAGGTTCCCAATCCAACATGGTTGTAATTTCATAAATTACCACATTTGTAGAATCTTGTAGATAATCCAGTCCAGACTGAGATAAAGAAATCCAAGTACCCAGACAAAAGAACTTCACTTTCACAGTCATCATTAAATAAGTACATTATGAACAACTGTAATTTTTTTAATGGCTTCTAAATGCACATTGAGTATTAGGCTTACTAAGACCCTGACTGTGGAGATGTTTCTCTAAAACACATGCATGCTTTTTGTTTTCTGATAAGAAGCAAGCTCAGCAGTTTCCACTCTATTAAGAAACTAGTGATATTTCTTGTCAAAGATAGAATGTGACTTTTAAAAAGGAGGAATTTAAACTCTACTGTGTATTTTTAAGTTAAATTTACTGAGTATTTGCTTTAGTACCTGATGTATATTTTGTAATTGAGAAATTAGCAGTGAATGTAAAAAGAAAGGAAGCTATGTGCTAGTAAGTCAGAAAGTTCTGATTTAACCTACCAATGACCTGGCTTTGTTTGTTCAGATGACAGTTCTAAAAGTGTGCAGAGAATATTCCCTTTTAATACAGTTATTTGCCGCAAGCCGTGACCTCACTGCCTGTCGGGGAGCAGGTCTGAATTGGCCCTTTCTCTGATATCGTGACATTGCTTCTGTTGCCTCGATTGTGACCTCTGATTGCATGATACCCCTGAGAGTTCAATTTAATAAGCGTGACTCCTGACTCTTAGCCAGGTCTGCCTTCTTAGGTTTTGTCAGACTCTACTTGTAGTCTGGTCTACATATGCTAAAACACTGCATAGGCTGTCATCATACTATGTGAGTTGTGTGCACGGTGTTCAAAATTCTCTTTCAAATGTCTTTTATTTATTTCAAACGGAAATGTTTATAAAATCTTTCTTGGAATAAATTTTAGAAGTTGCTTCTTTCACATTTATGGCTGCTTGGGATTTTTGGGTTTTATACCTTTGTACAAATAGTTACTACTATTTCACTTAATTACTAAGCGTGTGTGTTATCCGTGCATCATACTAATTTCTTGCTTCCAAATTTTATTTCCCCTATGAAACTGTTACATATTTTTATGACTTCCCATACAGTATGTTTGTTCATTATAGAAGTATTAGGGGCAAATCCCTTTTTCTCATTGTATAATTAGTACAGTCACACAACAAGACAGTGTTGATGAGCACCCAGAGCACTGTAAGATGTAGTGACCCAGGACCAGTCAGGTGAAAGCTGAAGGATCTGTTTGGAATCCAGGAGAAGGTGAGTAGAATTAAGACATTTTAAGTACCATTGAAAATAAGTTATCTTGGGTTTAGTGACAATTTTACTACATCATTGCATTCTTTTCTTCTGTTTTCCTCTTCTTCTAGTCCGAATGCTGAAGAAGAGTCTGTTCTGAGACCTGGATGCCTTGAGGGTGCTGATGCTATTCCCATATTTCTCCAATTTTAGTACCCCTTGATGCATTCACTGAACCAGAATATGGAGAAGTTCAAAGACTGAAAGAAAGTCTCAAGAACTGTGGTACAAGTTGCAGACGAGTTTCTGTATTTACTTCCATGCATTTTCTGTATTCTCATTGCAGATATGTACCCATTTTTCTAGCCTCTGTATCAATACCCCTAACTTAGTGCTTCTAACCAATTCATCTTTTCAGAAGAGCAGAAAAACCTTGTTGGACAAAATAATGCTTTTGGCTTACTTCTGCAGTTACATTAAAAATTTTCCTGTAAATATTACCATTTAATGCTTCTTTATTTCTTCAACTGCTCTAAAGAATTCTGTTAACCTTTTCAATCAGATTACGTTTTATTAAAATTGTTTGTTTTGTATGAAAACTATATTAGTGTCTATATAAGGCAGAAAGTGGGTATTTTCTTGTTGCACTCAAGCTTGCAAATGATATTCTATTCCTTCTTCTTCGTGACAGTGACTGTTACAGTAGAAGTAGAATCAAGTAAAATCTTGGTTTGGCCACTCTTTTTTTTTTTTTTTTTTTTAGACAAATTCTCATGTAAGATTATACAATTTTAATAACAATTTAGTCTGTAAGGTTTTAAAAAGTATAATCATCTGTTTCCTTCTTTTGGAGTAAATAGTATAAGATTAGCTACTGCATTTCCTTAATCTCAAGTGAGAGTTTGCCTACCTAATTGAAATTTATGAGATTTCACTCCTCTCTGGATCAGACCTTAATGCTCTGTAAATTCCTGTGCTATTTGCAGGAGATTAGATCATCAGTTGCAAACAAGCAAAGTTACAAGTGAACAACTGTTTTAACCTGTTGTTATACAACTGGTAAAACAAATTACACTTTTAAATTAATTAGTTATGGCTGTCTTAAAAGCTATTGCAAATATAAACAGAATGCACATGAGGCAAGTTCACCTATTTGGAACCATCATGGTATTTAAGTTGTTCCCTCCTTTTCAAACAAATTTTATGTATATGTATACAGAAATACATATGTAAAGTCAGTAAGTTGGAGAGTTTGGTAGCAAGTTTAGATAAAAAGTTTAGTAAAAAGAAACTAATTTAAATACACCTACAATAAGCATTAACTGTTTAAACTCAAAATTAAGGATAGTTAAATTGTGTTCACAAATAGAACTGGGGAGTTGGTGTTCATTTTCCCACTAAAAAAGAATTTGAGTAGAGTTCTAAACAAAATTCTATAAAAGAACAGGAGGAGTCAGGGCTAATTTATTCCTTTTTCAACTAATTTCTTTATTCAGTAAGTAAATCATTCAAACCTTCTCTGCATGGATAAAAAAACCTGTGTCATTGTCTCTATAACTGATCCAAAATCAATATAATTAAGTCAGTTCCATACCTGGGGATACATTTGAATATGTGTTGGTTTCTCTGTAATTATATACAGTGTTTCAATTCTTGTTTGTTTTCGTGCGTTCACCGGCTGAAAATTTCAGTTCAATTAATGAAAAGTCTATACAAATACTAAGCTCTTTGAGACCTCTGTATGGAGAATTAACCTGGGACAACTCATAGGCAAATTGTGGTTTTCTTTTGCTTTTTTTGCCTGACCTTTTTTACAAATGGATTTTTTTTTAATGGATCTGTAAGACACTGGAATTGCATATTGTTTATTGTCTTCCATGATATATCAACTAATTAAGTATAACTTAATAGGAAGAATTAGTGCTTTTATGTCTATATTTATTTATAGACACTCATAAGTTTGGTATTTATGGTTGTTTTTAAGCTGGTTATAAATGTATAAGAATTGCACAGAGTTGGGGATTAACTCATTTTAGATGTAGAGTCTTAAGAAAAAGAAAAGACTCAGAGTCTATCTGAGACTTTTTTTTCCATTTAATTCAATGAACATTAAATCAAGTCTTGTTTATACAATGTTTGTCGAAATGATAGGCCTGATCTTCAGTGTTACTTCTTGGTTTTGCTATGAAGTAAATTAAACAGCAGCCTTGCACTCAGTGTAGACTTTGTGTGTGTAGTTGAAAATGTAGAAAAGTTCTGCTGTTATTCATTACTGTGCTGACAGAGCTGTGAATTGTTATCACAGTATGTTCATCGAATACCAGTAGGTATTTCAAGTCAACATCAGAAATTAAGCCAGAAATGGTTTTGCCCAAACAAAATAAAACCCTTTTAAGTTGAAAAATATATAATATTTTGAGCTATCATATATATATATATATATATATATCATATTAAATGTATGATACAGATAGAATCGTTAATCAATCCAGAGGCATTCATAACTAAAGTACGTATTGACATTAGTACAAACATTTCGTTATTTCACTTTCAGTGTTACTCTGCATTAAGTACCAATCATGCATGGTACTTGTACACATCATGTGTGTTGATGAACATGAATTCTTAAAACAAGTTCTATTATTCAGACAATTTTCTAGAAAAAATGTGTATTCTCAGGAGTAAATATAAGAAAGACTTTTTTAAATGAAACTTCTGAAGCTGTGACACACAATTACAGGTTTTAGTTACCTGTTCATAGAAAGTATGAGACAATGTGACATAAGTCAGCTTTACTGACTAGCTGCATGCTGCTCCCGAGTAATGATGGGGTTTTTTGTTTTTTTTAATACATATGTATCTTCTTGTCACATAGAAGCCACAAATTTTTATTTTGAACAAAAGTTTTGTTGGGTTTGAATTTTTCAGTCCCTTTCTTGTGCTTATAAGTTCTTCACTACAAACAAAACCTACCTTAATGGTTGTCACACTCAATAAAAATGATTGTATTGTGTAGTTTTTGTCCTCTTTATAGTGAACAACACAGTAGTTAGACCTCCTGCACTCTTACAAAATATTCCTTTGTACTTGTTATTTTGAGAATTCCTTTGGAAGATCTTATGTCTTAAATAATTTTACTTGGTTTATTAGATTTAGAGAAAGGTATTCCTCTGGTTTGGACTACATATAAAGTGATAATCTCTTCTTGCTTGGAAATACAGTTTCATTACTAAGCAGCTAAACACTTGTGTTGAACTTCTTGATTGCTTCTGTCATTTAATTTTCAGAAGGAATAGATAGAAATAAAATCTAGCAAAATATTTTGTGAAAACGGAGGTTTTATGTTATTCATCTCTTATTTTTCTCCTCAACAGTATAAAATCCTCTATTCAGTAGAGAACATCTATCATTAGGGAGTTTATTAATTCCCAAAGTTTATGAAAAAAGCTAGAGATAAGGTCTGTACTAGGCAGATTTGGAATTTGAGACAGAAACTATGCGACAGTGTAGGCAATAAGGATAAACAAAATAAGCTCAATCTACTTCCATCTTATTTGTACCTTACATTTACTGATGGATAACTAAGCATTGGAATCCTGAACATACTATTTCAAAATATTTTTTTACTCGTCTTGATTTCTTTGGTTCTTCAAGAGCCTTGACTATCCAAAGAACTCTTGGTAACTCTTGGCTGTACTCCAGATTTATTCTCAGCAGTGCTGTTGATCAAATTTGCCCGTGCAGAGTGGCTGAAGCAGGTACTGTATAAACTACAGAGCACTCTGTTCACAGAAGGCTACACAAAAGAATAATGTGAAAGTATGGTATAGCACTGGAAAGTCTTTTATGTTCTTTTTGAATTTGTAAACACCTGAGTGGATCCTGAAGCATGCTGATTGCAGGTAGAAGTAGTTTACATCAGGAACTCTTTGTCTGCACGTGGGTGGAGTATCACCTCTGTCGTTTATTCATTTTTGTAGAGTTGAACTTTGGTTTTGGCGGGGATGTTTTTGGGGTTTTTTTAAGAACCAGCTTAGTTTTTCAAACGTGAAGCAATTCCATATTCAAACAGTCATAAATTAGCAAAAAAAAAAAGAAATGAACAGTTGCCTGTGTGGCAGCTTCCTGTACATAGCAGGTGAAATAGTTTTTTAGGTTTATACATCAATGCAGAAAAGTGTCATATGTCTTAGGAGATATCACAGTATGAAACTGCTATTGTTATGAAGGAAATTATAGAAGATAAATAAGAAATTGTATTTAATGTAAATGGAGGAGTATAGGAAGTGATAACAACCCATAAAAGTTGCAGAAGTTGGTCAAATTGGAAGGAACAATGTTTAATGATGTCTTGTCAGTGCTAGGAAAATGAACCTGATGAAGTAATTTGAGTGGAAAAGTACCATGTTACAAGAAAAGACATGAGCATTTTAATATGGAGTGGTAGTTTGCAATGCATTTGTGTGATCAGAGGGTTGAAATGGAAGAGGTTAAATGATCAGGAGATCTTGGAAGAACTTCTTCGATACTATTGGAATATGAATAGAGAGAAACAACTTTAAATTGTGTGTTTTAAAAGTACACCATTGAGGATGAAATAAGATTTATATTTGCCTCAATGGGGGAAAAAGAACAAGTTGAGTATAAACAGTAAGCTAGGGACAGATAAATAATAGTGTATTCTGCAGGGGCAGGAACAAGTAGCAAAAGAGAAAATAATGGGAAGGTACAAATGTGAAATCCCATTTTCCTTGAATTCAGAAGCTGAAATTTGTACTTTTTCAGTGGCTTAGGAATCTCAACTAAAGGATTCAGCTTTAGCATAATCTAATAATAAGACATCAAAGAGAGAACACAGAAAGGACAGTCTGAAATATGATAACTGCTGAAACAGAATTAACTAGTTGGTGAAGACATTAGAGAAGAAAAGGAGGTTTGCAGATCAAATAGTAATATATTACGCCTTATTTGTAGTTTGAAAAAAATACAAAATACCTGGTAGAAAGAGAAAAAGGGCACAAGTTTTAGGAAAAAAAACCCTCTTCTTAAATTTTTTTTTTCCTTTTAATAGCTACTATTATAATTTTTGAAAGACATTCTCTTGTACATTGATCAGCGCTCCCACGTTCAAAACTCCTTATTGGTTGATAATTGATAAAGTATTTGATAAAGCATCAAAAATGTTGTAGGTCATAACCTGATGCAGTATTCTTGTGATGAAATTCTATTTTATCTTTTATTCATCTGTGAACTCACTCAGATACTATTATAAATATTTTTATTTAATTCATTCTGGTCCTAGAGATGGAAGTCAATTTGTCAAAGGTCACTCAGATGAAAAAATACTTTCTAAGATTAACTAATATGTCAAAAGAAAATGTTTTTAAGGTAAAAATGTATGTACCCCATTATCTGAAAATTCCAGACCTGAGTTGTAGATAAACATTATCAGGGGATGCTGTAAGTTTCAGTAAGAACTCTGTACCTCTACTGCCACATGATGCTGCCAACTGTCTGCAAGTCATCTATCTATTGCTACTAAAAATGTATGCACAGAATACCTGTAAGCACGCTAAAGACCACTCTACATTCTTTTTCCAAAACAATTTGGGGCCTGTTGTGGTTGCTATGTAGTGGATGGGAGTACTTAATGACTCCTGACAAAGTACACTTCTGGCAGATGTGTTAAGCTCTCTGTGGAAAAAAAAGAAATTCCTCTCATTTCTTTTTCATTCTAGTGAGTTTTGGGGGAGAAGGGCAGTCGGGGTTTTAATTTTTTAGTTATTGTTATTTTCCTGTCTGTTTCCAAATACTTCACTTTTTTGCCTTAATAGCAAGAACAACTCATGTCATTCTTACTTTCTGTTCGGTGTGTAGTATACAGACTGTGACAGAAATAAGACTTTGTTGTTGTTGTAACACGGAAAAAATGAGATAAAAAGTTGGATTTTGGATTTGGGATTTCAAGGTAATTGATAAATGTTTATTACAAGCATGATATAACTGTATAGAAGACAGTAGAAATAAATCCTCACAGGCTAGATAATTTTCAGTAAGAATTTTTTTTTAAGACTTTGTGCATTCATACTCAGACACATATGCCTTCGTAATATATATTTCTGACCGGTAATTTGTGCCACAATACTGACAGAGAAAAAGAGAAGAAAAATTTAATATGTTAATAGTGTAGACAATAATTTTATATGCAAGTTCAGCTACTTAATTCCTATATTAAGAACACCATTTCCAGAATACATATTAAGAAAATTAACTCTAGTCACAGATTTTTTTTATTAAGGGAGGAAAACTTAGAATGCCAAAGAATTTCCAAGTCTCTCTTTCACATTGTAGGTCTTAGGTTTCTTAGTCTTTTATTTGTATTGTACTCCATATGAAGCAAGGTTTGAAGGGATTTAAATCACCTTCTAAACACAAGATTTGAAAGGTTCAATGCAGTGCAAACTTCTCCATATATTTCTTTATCAAGAAGCATCACATATTAAAGTTAGACCTTTGATGATCTTCCCATCATCAACAAATAGATTTGGAAAAAAAAAAATTACTGTGTTGAAGGTTCTTTAGCACCCTCTTGCATATAAATTGATGAAGTGTGGAGTAACTGTCATTTACAACAACCAGGATTGGTGTTTTCTGGGCACAGAACCTGAGTTCACCCTGAATGCAGACATTGTGTAACCATCCTCCTTCCTTTTGTGTGCTGGCTTGTTGTTAACAACACTTGTCCTAGCACTGGGAACGTGGGTTTCAGGTACCCCTTATCCTGATGAGATTTGAATCTCCAGCTTCCACATGTCGAGCTATTCCCTTGGCTATGTTTCAGTCCTCTTTTAACAGTGGCAGCTACAGCTGAGGGCACAAGATCCATGTATCTTGAACAAAAACCTGTAAGAAGAAAACTGACTCCATGTAGAACCTAGGGCCCTTCACCTGAAGTAGTTCGTAGATTCTTTGCCCTTCTCCTTTAGCTCCAGAGATAGTCTCATTTAAAGTACGTAATAGCATCCATATTTTAAACTGAACGTGAGTTGTACTGTGTCAGAGCACGCTCAGCAAACAGATTTGACAGATGAAGGATGGCAATTTTCTGGATCCCAAAGTTCAGGTTCTTACAGGTTTGCATGTGGATTTGGTGAGCCAGAAAACAATTTGTCACTTTCCTGTAATACTCAGTTCCAAAGATATTTCAGATGCCCAAGTTTTTCTAAGTTCTCTCTATTTAGATGCTCAAACTTTGTAAGAAATTGCCAGCAGGTGGCCCTGACTGCTGCATTGTATCTGGCCTAAGTGCCCAGTATCTGTGTTGATGATTATTTGGCAACACCTAAAAATCATTACTGTATTAATGCCAAGTGTAAGACAATTCCAATCTTAAATTCTTAGCATGTGTGTCATGTAAAAAAAAAAAGGTCAAAAAGATTGAAGTCTTAGAAGCAATAATCTAATGAGGGTATGATACTTTAAATGCCTCTGAAATTAATTTGGGTTTTGATGCCTTTTTTGATGTATTTCTATTTTCTTTGATAGTCTTAGAGTTGTCCGTATTTAACAATTAAAGATTATGGGTCTGATCCATTTCAAAGATGCAGAAAGCTTACAGCTCTTTGGATCTTCTATGAGTGTTAATACTTCTACAAAATCAGGTCCAGGTTTTTAAAAAACACGTAGCCCTAATTTAAGACAGCTACCAAGCAAATGCATGTTAATAATACTGATACACCATACTCTCGAATGCATGATGTTCATAAGTGGAATAGAAAAGTGATAATGCAGTGTTTTAATTCATAACATAGATTTTTTTTTTGTAAGAATTAAAAAGCCAGATATTACAGCTGAAAAGTAAGAATATGGGTACGTTCAAAATAAGAAAATAGAATACAGTTTTCTGCCACATTATAAACAAATTATTGAAGAGCATCTGCCCATTTGAGAAAAAAAGCCACTATTAACACTAATATGGAACAAGAATACTCTGTCTAATAGCATATATAATTTGAAAGAAGAAAACCCTACTGTGTACACTTTTATCTTGGTCACATTTTTGTTTCAATCATGTTTCAATAATCAACATGCAAAAATAAAAATAAATTAAAATAAAAGTTTATTAAATAAAACCAATTGTGTTTCAAACCTAATTCAATCAAAAATTGAAACTGCAACTAAGGAAAATTATTAAAAATCATTTTGGAAAATAAATTGCCAAGTTAAAAATAATCAGATTTTTGCTAAGCTTTATTATGGCTTATTGTATGTTCATCTTCTTTCAACCATTGCTGACACAGAGACTCAGACATGAACTTCTAATACTGGTTTATCCCCTATATTGATTTCCCATTTAAGTGAGAAAAAGATAAAAACACTTTGGTGAATGCCTAAATAATACAAATTATTTTAATAGCAAGAAATGTTTATCCTTAGAAAGTTGATAACACTGAGCCAACATTTCTGTACAGATAAGAAGAAAACTAAATATGATTTCTTGAGAGATTATTCCTCATTGGAGAACATATGCAGAAGGTTTATTCTCCAGATTAATGCTCTTATGAAGTCACTCACATTGTGTCTTACTCTTGTTATAAATAAGCATCTGTCTTTGAATGAAGAGCTGTAAGGATACCACTATGGTTGTGGACTTGGAATCTATAAATTTTCAAAATGTAAAGGTTAGAAAACTGTACTCCTGAACCAGGAAGGCAATATCATAAATTTAGAAAAAAAAATAAATAATTCCCACTTAAATAAAAGAAGCTGATGAAGAGTGTAATTATAATTCTTTTAATATTTGGCATTGATTGAGTAATTCACTGCTTGACTTTTTTAGTCAGCCCTCACACCCTCATTTGAATAGATACAGTGACTATCCATCCAAGATTTTCATCTTCTGTCATCCTAAGGAGGTAAATGAGAGTTCTTTACATCAACTAAGGATAAATTCTTCTGCCCAAATTCTAGTCTGTGAGTGACTAGCAAGACACATATGACTTTATATTCTGGACCAGGACCTTGCCTTGAATGCATTCAGCCTAAGGAATGGATCTTGATTGAATAGAGATTCCCTATACTGTGAAAAATAAACAAAAGACATTTATATTTCAGAGTATGAAATAAGCAGCTATGTTACTTTAACATAGAGCTAAAATTTGAAAGCAATGAGCTAACTGCAAAGCCAGGTAAAATGCCAGTGAGGAGCTACATTCTGCAGCTTATGCAAAGTAAATTATAAGTTTAAAAAATACTACAGGTAATATACCAAACCTCTTAAAAGGTGAATTGGTAAATATCCTATAACTTCAGTTTATGTTGTCAAAACATGAACGAAAACTATGGCGTTTCTGATATCTCTGTCCCTGCCCCCTGGCCCCCCTTTGCAGTTACTGAAAGTTAAATCATCCGTAGTGAGCAAATGGACTTGATGTTAAATGAGGTGACCTGTGGTCTTTGCGAGCTCAAGTGTTCTTGCAGTTTACTAAAAAACTTCTAGTAGCTGCTGAATTCGCCTATCAGTGAGGAAAGAAGGATCTTGGAAAGAAAAAAAAGGAATAATTAGCAAAAAGGATGATAACTCAGTGTTATCTGAAATGACATCAAAGAGAAAAACAAAAACCATTTGTAGCCAAAAAAAAAAAAAAAAAAAAAAAAAAAAAAAATTCAAATGTCTCATAAAAGCCCTGAGTTGAAGGTGCTAAAAAGATATAACCTATAAAGTTGATGTATGAGGGTAGAAAATAAAAAATTATTCTAATCCATGAATGTTGGCGTGCAACAATGATGTCTCCTCTGCACACTCTTCCAATTCTGGAATCCTCTTCCTTATGCTTCTAACCATGTCTGTTATTCAGGAGAATGGTCCAAAAACTGAAGGTTCTTCAGAACTTCAGAACTTTTTTTTCATAATGTCACTATTTTATTCTCTATCTTTAGATGTCTTTTGTGATCTGAAAGTAGGTAGTAATTTCTGAAAAATAGTACCATAGATGCAATTGCTTTGGAATCCAAATCAGAAATTGCCATTAAAATGTCTTAAATGTCTTAATAGATCATATTAAAAGACAGATCAGAGTAATAAGATTTCCATGTGTCCACTATTGCATATAATGGTGATTTGTTTCTTTAACCTCATAGATTGCTCAGTAGAATTGTAAATATAAATGATTGTGTATTTTTAATTATGGAAATAGGAAAATAAGCAACGTTCATGGCAGCTGTGACGAGCAATTTATGTGTAATATGTACTTCTATATGAATTTTATAATAAAGGATAGATTTATTTCCCAATAAAATAAATTTATTCAGAAAGTCAATATTACATCCCAGAAGAGAAAACAAACCATAAAATTAAAATTAATATAAACATATTTCTTAAATAGATCTGAAGAAATTTTAAGTAGTTGATCTCTTTGCATGAAAATGAAGTAATTGCCTTTTTTCTTTTCCAAAAAGCCATAGGTTCCAAGTTTATCTAGGAACTCTTAAAGAAAATGTATTTTAAAATAATGATGAAAGACAGGAGTATCTTTCTTCCTCCCCAGATAAAAAATTTTCTCAGCTGGATACTACTTTAGATGAGAAATTACAGAGAAAAGACTTCACATACCAATGGCTTCGTGCACAGCTTTTGGATTATGAAGCAGCCAGTTCCAGAAATACAAAGTGGTGAGGTCATCGCCTTTAAATTAGATTTTTTTTATTTTAAATTTGTCTTGTAAAGTGAAACCTAAGTTAATAGTTCTAAAACAAACATGACTTTGCAGCTAGCAGAGGGATCACCATACTTCCGGGTCCCAAATATGGCACCCTTTAGAATTGGCTTAGTAGTCATTGGATAGATACTTCTTCCACATGGAAAATGAAGTTATAAAATGTTCAGAATCTTATCATAAATAACTACATAGTTTTACTTTAGCAGTACAGTGATTTTTAGACTGTAAAGAGTGTAGAAAAAGTGCTTATTCATCATATATTTTATAATATTATGGTTTTATGTAATTAAATCAACTGTAACATTAGCTATATTGTTAGATTTGATTAAGGAAGAAAAAAAATACATTTTTTTAATGAAATAGTGTGTATTTCTATTTTGTCTTCAAAACATAAACCCAGCATCTACATCTTTATACTGCACTGTACTAAAATGTTGTAAACATGTCCCTTCTATATTCAGTTTTGGTTATTAAACAGGTAAAATGTCAATACAATTAAGGGAAAGGTTCATGTTGCCTAAACTAACATGAAGACATGGAAAGTATATTGTGATCATAAATTCAATATAAGGCATTGGTATCTTAATGAAGTCATTAGTAGACACAATGCCAAGCACTTCTAATAAAATCAAAGTGTCAGTTGGCAAGCAATGGGTTTGGTATATGAATTCTAGCATTATTTTCATTTAAAATGTGTTTAATTTATAATTAAATTGGCTGCAAGTTGTTCTGTCTTGTGCAGAAAAATAGGCCACATATCCAGGTTGTATCAATGACTGTAGAATCCATATGAAAAACATGTTCCTTAGGAAATACTTATCTGGCTTTGAAGAAATATTTATCTTTCAGTCATGATCCATAGTAGAGAAATACTCATAGTGTTTGCTTAAGATGACTTCCATGACTTTTAATTTGAATGAAAACACTGAAATATTACATGTACTGATGTTTGAAAGTAAGAAGACACAGTTATAAAAGAATTTTCTTAAATATTATTGTGCTACCTTTGCAGGTGTATGCTATGCCCCAGTATTTGTACTGACTTTTTTGAAGATCATGAAACCAGTTTTTAATGTGCCAAAAGTCCAACTGATCTCCATTCGAACTTCATTGGTAGACAGTTTAGAAGAGCTGATATGTTTATTCAACTGAAAACAATTTTATTCTTACAAAAAGTAGTATGAAAACTGGCTTTTCTACAATTTATGTCAACACATACAAAAAGTCGTGCTGGTTGTTCATATTGACATTTATATTTTCACTTAATATTCTATCATTTGAATAAAAAGTTGTTAGTTATTTTTTAAATCTTAAGTACAAAAAATTTAATACTAACTGCTCCTATACTTTATCAGTTAATATTAATTTCTCTGATGCATCTTAATAGTGGAATTATTTTGACTAATTAACCACGATTGTTTCCTGAAAAGATTCTGTGCAGGTATTTTCGTGAGCCCAGTACAGTGGGAGTTACTGAAATTTCTATTCTACATTTTCCCCAGCTGTCGTTTTTTGCCTGAGTTAGATCCTGCGATATGTGACAATAGACAAGTACAACTTGTGGTAAGAACTTGTTTCTTTGTGGGATTTTGCAGAACTGAGGTATTTCCAATCCGTACCTGGTGTAAAAACAGGAGATTTTTTTGATTAATATAATTCTGTAGTGTTATCTCTGTTGGGCAATCAAATCATCCCCTGATGGAGGTCAGGAGAAAATATTTTAGCACAAAACCCCGTGTATGTACATAGGGTTCTAGCTTCATGATCCGACACTGAGTTTGTTTTTAAGAGGTCAAATGCCACTGTGTGGTTTTTTGAAGCTTCTAAATCTTCATTTTCAAAAAAAATTGAAAAGAGTTAAATATGGTTCAGTACCAACTACATTATTTACTGAAAACGTGTATTCTTGTCAATTGAACAAGTTTAAATATTTTCAAATTCTGTATATCACATACCTAAATCATTCTAATATTTCAGTGTCATTTATTGAAATAATGTTCCAATAAGTTGGAATTGTATATTAATATGGTGACATTATTGAAAATGTTGCATGAAATCAGACTTATTCCTACAATTTCTTTTTTATATTTTTTTACATCTTAAAATGACCTCTCCTCTTTTCATTATTCACTCTTTGTGTAGCATTTTAAAGAAATTGGATTTTCTGAAACTGTCGGTCATGTAAGATGGCAGGAGGGGAAATATGAGCAGTTTAACAATTTGAAGATTTACAAAATTAAAAAACTGTGTCAGAGATACCCGAAAGTTCCTTTAATAGCGAGCAGTTGTGATGCCTATGGGCCAATGAATACTCGCTCCATTTCTGTATATATAAACTTTACATTTTAATGCCAAATTAGAAATCTTCTTATTGATATGATGTTGTATGGTTTAAAAAAATGGGGCAAAAGTTTACAAGCTATGCAGAATTAGTGTTTTATACTCACATACGTGATGTAATATATGGCATAAAAAGTATTTCCCAGTTAGATGATGTGTCATATGCCTCATTTTGTTCTCTGAGCAATCTTGCCCTCTTTTCTTCTTTAGCTTCACAACCTATGCAATTTGCATGTTTTCGAAATGATTCCATAAACTCTTGTAAAATTCACCTTTGAAAAAATGCTTTTAAGCCTTAGATGTTACTATTGCTGTTTTCTTCAAGACAGATTTTGTCAAATATTTTTCTCTGGCAAGTGTGTCCAATTCTTAGGTTCTTCTAAAATTTAAAGGGCTCAAATGGTGAACCAAATGTCTGTTGTGGGGTTTAGTTGCAGCAGCACCAATAGTTATTTGTTAGGTTGAGTCTAAAACAGTAATTTATCTAATTTGAGCAAATCATAATTTAATAATGTTATCTAAATTACATATTATGTAATTATTGGTAAGCATATGTGCACATAGGTAGATTGTATGTTATTTACATTAAGCGGTTCTGTCCACAAAACACTGCTGCAATCCCACAATAGTTATATGTGGTGTGCCCACATAACTGCCTAAGTTATGGAATTGTCACAGCCTGTGCCACATAATAACATAGCTGTTCCACATGAATGAAATACAGAGAAAAATGCAATAGATGGTGCAAAAAATAGAAAATGGAATAAAATGTATCTCTAATGCAGAAAACAGTGCCATATTGGCAGCGAAATGATGATGTGGTTTGTACACACAGATGACTGGAGAATTTTGGTTTTAAAATTTATATGGGTTCTCTCTTAAAGGTTGAAATATGAACATACTCCTACTGCTTTTGCACAGTAGCTTACTTAAAAGCTATACAATCATGAAAAAAATCAAGTTGACCGCCACAATCATTATCAAAAAATTACTGTAAACTGAAAGAAAGTGGAATATGTATATTAAAAGAAAAGAGAGAGAGCAAGCATTAGAAGAGGAAAGCATTCCTGGGCATTTCCAGTAGTTTATTCCTGTGTCGTAGGCTGGACCATAAAGTTTTCTGATGTGCTAGACAATCCCTGCTTTTAATGTGTTCCATAAACTGCATTCTGAAAGTACTAGATTCATATAGTTTTCTAAATTATATTTGTGCACATTCCAGTAATTTAAGACTTTCTTTTTCGTGGATACAAAATGGAATTTCAATGGTTGCACATAAACAATAAAGTCTTCTCACTGGAGATTATTGCTTCATAGTAACCTGCAGTAAATCTAAGACCTTATTATGTTACTCTATAAAAATCTTTGTGGATTTTGCTCACTAGTGAATACCGTAGAAGTGCTTAGGAAGGCATGCTGACTTACGGTTTAAACTATTTGAAATTAATATGATTTTGTGGAATAGCAAGTAGGATAGACTTCCTGATTCTTTTTGTACGAAATTTAAGTTACCTACAGGGTTGACCACTTCACTATTGATCAGTATCTCCAAATCATTTAGATGTAACTTGAATTCAAAAACACCTTTTATCTCTGAATAACGTTACAGAACATCTTGATAATTTTACCTAGAAACAGACAAATATACAGATACAAAACTGTGTTCAAGGCAAAGATTCCTCCTGATTGAAATTAATTTCCAATTAATTAGTAAGAAGGGTTTGTGGCAATAAAACCAACGGCTTAAAGTATGAAGAGTTAACTATGGTGATCACTACAAATGGCAGTCCAATGCTACAGTCTGCAAAAAACTGTGCCATATCTTAAATTTCTTCCAAATTTTGGTTCTAAATTATAAATGAAAAAGGGAAGGTTTTAATTAGTTTCAGAGGACTTTCAGTCAGCTTCTTTAAAAAGCCAAAATTAAGTTTGCTCCAGTGAGTAATATAACCTTAAATATTACTCTGACTGTAACTGGGTAAAAACACTTATCTTTATTTAAAATAAAATACAAATATTTTACATCAGAGATCAAGACAGCCCTAGTAAAATCTAGCATATAACCCTGAATGTTGTTGTCTACAAGATGATAAAGCCTTAGTTTCTATGATGGTAGGGATTGGATAATAATACCATAGAAAGGCTAGCTGTATAAAATTCTGTGGCCTCCTGGGTCTTTGGGAATTGGGGCATTAAAAAACTTTTGCTGTGTCTTGAAGCAGATTAAATAGAAATAAGAATGATCGTTCTATTGGTTTGAATCTCTTTGAGTGTCACAATCATTGCATTATGAAAGACTAATGAAAGACTAAAAGCTTTCAATGTAAAGATTTTGAAAATAGGAAGCTCTCATAAGCTTAAAGCAACTGGAAATATTAAGGCCAAAAAAATAGAAATAATTGGCAGAGTAAAACATAATTTTTTTCAAAGTTTCTTCACACTGCTATGGAAGATAAAATAAAATATTGATGTTAACAGCAGTAATAAAGACTATCTGTGCAAAGCAAAACTTTAAAATCCTTGTCATTAAACATAAGAAAGGTAATCATCAGAAAATAAGGGATAACCTTTCTGTGTGGACACAAAGGGTATGCAATCACTAAGGAAAAGTGTAAAATCTCTGTATCTTTGGAGTTTTTGGTTTTAAAATGCATGGACTTTTTAATTAATTTTACATTAAACAGTGACTGAGTAAAGACAAGGAAATGAAACAGGTCTCCATTTCATCTGAGTTCTCTAAGTTAGACTGGACTACAAAGCCTGTCTGCATTGGTGCAGTGCTGCTTTTGGTACAGTGAGCTAGTTTGAACAGGAAGTCTGGAAATCATCTCCTCCAGAACGGCCTACAACTTCATAGTAACAGCACTTTCCTGAGAAAAAGGGAGCTGTGGGCTTTAGCCCCCATGAGGATGGAGCTGAGACCCAGTCTCTCGATACTTGGTTGAGCAGTCTTGCTACTACAGTGTTAGGCAAAAATTTAGTGACATTACCACTAGCAAAGTCTTTCCTTTTCTGTAGTTTTTTTGGTTTTATATTAAAAAACAAATACTCAGTTAGACACCTAGCTTCTGAAAGACCCCTAGCTCTTCAGCCCAGAGAGAGGAAAGATGTCATCTACTTTTCTGGACGTCACTTTTGAAGGTCCAGAGATTAGAAAAGTATATCCTTATGTTCAGTACTTCCAGCTGACTGACTCTACGCTGGGGATTTTGTAGACTGTTCATCAGTAGTGTCTGATTTTTCCCCATCATTGTTGCTGGCCCTCAGTATCTTGTTGTTGTTAGAGGCTGCTTTTGGTGCTGAATGGCTTTTCATTACCTTCTTCAGTAAATGTGAAGTTGTTTCTGCAAGAAAAAACAAATCTTCAATTTACAATGGGTGGTATCTTCCAGGTCTGTTTTTAAACTTTGCCCTGCATTTTCCCAAAGCAGCATTGCTAAAATGAAATATGATTTTCATTTTTGTTTTGTCATATGTGTGTGCAGGTAACATGCCTCATGCCAAAACATGCCACCACTGCATGTTAGAAGTTTATAATTAATATAGTACTCTTGCCTAAAGTATAATTAAAATGCTGTCTGATGGTTATGGTTAATTAGCAAAAACTGAAAAGATTAAATTACTCACTGGGCCCATGACTGATTGAAGTGATACGTGTCCTGGATAAAGCATAAATATTGCAGGAAATAATCCAATATGACATCTCTGACATTCAACTATAACTTAAATTATAGACTGGTCAGTAAATGATCTTAAGCTGTTTAAGGTTTCATCAGCCCTCTGCAAGATTGATTTTCTTCAAAATTACTGTACTAAAATGTTTTCTTTTGTTGTTGCATTGACTCAGATCACAAACCACAATTTTAAGATCGGCTCTTATTTACAAAAATGCTTTGACATAGTGCATTTGTTCAGCCTAGGCAACAAAAAAGGATTGTGGTATCATTTTGAAGAAGGTTGTTTGACAGACCCTGTTTGTTTATTTGGAGTAATGTGAGCTACATTCAGAAAATGTTATATTTTGTTTCATGATTGTGTACATTCTCTCCCACTGCTTCCAGGCAAGCCGTGTAAGTAGAGAAGACATGGATTTAGACCTTGTTTCCGTGGCCAGTGGAAGTGCTTTGACTGAGAACAGAGAAAAAAATAAGCCACCACACAGACACTCAGCAAGATCTTCAAGTAAGTTATGGTTCTTTTCAATATCAGTATTAAAGATCACTTTAAAATGTTAGGTAGAACTGAGCATGCTTGGAATCCTTAATAACACATGCTGCTTATCTTTCTGTTTATTTGTATCCTACATTTACTACAGTTTTGTTTAAAAACTTTAGTATCAATAGACTTTTCTCTTGTGATTTTAATGGGGAGTTCCCTGTGATGCATTGTAGGTCTTCTCATGTCTGAGTCCTGAGAAGATTTTCTTTTCCCTAAAGTATGAAAAAGATTTTTTTTTTAATAGTCCTCTATTTCTTTTCCAATAGAGCTTTGAAAAATGCATGTTTTTTTACCTGAACACCAGAACACATATCACAAATCAAGGCACAGATTTCTGTCATGTTGATTACCAGTTATGCTGTAGTATATGATCCCACTGAACTTACTATAGCTCAGTAGTAGAGGATCCTTTTAAAGGCTTATATTTATACCACTCTAATACCATAGAAGGTAACAAAAGAATCTATATATAGAAAAAATGAAAAAATAATTCTTAAATGTCATAAAAGTATAGAATTTTAAGTTTCATGTCTTATTTTGTGTAATATAACTGAAGAAATGTTAGTATATTTCAGATAATATGACATACTATATTTTTCTATTTGTGTACAATGTATTTTTCAAATAAATAAAACTATAAACCCACAAAAAACACATTATAGATAACATAAACTGTACTCTATAACTTCGGCAAAATTATTAAAATTCCTAAGTAGTGAAGTTTCTTGAAATGTTGTCAAAATAGAAAATAAGTATTTCATATAATTTATATATATAAATTGCCAGATTTACTTTTTGATTATGTCTCCATTTATGCTGAATTTTCACTTTCAGTGAAAAATAAATTAAAATTCAAGACAAACATGTAAAAATACTTGAAATCTCTATTTTTCTGACATACTTTGTAAAGGCTGTAGAATAAAGATTCATTTATATTAGTTCACCACAAGCAAAAGATAGTAGTGACTCAATATGTTTGTGCTTTTTCATTTGATTTACACTCCTTAAATTAGATTAGATAAAATTTATCGTCATCGTCCAAGTTAATTGCATCAAAGGAGAAAGAATATAATTCTGTCTTTCTGCCTGCCATCTTAGAAAAGAATGAGTTTTCTTGTTCCTCTCCAGTGGTTAGTGATGAAGCCACACAATTTAAATTAGATGAGAGTTCTAACTGCTAAGATCCTGAATTTAGGCGAGATGACTCTAAACTACTGATGTCAATGGCAAAATTATCGTTCCATTCATATATCCAGAATAGAATGTGTGCATATCTTGAATAATTGAGTTAAATAGTATACTCTGCATTCATATTAGCATATAACTGCTGCTTAGACTGTAACCTGTATTGTAACTCCATCCAAATATAAATTAGAGGGAACTCTTTCAACATGTGGAACTTGCCTGTGTGGATCTTGGGAACAGGTTTTTTCTTCGGAAGATAAAAGTGTCATTCCATTATACTTTCAGTAAGGAGAGATTAGGAAAGGAGCAGGAAAGAACAATCAACTGGCAGAGTCATAAATGTGGTGGGGGCGGGGGTTGAGAGAGAGAGAGAGAGTTTACAATGTCTGGTAATATAGGTATACTTTCATAAAATACACACCTAATACACCATACCTATGTATTCATTCTCCTTTCAGTAGTCCAGGAACTAAGTTAAAAAAAGCCCAGGTCTTATGTCTTTTTACATATATTTCTGCATATGTGTCTATATAAATTTTATCATCATGGATTTAAGAAATTAAATGGTGGTGATACATTCAATTGTATCACTTATGATATATAAAATCAGTCATTACTGTCAGCTTTGTACATTTCATATGCACTACAGAAACATGTTTATTACATTAATTCTGTTTGCCAAAGACTGTTGCTTTTCAATGGTCAAAAATAAATTATTAGCCCCATGGTATCCTTAATCTGAAAACAGTATAAATTTGCCTTTACAGAGAATGTATTTGTTATAAAATGCTTTCCTGTTCTATAGTCTCTCTTGGTTTTGCCTTCTGAAATATTAAACGAAGATGCCTAGGAACTGTGTCAGTGATTTAGTAGGTGTACTTCCTTTGAGTTAACTTGCAGTTGTATTACAGATTATTATAAAGATGCTGTAGCCTTAGAGGTGCTGTCATTTCAGTAAAGTATTAAGTCAAGCTCTTGTACCACTTTTCCAGGAGATCTCAACCTCAATGGTTTGACAATCTTTAATAAAATGTTACTAAGTTCACTTTCCAACATCCATACTTTTGGTTGTTGCTCAGAATTCAATTATTGTTAGGAAACAAGAGCTGTTATTTAGGAGTATCATACATGTTCCTTATATATAACTTGTAATTTAGAAATTGTATCAATAATTTGTTGAGATCTTACAGGCTGAAAAGTAAAGTCTAGAAATGCAAGATAATGGATTCTTAAGTATACTTACTAAAAAAATCCCTCTCAAATATATGTGATACTGAAATAAAATACCTTTTGTATATACTACAGGGAAATGTATGAATGATCATGTCTTTGTTAAGACAAAACTTACAACACTTCAAAGTTATTATCCTCTAATTCACAGGGGATTTTAGAAAGGCTAAATCAAGATTTTAAGAAATATTTTTGGGAACTTCCCAACTTTCATGTTCTTCATATAGATCTTTTTTTCCAAAGGCGGGTTATTTGAATTCTGGATTAAACAATTTCAAGGTTTTTATAAGCCAAATTTACTATTTTTTCTGAAAAATTTGGATGGGATACATTAATCCTAAACTAAATTCTCTTCCTTGACAAAACAAAATTAGTTAAGTAATAAAAGAAATGCTTTTAACATAGTATATCTTAGTTTAAGGAAAGCATTTGTTTACTTAAAAGTATTTGATTTGCTTCCCTGTTACATGTTCAAAGGGAAATATAACTGTTCATTAAATTGTCCCAATACTAAAAAAATAAAGCTTAAATAAATGTATAACCGAAAGAAAGAGTAGCCATTGTTCAGTTGGACTAAATTGTTATCCGTCTAATTTAGGACTTTGTTTCTGTTAATGGCCAGTATGTTATGATCTAAGAACATATTTATATTGTGTTCTACAACAAATATTATATTCCTTCTAGAAATCATAGTTACTGCTTTATGTTCCCTAGTAACTATTTTTTCTTTTCTATTTCTTGAGGTTATTTTTTGGGTGGGACTGGTTGGGGGGGTGGTGTCCATTCTTATCTGACCATTCTTTATAATTTTCATTAACTCCATAAACATTGGTGTGAATTTCTGGTTGTATTTTTTCTTTCATTACTTTCCTGGACACTGGTACTGTAGTCGACATTGAGTTGCAAGATGGGCATAGAAATATTTTGCAAGAATTAAAAGTTAAGTATTTTTTATACATAGCTAGACAGTAGAGTTTTTTGTATATCCTCATATCCAATTTGTGACTAAGCTACGACAATCAACTACCTTCTCTCCTCCTAATATGTTTCTGGCCAACCAATGTTGGTCCTTTAGATGAGTCTCCTACATATTTACATTGTCTAACTGTCATCACAATTTTGTGGTTTTCTTTTCTCTGCAAATTTAAGCTTTATTTTCATTATATTTGCCTTGGGAACTGCAATCTTCTGACCAGAATTTGGAAGTGAAATGCAACGGGATCTGGGCCTCTGTTATTTAAAGTACTGCCCAGAATTCTTAATTCTTCTCCTCCCTGAATTCTAGCTTTTCAGGGAGCCTCTGGTAGCAGTAAAACAGTGCTTTCCAGGAAAAAAAAAAAAATTAGGACCTGAGCCTTAGTTCAAAAATGGACCCGTGTATATCTCCACTAAAAAACATTTATCAGTTCTATTTCTCAAATAAATTCAAACTTTACTGTCCTGTTAGTCAGTGAAATTAAATTAATACAGTTTAATTATGACTTTCTTACAGTGAAAAGTCTTCCAACTCAGAACAAAAAACACAATAACTTTTATTTCACTTTCTTTTTAAATCTTATTCTTTTTGCTCTTGACAGAGCCCCCAGCTTGATTATTTTTGCCTCCCTTCTTTCATAATGAGAGTTGTTAGAAACTCTTCAATTTTTTTATAAGCAGCTTCCCTTTAAAAAATTCCTGCTTTCCTGTTCCTTTCTTCTCAGCATCACTATTGTCTATATATTCTAGTTCAAGGACTGCTGTCTTTCATTTAGGATTTGTAAACTCTGTATAGTAAGCATCTCATTTTTAAGCTCTCTCATATTTTAAGCTATCTCATATTTTACTGAGGGGTTTCTTGTGCATATTTCTTTCCTTCTTTCTTTTTTTCTTTTTTTTCTTCTTTTTCTTTTTTGTGGAGATACATACATGTTTTTCTATATATTGTTTAACTATCAAACAACATATGCCTAATCTTTTTGAATAGACTACAGAATGACATTTTCTAAGATGCTTCTTGAGATTGCATATTAAAAAATTACCTAAATGCAGATTTTAAAAGGCATGTAGAACTTGCTTTCATTGAATTTAACAGGCTAGGGAGAAAAAATGATTCATGATCTCATGTAATTTCATCATCTGTGTTTTCAATTACGAAAATAATTCAAGAACAGATACACAAAGGCATTTTCTAAATTTTAAGTGCTTAATTTTACAGCTGGATAGTCTATAGTCTTCTACTCAGGTTTGGGAGTTCTTCAGTGTGAGTTTTTTTGAAGAGAAACGATGTTAAAAAAAAAAAAAGAGAGAGACAAAAATCCATTTCGAGACATTGGCTTATAGTTCACTTAGATATCTACTTAGAAACATGGAAACATTAGACCATCGATAAGGATTTCTGTCTTATGATTTGAGTAAATTATAAGAATTTTATGTTTCCATTGCTGTGGGATGTGTCTTAAGTAGGTTCAAAAATATTTCTCAAGTCAGTGCGCTGAAAGGTCCAGTAATTTATTTTGGGCTATTTCAGGTTGTTGCATTGGATGGTAAAGATGGGTCTATAAGATCTTTCCAAAGGCACTCTTTCTTTCTTTTTTTTTCCCTTCTAATTTGTCTCTTTTTCGTTGCTGTTTTTTACACACCTGTGTTCCATAATCCTTTCTTCTACTATGAACAATTCTTTTTTCTGTCCTCTAACTTATTGCAGCGTAAACTTCCTCTCCCATCCACTCTTCCTTCCCACATACGCCATCAAGTCTTCTGTTTGTTTCTACAGATCCCAGTCTGATTACTTTTTTCCTCTCTCTGTTTCTTTTTGAATCCAGATTATTCCTCACAGTATTCCTCAGATTCATCATCTTCTAGTTTAGACCTCCTCCAAATTTGGCCTGTTTTAGTGTACTGTTTAGGCAGATCTTGAGTCAGTCTCTTAATGTACTTGTTCTTTGTGTTCTATCGTATCATTACCTGTATTTTCACTTCTTTTAATTATGTAAATTCTGAGAGTTAGGAACCATCCAGTGCCCGTAATCCATCTTCTTTATTCTTACTCAGTTCCCCTTTGCCAATTCACAATTTTCTTCTTCCTCATGTTTTTCTCTCTGCTCTGTGTCAGTCTCTTTGTCAAGTCATTCTAGTCTCTTGTCCCAGCTGTGCCAGGACATTGTTTACCAAGTTAGCTTTAGTTTCTCTCACCTTGATTCCGAGTCAGTCTCATTTCTCTCTTCAATTTTTGTTCCAGCCCTTTGCCTCTTCTCTCGGTCTTCTTCCGGTAGGAGTTTTGATTCTTACCCTCTTCTTGGTTTCTGCCACAGACAGCATGAAACGAGCAGGCTTTTAAGTTCCCTGACTTAGCATGATCTTCCACATTATCTTTAGGAGTAGTCTTGCTTAGCTCCATGTAATATCATGGCAAATCATGTTTCCATACTGACTGGTATTTTAGTGAATATAGCCCAAAAGATGAAGAATTCCTTCTCTGATCATGGAAAAACTTCAATTCGTATATACTTGATCCAAGTTTGGACATATCCTAAAAGGAAGGTGTTGTTATTTGGTAGATTTCAGGTCTCCTCTGTGAAGGGCAGCATAAATATTTTACATATATTCTTAGAAGTGACCAACCTTTTGGAAAATTTCAGGCAGACACTCAGTTTCATCCTAAATGGTCAAAATTGGGGAAATAGATAAGGAGCTGAAACACAAAATAAATACTGAGCTGTAATAACCAGTGGTGCCAAAAGTCTTGTTTGTAGTTAGAAAGAAGTTGTGTTTTACAGGAATGTATTTGCAGCACTATGTTTATTACGTTTATTTTAACTGTGCGGAATGACAATTAATAAATGTTTATAATATATTCTTGTAAATTGTTATCTCTCTGGACTCCATGTGACTCAGTCACATTTTAGAGTTCAGATTATTCAAGTGTGTAATTGTCAGCGTGATCTAGTTAGAAGAGCATCAATGTTTGTTAAACAAAGAAATTAAAGTTCATCATTTCTATAACATTTTAGAGCTAGTCTCTGCTCCTACCAACATGAAGTCAAGCAGATTTACAAAGAAAATTCACCATTTACTTACAAAAAAATTATTAATCATGAGTATATTCTTTCTTCAAATCTCTGTAGAAAAAGGAGATATATCTTTACATATCATGTGGGATTTCATATAAATTGCTCTCCAGAATTTTCAATGTTATTTAAATATAATTTTGAAATAAAAAATTATAGTGTAAAATTGCAACACAGTAAATATTTTTTATGCAAACAATGCAACTTAAAAAAAGATCCAACTTCAATATAACCATAAGTTACATTAAGGTTAATTTTTTTCTGATATTGTAGCATTTACCTTTTTCACAGACCTGCTGAACCTACCTTCTTTCCAGAGCTTTAATTGATGTAAATGCTTTGCTGCTAAGGATTCGTTCTGGTCACTTTCATTAAAATGTTGGGGTTTTTTTCTCCATGCCTTCTTATGCTGTACTTGCTTTTAAGTAATACAATATGGTAAGGACTTTGAAATAAATTATATCTCCAGACACACAATGTTAGGTGGATCGATAAATGTCCTATGACGTCTACTATGCATCATAAAATTTCTATCATAACCTTTTTAACAAAGCTTTTCTTCTTGGACACCAAGAATTTCATTCAAAGCATTTTACATATTGCATTACTTATCAAAACAGAGGATATGTAAACCTTGACATTTGTTAAAAGACCCAGGCTTTAACAAAAAAAAGACCAGAACAAATCAATAGCAGAAAACAGATTAAACAACCAAAAAGTGACTGCTGAGAAATAGAAGCATGTGACATTACCCCAAGACAAGCTTTCAGCCCATACTCAAAAGAAATAGTTTTTTGATATATACAGGCATCTGAAAGTCTCTCAGACCATACTGGAGCTTCATATAGTAAATTGTTGCAAGTAAATGAATGTACAGTAAATAACTGTTAGAGCCCGTCTTCCAAAGCCTGCTTTGGGATAGAAGAAATTAAATTGCTTTTCTTGGCTAAGATTTGTTCCCACATCAGTGGGTATTAGAATAACCATGTACCATGTTAAATTATACTTAATATACTTTCCAGGTCCTATTTAATTATAGTACAAGTAATGTTAAGAATAATAATAATAGTTGTTGTCAAAAATATCAGTACTGTATGAAGTAAACCAAATGTAATTGTTGTGATTTATGTTTAGTAAACATATTAGTTTATATTTAATATATATCAAATTTCTATTTAGTAAAGATTCTAAAGACAGTATCTTGAAACAGCGTGAATCTTTCTGTTGTTGCCTTTGGGCAAGGCCCACTACAAATACACTTAAGGAACATACTGTGAAATAAAAGTATTGTGATTATGCTTACAATTATTCATAAATCAAAAATGCACGTGTATACCTATGTGTGTATGTATGCATATTAATGAAATATATGCCTTACAGGTCTCTTTCTCTTTTTAGCAAAATATGACTGTAAATGTCACCTTTATTTTACCAGTCAAGAAATTATGATAGTAGTAATTTGATTCACTCATATGCTAGTATGTGAACCATTCATTTGCAGGAGACATTGCAGTTTAGGGGAAAATGGAGATATTGCAAATCCAAGCTTGCTGTAAAAACTGTTCACATCATTAGTAATGCTGTAAGAGAAATACATAAAAAACTCAAAACAACAAATAAAAGTGAAACAAATATATTAAGGATTCACCTGCCTATTCATTTTGGTATGTTTTGGAGGGGTTTCAGAAAGTTGTGTTTGTTTTCTGGTTTGCTGCCTTTTTTTTTTTTTTTTTTTAAAAACAAGATTGTGTTTTTAAGGAACATTTCTAGGCTCAGTCTGTTAATTCAGAGTGCCATTGTCTTCCCTTACTAGACTCTCTAGTCTTCTCTCATCCCCTTGATCTTGACAAAATTCTTGCCATTTCCTGATGAAGGTGTCTTTATTAACTATTTTTTGAAGGAAAAACAATTGCCTGTTTGAAAATCAGAATCAAGAAATCTGTTATTAACACAGGTATTGCCAATCATGTCACTGAGTTTTTTTAGTTTACATGCAATTTTTTTTTTACTTCTTGGAAGATTCTACCTAGATGCTTACTTTACACTTAAGTGCAAAGCTGCTCTTACTTGAGCACCTGTGAAATACTCATACCTAGATTTTCACTGGAATAGCAAAAGACATGAAGTAAAAGTAAGCCTAGTAATTTTTGGGCATATGTATGATCAATCAGGTAAGTCCTATATTTGCAACGCATTCCAGTCATTATTGGATTATCATTATTGGATTAGGTATTAAGAAATTTATTTTCAATGAAGAGGTGGTCAAGCATTAGAACAGGCTGACCGGAGAAGTGGTGGAATCACCATCCCTGGAAGTTCAAAAAATGCGTGGAAGTGGTACTTAGAGACATGGTTTAGTGGTGGACTTGGCACTGCTGTGTTAATGGCTCGACTCCATGATCTTAGAGGTCCTTTCCAACCTTTATGAATCTATGGTTCTATTCTTATGTTTTCATTAATCTTTCTGTTTGGTCTTGAATTAAACTCTAGGAGAAAGAACTGCAGCAAAACCTTTTCTCATATTTGGCTAGTACCTTCATTCTAAATGAGGTTTCTTTGTTTTATGACACAATTTTTCAATCATAAATAATATTTAAGTCACTAGCAGTTACAATAGCCACTCGTGTAACATCTGAGAAATAGCTATGATGTGAATAGGAGTAAGCAAACTGCACTATGCTGGTATGACTTACCTGTGCTTAAAAATTCTTCTTGTTGGTTCTCCATGCCAGCTCTGTCTTTCATCTCTCCAATTAGACTGATAACTAGAACAGCAGCGTTGATAATAATACCCATCTCTTAGTACTATTTAGTAGATATCAAAAGTGCTTTATCAGAAGTGCACGCATAATTATGCCAATTTCAAAGATGGAAAGATGGGACATAGAAAAGGAATTTTTTACAGTGATTTCCAACAAACCCCTCTGTAGATATTTCATTCCAAATTAGTTGATCATTCTCTACAATGGCTTTATTTTCTTTGGCTGAAAGTGCTGAGAATTGTGTAAAGGGTGGGAAGAAAGAATAGTCTGTGCTTCAATTCAGTTTGTCTTGGTCACAATTGTATAATAAAGTTTAAAGCAGACACTACAAAGTCTAACGAGACCAGATAAAGAAAAAAAGACCCATGACTGTTGGACTTTGGGAGAGCCTCTGATTTGTTAAACCTGCATTCAAGGGAGCAGAGAATCTACACCTTTAGAGTATCTGGGATTTTGTGAAAATACCTTCAGGCTGATGAAGTTATCCTGCCCAGTTACTGAGGGTCTGCAAATCCTGAGCAATGATTCTCACAGAAATCTAAAATGTTGTTTTGCCAGACAGCCTATATGCACTTCAGATTAATAGTTTATTACATTTCTTGACTGTTCTTCCCTCTAAGCAATGTGTAAATCAGTTAAAAAATAAAAAAAATAAATTTGTGAACTTTTGACTCTGTTTAGACAAGCAGAATTCATGCTATGATAGATGCAGCTGTTGTTCTGCCAAAATAAAAGGATGCATTAGCAATTTATGGAGACTTTTCACAAGTTTCTTGCAGCAAATTATAGCAGGTCTTTGGGGATTTTTTAATGGAATAAATAATATGCATTTCATGCTCATGTAAGGACAATATATCCCTGCCAATGCATTGCATATAGTTACAAGTGGAGTGCCAAAAACCCTGTATGTACAGATTTCTGAAATCCATCATGAAAATACTATTTAGCAGTGCACACAGATTTATAAACAAGTGAGGCTGTTAGTCCAGAAATAATCCAGATCAGGCAGTTAGGATGAGGTTGATTGACTGTCTTGCTGTATTGATTTTATCACTACTTGACTAGTTTTCAAATTCATTTTGGATAGGCTCTTTCTAGCATTTGTTTTTATTCTGTTTTTAAAATAATGTAATTAAATGTATTTTTTGTCAAAATATAGAAAAAAAATAGCTGGTATGTCTTGTTTACCTATATTATTGATACCATGTTGAAGATGAGTGCATGGAAAAAGAGTAAGTTAGCCCAATTTTGTTTTCCACTT
The DNA here is from genome assembly GCA_013397865.1 of Struthidea cinerea. NCBI lineage: Eukaryota > Metazoa > Chordata > Aves > Passeriformes > Corcoracidae > Struthidea > Struthidea cinerea. The sequence continues at coordinate 138,610 of VZTI01001520.1, forward strand.
CAAATGTGCAATAGCTACTTCCTTTCTGTTTTTATTTTAACATAATCCAGTCTTAATTATTTTTGTTGTTTAACAATGTTTTCAGTTTCAGAAAATATTTCTTTAAATTAAAGGCATAAAATTTAAAAAATATTTTTACCATGTTAGATTTATTTTGAAGTTTCACTAATTAACCACTTAATTTACTTATTTGAGGGTTTTAGCCTTCAGTGAATATGTTATGGTTCCCAGGCAAAATAATTAATGGAAAGTTTACTTCTTGATTAAATATTTTCTCTGCTCTTTAACAGAAGTCTTTCTGTACTAGAGAGATCTGCTACCACTTGAGGTGTTAAATAAAATAATCCAAAGGCAAGGAAACTGGGAATAATGTAAAGACAAAATATCAGGATTTTAAATCCTTAGGAGGTACATCTAGAGTAAATTATATATTTTAAGAAAAAAACAATTGACTACATCTGTAGAGTCATAAGAAGATGAATGGAGATAATGTTAAAAACACTTGAAAGCTCTTGACTGCCAAAAGAGAGAACTATTTAGTAAGATACATTTGCGATAATTTAAGAATTCATAAGAAAAGGAACTGTGGGCTGGGAAAACCTCCTGACGTTTAGATCTAGCAGGTTACATAAAAGCATCCATGAGAAAACAAAGAAACTCCTACTCTTTGGTACATAGAATGATATTCAGTCATATGATTTAAACTTTGTTCTACTTTTTTGGCACTATGTATTGTGAGAAATTTAATTTTTCTGTTGAGCAGTACGAAGAATTTAAAATATCAGAAATACTGCAACTGTGTAGGTAATAATATTTTCCTTTGGTAAGTGGTAAAAAGTTGTTCATAAAATATGTATTTGATAACCTGGTGTGTTACTTTTCTATATACACACACACACACACACAAAAACTGCTGTATTGTGAACATCATATTATTCTCTTGCAAAGTTTGGATTGTCTTCCACAGATGTTTTCTTTCTTAGAGATGCCAAAGAGATTTTTCCAGGTGTAAAGTGTTCATTTTTGTTAAATGAATGTCATACCTTTGGTCATGCCTACTGGTTATTTTATTTAAATAATCGTCTTAAGAGTTTTGTAGAAACTATTGTCTAAATTATTCAAGCATCTGTATGCATGACAATGAAAGTGATCATTTCACATGTTCCTAAATTTTTCTGTGGCACCATCCAGCATCTAAGTTTAAGTATTCCTGAGCTTTGAACAAAAGAAATCTCTCTTTTATTTGGTCTAATATAGTAAAACAATAACTTATTAATTAGATATATCCTCTGAACTAGTTCTCCATCCACTTGAAGGGTGAGTTTCTGTGTCAAAAGCATTGAGTATCTCTATAAGTGTTTAGCTTCAGAATGGACAGATAATGGCACTTTTAAAAATATGATAATTTTATTGAGTAATTTTACTATCTTTTTGGATAAGGAGGTTTTTTATTTTTGAAAATACTACCTTGTGAAAATACTTGTGTTACTTTTAAAAGGTGACCAATACATAACTGTAAAAATTGTGTGCTGTCAAATTAGACATAAAAATATTATTGTCTTGAAAATAATATGGTACAGTGAAATTTAGGGAGTTTTGGTTGGTTGGTTTTTAATTTCATGTCTGTTTTGTTGTTTAGAAAAGAGTATTTCTACTCCAGAAAAATCATGTTTGCGTCCATCTCATAAAGAACGGATCTCATTTCGAGACCATCCAGTGCAGCTAAGCGGAGGATGGGGAGCAGGCAAAAAAAGACAAAAGCTTAAAAATATTAGCTGAATATTGGAGGTAACTTAACTAGTTGATTTAATCAAATATGGAGAGCATATGGAGAGCTGTTTCTTTTTAAACCTCTGAATATCAGTTGTTGGATTTTCATTTATTACCAATAAACCAGTTTCAGTTAACTACTTTTGATTTATTTTATTATACATGGTTACAGTGGTTTGGGTTTTGTGGGATTTTTTGGTCAAAGTATTTTATACCTGTCAGTAAGTTATCATAGTTTGTGTTTTCAATTGCTTATATGTTCCTGTGGTATAGAATGCAGAACTGATTAACTCTACAAGGTTTGTTGCGCAGTGACTAAGTTTAGGCTGGCTTATAAGAACTGGATGAGAAGTCCAAATGTAATAAGGGTTCATGTTCATGTGATGTATGTCATGTATTGAAACATTGGATTCTCATTTTCTCACAAAATAAGATACATGCTTGCAAACTGTGTTGTGAGTTGTAACAGCCAGCAATGCCATTCTTAGAGAAGTCTGTTTAGAATATTTGACTGAACCAGTATACAAATGATAGGCATGCACTTTTCCTTTTTTAGGAATGTGAGTAGTCCTCTAGATTGTCATAATATGATAAAGCAATCTGTTATAGTTTTATACTTTCAAATTAGAGAATAAAAAAAAAATTAAAAGGTTCCCATTTTGTTCTGGGATGATATAAAATTAGATCTACGTGTCACTGTTAACCCAACTTAATTTTTCACATAGAGAGGCTCCTTCAGAGCCATGTGTAAATGTTTTGTGGTGCAAGGAATTCTAGAGAAAGAGAAGAAATACTATTTCAACTGTTCATGGGTATCTAACTCATTACTTCTAGTCAATGCTTTGTCCATCAGCATTCAGGACAGAAAATGTTCCTTGATTTCAAAGCCTAACATTATCTTAATGTTTTCCACTTTGAGGGTATAAGTTGCTAATTGGATCTAAAAAAGGCTGTCTTTGGTATTTCCTTGTCTGTTTTCGTAAGCCTCAACCCCCTGTAGATGTAGAAAGAGGTGGAGAGGGTAATGGGGCTTGAAACTTCAGTCAGTAAAGAACATAAATTCTTGCATTGTGGCTGTTTTAAAAATGTACTTAAATTAACATGTGATGTTATTCTGTAAAGTGCTTTTTATGCTAACATACACATCCAACTATGGATTAAAAGCATTTATCTCCACTTTTGTGAATACTCACATTCATTTTCAGATAAAAAGATGGCTGATCTCATGGAAAACCTCCAGTAAATAATTTTGCTTGTTTGAACCACTGTCCTGTTTTTATTATCACTTTGCTTTTGAAAAGTCGGTGCACCCTACTTCAGAAAAGATTTCTTTGCCTTTCTGGGGAGTTATGGTCAGTGAAGCTTGCTTGACCTGACTGTAGAAATGCTGTGGTTGTCAACAGGGTATAAAATGTCCATAGATGTTTATCTTACCTAGTTAGTTTCCCAATGTATGAAGTTAAGTGTTCAGCTTGATTTCAGGATCTGCAATATAGTGACTTCTAAACATCACTAACAAATACTGGAGCTTTTGCGATTTTGCTTTTAACATCAAGGTTATGAGTTTTATAGGAAAAACTTTATTTCAAAATGTCTGCCCCTACACCTGGCAGTGTGTGTAGCCACTGTCACAGGTGTTAAATGGAAATCAAAATACAAAATCAAGCAATTCATAGTTTCACACTTCTTGCAGATTGTCCCCTCTATTTGTCTAGAGTATCCCTAATACACTGCATGTCACCATGTAAATAAGGGGTATTTCAGATTTTATGCTTCTTTCTATATCTGTAGCTACATCTATATCTAAAAAAAATCTGCTGTATAAAATTTATCATACCTATTATCTTTTGCTTTCAAGGTGTTTCTGAATGAGAAATACCTTCCGGCCTAAATAAAATGGGTTGGCAACATTTTTTAAGGTATTTTATTTTGCAAAGATAAATGGTAGCTTTTTTAATATATAGTTTACTGAATTACAAATTGGAGTGGCAATATTCACTGACAAGCCATTTTGGGTTCATAATATGCTTAGTCTGCTATTCAATTAGTTGATATTGTCATGCGTAAGTTAAGTAATATACCCAACAGAAATAAAGGTATAAAGTATGCCAAAACATGTTGCTGTTTTCATTACATAACGTTGCAATGTGTAATAGGATGAGGTCTTATTATTGTACCCAACACATCTTTCTCAGAATTGCAATGTTCAAAGTACAGTGTGTCTGACCAAATACAGAAAAACATGCAGAGCGCAACTTCTGTTCAAGCTAGCAGAAAGACTTTTATTGCATTCAGGGGTAAGGTGAAGTAACCAATGTGCCTTGGTGTTCATAGTCACATCTTATAGTATGTAAGGTCAGAGGTAGCACGAATGATACACGTGCTGGATATTTATGACACGAATTTTTCAAGCCCTATTCTGCAAGCAGTTTCATGCCTTTTTTGTGTCTTTTGGGGATTTTCTTTTAGTTCTCTCTTTTTAATTTCCTTTTTTTTCTTTTTTTTTCTTTGTCCCCTCCACACCTACCCCCTGATGCAGTAATTGTCATTTAGGACAAGAACATATTCTTAAAAGTAAGTTTCTGTGTCAGTCTGTTCTAATGTTGGAGTGGCTGTGAGTCAGTGACAGTGCAGCAAAACTTACATCACAGAACCCTGAAACTGCGTTCCTGGATGTGCTGCTGCCTTTGCAGTGCTTCAGATTTCTTCCATGCTCACTAGCATCATCTCCTCGACCCTTTTTTCTGTTCCCTGAAGATCCTTTAACATGAAGGATGAGGAACTTCATATCAATAAGCTCTTTTAAAAATTATTCCTTGTAATGTATGAAGCTTGAGACTCAGGAATGTAGAAAAGCATTCATTTGAAATAAAGAAGAAAACAGCAAGGTGCATTCATGCATTGAACCGTTGATGGGTGTTACTCCCCAAAGCAAATTGAAGAGCTTTCTACGAGCTCTCCTGAACAGATCCCTGGACTGTCTTTTCCTGTGCAACTTACCTGAAGGTATGCACAGTAGTTCTTTAAACCCTCTGTTGTTTGAACGGGGGCATTAGGAAAAACACCTGCAGCAACAGAAAAAAAAAAAAAAAAAAAAAAAAAAAAAAAAAAAAAAAAAAAAAAACCCCCACAAAACACCACGTTATAATTTTTTAAT
>VZTI01001520.1:153260-239140 GCA_013397865.1 Struthidea cinerea
TGTCCCACCCCCCCCCCCCCCCCCAACCCCAAACACACACACAGAGGCAGACTGGTTGAGATCTGTTTCGTAGCAGACAAATTCTCTTTTAGGCCAGTTTCTGATATGAGAGAGTTCTAGTTTTAAGTTTCTGTGTTTTCCATTCCCTCTACACAAACAACTGCCTATAATATTTCTTTCTCTGTTTAACTCTAGAACAAAACTTCTGAGCCGTTTAATAAAGAGAGAACACCGGTTCTTAATTTTGCAGCTTCAGAGAACAGGACTGCAGCTACCGACGTATCAGTCAAATCGATTAAAGAAGAACCTTTACTTGAGGGTATGTGCCCCTGAAATTACCTTGCTCTAAGCCTCTCAGGGAGCTGGGGGGAGAGGGAGGGAAGCGAGGGACTGCTCTTTCCAGGATCCCTGGGGAAATGAGAATAGGTTGCAGAGGGGAAATGTCCTTTTTATTTGTCCTCCCTCCCCTCCCTCCCTTTCTCCCCTCACCCTCCCCGAATGCTTGTGTGTGTCTGTCTGAAACAGATCTGTCTGTCGAAAACGGGCCTGGAACTCCCTCCTGTGTTGGGATTAGGTCTTGGGGGACCTGGGGTGGAGTTAGACTGCTTGCTTATTTTCATATTCATTAGAAATGGGAGGTTGCACAAGAAGTCCTGCTGAGCTTCAAGATATAAGAGCAACTTCGGGTTCCCCTTTCAAGACAAGACAAATCAAAGGCTCAGAGGCAAAACAGCTCCCTAAGCACTGAACGCCTCTTCCTCCCTCCTTCCTTCCCTCCCATCCACTCACTCTCCCTCCCTTGCTCACAGTCCAGCCTCTGTGTAGGGAAGAGGCTCTCAAGCAGCCTTAGATGATTATGGATTTTCTGAGCGAGAAGTTTGCCCTGAAGAGCCAGCCGAGCAAGAACAGTGACTTTTACATGGGAGCAGGAGGCAGTTTGGAGCACGTTATGGAAACTTTGGACAATGAGTCCTTTTATAGCAAAACGTCGGGCAGCAAATGCGTACAGGCCTTCAACCCTCTGCAAAGAGCTGAGCATCATGTGAGGCTGGAGAGGGCATCACCCTGCCCGGACAACAACGGTGAGTCGTCATCCCAGGGTTATTCTCCCTCCTGGAGATACACGGGGGAGGGCAGGGATTCTCCCGCCCAGGGAGACCAAAGGCAGCCGTGCAGTCTTCGGCTGTGGGCATGCGAGGGGCTGTCAGGTCGTAGTGAAATAACAATAACAGTAACAATACCACTGTTATAATACTACCACCACTACTATTAAAAAAAATACCGCCTACTTTGAGGAGCTCTTTTCCTTTCAGTGCAACCCTTCGGCTACTGCCTTCCATACCGGCCCCGGCTGGCCGAGGAACACAGCGCCGGGCGCGCCGGCACAGCCCGCCCGGGGAACAGACGGGCCGGCGGGTCCCGGAGCGTGCTGCAGGGCACGGCCGCCCCCGGCACCTCTCGGCATCCCCCGGCCGCCCCCGGCAGCCCCCTGGCCGGCCCCTGGTCGGCTGCGGCCTCTCCCCGACCACCCTCGCCCCCGCTGCGAGCCGCGGCGTTTTCACCCAGCAAACTCCCGGGAAAAAGCATCCCCGGGTGTCGGTGTCGGAGGCAGCCCGGACACGGCCGGCTCCCCGGTGCCGATCCAGGGAGGGAACGGAAGGTCGCTTGGTCATCTTTGGTTCCTTCAAATATCGTCCTGCGACGGTAGCGGGGTTCTTTCTGCCGTGTTACCAAATGATGCGTAAATATGTTTCTTCCGAAAACCACGTCGGTCATCCAAAGAATAGTGTTAAACCTTCTATCAAGTACTAAAATTTTCTAGCCTATCGGCAAGGAGAATGTGGAATATTTTCTTTTTAAAACATTTAAAATTTTCCTCATTATTCCAACATGATGGAAATCTCTATAGAAAAAAATATTTAAAAATAATTTCCTAGAAGAATTGGAAAACGTGGTTAAGATCATCTGCAATAAGAAGATTAACAATATCATACTTTTTTGACTTCATATAGTCATTGAAGTATATATACATATATTTGAGAAAAATCTTTTATTTTCTCAAAAATAAAAGACGAAAGTACAAAAAAAAAGTAAGAAAAATTGATAGATTTCTTCAAGTGTAATTTTAAAAAGAATAGCCTATAGAAAATTGATTTATACGTTGGAATTTTTCTTAATTAACTAATTTAATGTGTGCCTCGAGGGCTTTGGGGCATTTCCTATCTATGTATATGTTGATGGTAAGTATCTAAAAATTGTGTTTCTTTACAATCAGCTCGAATTGAAAGAAAAGAAATTACTGAGAATGTGAGAAAATCTCAAAGCAAGCTTTTTATGTTACGTGGCATCTTTGTAAATTTTCATTTCTATAGAGTTTGAATCTTTTTTTTACCTTTTCCTTAGAAAAGAAAAAAAAGTTTTTTTTTAATTCTATAACTTACCTCATTACTTTTCCAGTGATGTGTGATAGGTAAAAAATATTGAAAAGTAAGAAATGTTTTCATTTCCTATTAAGAAGCTACTGCGGAGTATTTCTTATCTCTACAACTGAGGTTTTACCTAAAGACAAATAGCTCCTGCAATCCTTATACGAAGTATATGAAATGATCTCTTTCAAAAAGTTAACATTTTGCAGAAATGCCCTGTATTTTGTAACCACAACAAACCTAATTGGAAACAATTCCACCTCACAAATCCAAAATAAGGTATATGGAATTTATTGAGTTTTTAAAGTGAATTCAATTTTTGGTTTCATTTGCTTCTTGATTTGTCAGTTTACAGCTATTTAGTTTACTTCATTGTTAGTTTGTATTTTCATAGAAATAGAAGTTTTTGCATTTGCTTCCAAGTTTAAAGGCCCGTTTGTCAATAGCTTTGTGCCTCTTCTATGAAAATCTGTTTTGGGCTAAGATTCCTTATCTATACAACTCTAGCTGATGCTGATTTCATGGATTGTTAACTACTTTAAAAGGCAGTAGTGGCAGAGTGAAAATATCCAAGTCTCCTGCACAGTCTCCTTACTCTGTAAGTTTTCAGATGATATTTTCAGATACAATTCTCAGTTAGAATTCAGTGTGATTTAGCAGTTTTATTCTATCAGTAGTTAATATTACAAATTCCTCTTCCACGGTCTCATATAGAAACAACACAACCGCGATAGAATCTTGTTCCTTGTGAAACTGTTTTATATGAACTCCTGAATCTAAACACCTCCCCTTCCCCCTTGATCATTTATTAACCAGCTGTTAACCCACCTTGTATGCAGTGAACTATGGGATTACTAAAGTGGAAGGTCAGCCTCTTCACACAGAGCTGAGCAGGCCCATGGACAATTGCAACAATCTCAGGATGTCTCCAGTGAAAGGGCTGCAGGAGAAGGGAGACCTGGATGAACTTGGTGATAAGTGTGACAGCAATGTCTCCAGCAGTAAGAAGAGGAGACACAGAACAACTTTCACCAGTTTGCAGCTGGAGGAACTGGAGAAAGTATTCCAGAAAACTCACTACCCTGATGTCTATGTAAGAGAACAGCTAGCTCTGAGAACAGAGCTCACTGAGGCCAGAGTCCAGGTAAGAACCAAATTTCAGCATTTCTATGACAAATTGCAAATTGTAGGAATGAGTAAATTACACTCTTGGGGATTGTACAAAAGCCTGCAAAGCTAAAGTAAACAGCTCATTTTGCTTCATTTCTTTATGGATATGACCTGTTACGCTGTAGTGCTAAAATAACTTGTTATTTTTAAAAATAACTTGCGTTGCAGTTCTGAACACTTGTTTAAAGGATGAGAAAACAACATCAACAGTAAAGCTGTCTTGATCTCTTGTAGAATTCCAGGCAATGAAAACATAAAGTATTACATGTAAAGATCCCACTAAAGACTCATTGCATGTAGTTCAGACTGATGACGATGCAGAGCTCAGATGCAGAGGATTCTGTGTGTGTTATGGCATGAAAAGTATGGTCTAAAAAGTAACCAAATTCCTTGTTTCTATCCAAAGAGTGTGCAGTGAAACTGCATATACATAAAAGTGCATAAATATCTATATATTTATATACCTATACTTATTTAGATGTGTGTGTGGATGTGTGTGTGTGTTTGTGCCTGTATAAAAAAAAGGACACAATCCTTTCATCTTTGCTCTGTGGAATGATCTTAGAAATCACAAAGTTAGGAGGTACAATTGCTGGTTTTTAAACTTTCATAACTGATGAATAACATTATTCTAGTTTTTGGAACCAAACATACTGTTGACCACTTAGTACATTATTTGAGTATCGTAACTGCATACAAATGTGATTCATTCAGTATGTGCTGGTATAGTAATCTCAATAGTATTTATGGCTTTTGATGTGCAATGGTGAGAAAAGAAGCTAAATATCCAGGAAATGCAGCCTTTCCCTTGCTTAGAGGTCTTCTGTTAGAAAAGGGTATGAGCCGCATTTTGCAAGTTTATCTTAATTTTAGGTATCTTCACTGTTATGGTAATAATCATTATTTCAATTTAGAGAATTACAGTCCCGATGATTCTTATAGACTGGGATTAATTTTTTTTAATTTAGTGACTTGAATATGATAACAACTTCACAACTTGTAATTAAACACATACTCACACATGCATATAGAGAAATAGGCATCAGTGCACACGCATACAAACTGAAATTAAATAAGAAACACTTTCAGAAACAAAGTCAGCTAATTAGTTTTATCAAGAAGTGTTCTTTTCATGTCTATTCAACCAGACATCATATTCACTGTTGTCATCAGAAAATAGAGTCCAAGGCTGTGCGTTCAGTTACATCGATGCGATATCAGCAATGCCGATGGAATTTCTTTCCGTGGTTTTTAACTCTTCAGGCTCTGCACAATCCCTCTCCTTCTGAATTTGGTACAGCTTTTCAAGTATGACTTCTATTCATTGGGATTTAGTCTTGCCTTAAAAAAAGAAGGTAGTTTAATGTTAAAACACTGTTCTAAAAAATGTATAATTCTGGAATACAGAGAAGTACTTCAAGATCAAATTAATAGTGAGAACAGGGAGGGGAAAATTGAGCTAAAATGTGTCAACTGACTTCTTATCACATTTATTTTCCTAAGATTTAGAGGCTTTGTATTAAAAAGAAGACAGTAAATGAAGAATAAATGAGTCTATATCAGGCTTTCACAGAATATCTACTTGTAGTTTATTTAGACATGTTCTTCCCTTTCTTAAAAGATAACCAATCTTTGCATTTCTCATATGCTAAATATGAAAGGACATGTTGATCATTTCTATCCAGAGTAGCAAGAGTATTCCATCACAAGATTAAGCAATTTGCAAGGCCTTACGTCATTAAAGGCGAGCATCTGGCAATTCAAGGATAACAAGCAGCAGATTTCCACATTGCTTTGTGGAGGCAAATGGTTACTTTATCTCTGCCAAGAGTAAGTTTCTAGTAAAGTGGTGTAAACAGAAACATTCTGGGGGATTGTCAAAGGAAAAAAATATGTGCTTTTTCTCATTTAGTTCTATGAATTCAAGCAAATTGTTTGATTTAGTGTAGCAGAGTGATCAGCTGGATACCTTACCCACAGTTCCCTTCACCACCATTTCGTCAACATCCAATTTAATATTTGTCCTGCACACATGCAGAGAGAGTCAACCTGAACTTAATTTATCTAAGTTGTTCTCTTTCCTGCTGTATGTCAGTCCAGTAATTGGTACCCATTTTAAAGAGATTGTCAAGGTCTTTTTTCAGGGAAAGAGCTTCACGACTAAATTTCCTTATCGTGTCCTTGATGCCTCCTGTGGAGATAGGAGATTTTTTTTTTGCCATCGCTTTTCTTTTGCTGAACCTCAGGCATCATAAATAACACAAATTTGCCACCAAGGTCCCTAACAATATATACTCAGGAGTTATATGCATGAGCCTTGCTTTGATTGCTGAATACATTTTAAAAGTTTGCACATGCTAAGCCTGCAACAAGTACTTGGGAATCAAAATGAGCAAAATTATTCCCTGGTTGCTTAAGCAGTATCAAAAGACAGTTGAGTTCTCCAAAGATTAATGTAAGAATGCAATTATAGACCAAACAGTGCTATTTTAAATATCCCACAATATGGAATCAGAAAATATCCCTCAAAATATAGGAAGTGTCTATACAAAAAAAACACTATTCATGTATGTATATATCAAAATGAATTAATGATCAATTTAGCAGGAAGACTAACCAATGCCATGGTTTCCCTTAAAAAAAAAAAAAAGGTTCTGTTAGTAGTGTGACTTCTTAGAAAAGTCTCAGTGAGCTTGCTTACACCAGAACAATAAAGATTGGTCAGATATTATTCTTATACAGTGTTACTTTTCTTAGCAATCCCCTTAATTCATCAGGATAATTCTTTATCAGTCCAAAATAAACTGTCTGAAAGAAAAAAAAATATTAAGACCATGGGACAATGGCAGTTATCAGTAACAGAAAGAAATGGCCATATAATAGGTTTTTGATGTAATACTTGACACTCAAAATATTACGGAACAGTCCAAGGGGTATGAAGAAATTTAAGCATAAAATCTAAATTATTTCATAGTCTAATGTGCCATTATTTTGTTTTCTATTATAAGAAACAGATATCACCTAACACCAATGTGAAAAAAAAATCACAATAGTTCAAAAACTCTGACGTGGTGACTTCTTATTATCTTCCTGGCCTTTTAGCCTTCCTTATAGGAACCTTTCCCGCTGTGCAGAGTACTGTCCTTGTGCCAGTTTTTCCTGCCTTTTTATTACTGCACTTGATAAAGATTATGGGCACCTCTAGGAGGCAGATTATGGGTAGTCACAGCAAGTCAGTGGGAATGGGAATTTAAGAGAATGTTTCTTTACAATTTTACTTGCTGCAGACTGATCTTTCTCGGGTTGTTTTTTTGTTTATTTGTTTTGTTTTGTCTGTCTTTTTGAGATAATGGAAAGGAAGCAATATGTATTTTTAAAATAGCTAGCAATAACTTAAGCAGGTCGGACATTGACCAGATTGAAACGGTAAGAAATTAATTTTCAGGTGGAGCACTTCTCTTTTGTAGATAAACAAAACTTTTCAAAGCCACTGTCCAAAATCTCTTGTGTTTTTTCCCTAAAACTCTTTGCACAGTACATAATTTAGTTCACCCTGATGACTCTGTCCTTGTATACTACAGGTGTGGTTCCAGAATCGAAGAGCAAAATGGAGGAAAAGAGAACGCTATGGTCAGATCCAGCAAGCTAAGAGCCACTTTGCTGCCACCTATGATATATCTGTTCTTCCAAGGACTGACAGCTACCCTCAGGTATGGTAAAGACCAAGCAGTACTCTGGGTCTACATTTGGCAGCTGTCTTAACAGCTCCGGTTTTGTATTCTTTGCTAATATGAGGTATAAACTATATGATCTCTAGACAGCTTCCTTCTGATGTGTTAAACATGCACCATTTCTTTATGGACCTCAAAAACCACAATATAGCCATGTAGAATCAGAATTTAATGTGTATCACTGGGGGAGAGAGAGGCAGAGGGACCGGACAGCTCTCTCAGACAGCTGTAGTTGGTTTAATTTGCTTTTTTTTTCCTGTTTCAGTTCCCTGTTAGTATATAGTAAGGTATACTGCATAATAAGATCGTAATCTTCTGTCTCTGTTCTCCAGTCCTTTGGTTTACTGCTTTGCCTCACTCTCTGCTTTTGTTTGTCTGCTTGCTTGTTTTAGCACATTGAATACTTTTATTCTGAAGCCATTGTTTTTCACATCTCTGGCTTCACATGGCTTTTACCGCATAATTAATGAAAAAGAAACACCACACAAAGCAAAAAATCTTGCACAGTTCCCTTCACTACTGGTGTTCTGGTGCTCTTCAGCTTCATTAAGTAGCGGGGTCTCTGCCAGCCTTAAGAATATACTCCTATTCTATGTGAGCTTGCTTGGGTCATGCTCTGAATTGGCTGAATGGAGAATTCCTCAGCATCGGGGAAGAGAGGCTGGAAATTGACCCAGCAGGGAAGGGCCTGTTGGTGCTGGTTGACAGCAGCTGAACATGAGCCAGCATGGGCCCAGGTGGCCAAGAAGACCAGTGGCATCCTGGCCTGGCTCAGCAATAGTGTGGCCAGCAGGACCAGGGCAGTGATTGTTCCCCTGTACTCGGCACTGGTGAGGCTGCACCTTGAGTGCTGTGTCCAGTTCTGGGCCCTTCACTGCAAGAAAGACATTGAGGTGCTGGAGCATGTCCAGAGAAGGGCAATGGAGCTGGGGTAGGGTCTGGAGCACAAGTCCTGTGAGGAGCAGCTGAGAGAGCTGGGATTGTTTTGCCTGGAGAAAAGGAGGCTCAGGAGAGACCTTATCACTGTCTTCAACTGCCTGGAAGGAGATTGTAGCAAGATGGGCCTTGGTCTCTTCTCCCAAGGAACAAGTGACAGGTCAGGAGTACATAACCTCAAGCTGAGCCAGGGGAGGTTCAGGTCAGACACCAGGAAGAGTTTTTTCACTGAAACAGTGGTTAAGCATTGGAGTGGTGGCATCACCATCCCTGGAAATGTTCAAGAAATGACTGTAAATGTCAATTAGTGCTATGCTTTAGTTGGCATGGCAGTGTTTGGTCAAATGCTGGATGTGGTGTTCTCGGAGGTCTTTTCCAATCTTAATGATTCTTAATGATTAGCTGTGAACCAGGGGTCTTTGGCTCATGTGTCCTCTACTCAGCTTAACATGCTTTGCCTCTGAAGAGGTTGCATGTTACTAGGTTTGGTGCCTGAGACAGAGCTGGCTTGTGTTCCAGCAGCTCAGAACATGGGCACAACCATCTCACTGTGGTGGCACTTTAAGGCTGTCTGGTTTTATTTTATAATGTAACAGGTCAATAACCCAACCGCATTAGCAGCCACTGCGTGGCAGACTGTGTTTAAGCAGGTGGACACAACCTTAGGTAGTCCCAGGTAGATTCACAAAGACATAGAAGCACATTCACTCACAGATCTCATTCAAGGTGGTCAGTTCTCTTTTGAAGGTCTTTCTGACTTACCTGTAGCATAACAACAAATGATACAAGGAACAGTGCTGAAGCTTTGGGATTACTAGACTAAATTTTGTGTCTGCAAGCTCATCTTGTATTTTTAGTAGGATTCCATCTGCAGATTTTCCCAGCTGACCAAAGTTTCATTGGTATAAGATAATGGAATAATACAAGTCATTGACAAGCACTTAAAATGATTGCCCTAAAATTAAAGTTTTTCAAAAATCCCACATTTTTAAATTATATGATAATATGATCTAAAAAATTCTAAATGCAATAAAATATCTATCCTGTACTTTCAGATTGTTAAAAAGATTAGTTCACTGCATTTCTGTTTACATTTTTGTCAAAAAAAAATCTCCTAGACAGATGGCACAACTAAGCTTCAGCCTGACAAATGTTTCCATCATTAATTAATAGACTCTTAAGAACAGAAGATTGAAATGCAAATGCTGGTCCCATAATCTTAGATCAAGCATGTCTAAAATGTGTGGAAGTATGAAATATGTACTCATTCACAAACACTAATATGATGTGCTCACCTACAACCACAGACTAGCAGACTGCAGGCAAACAGAGAGGCACAAATGTGTGATTGAGTCTTGTCATCTGCACGAGAAAGCTGTGTTGGGCTGTTCTGTACTCCAAGAACAGGAGCAAGGAGCTGAATGAAGGTGTGAGTGCACTTTACTTTGGCTATTTCAGCTGAGTGCTTGCATGGATAGCTTGGCTACAAGATAAAAACAAGGTAGCCCACTCCTCAGAGAAGAAGTTGGCTACTTTTCTGTACACTGCAATATGAGTGGGTATCCAAGTAATTAGCACAGGACATTTAATAAAAATTCATGTTCTTGCTAACCTGGTGGTAATTTTTCATAGTTTTCACATTATTAAATCCTCATCTTCAGTAAAACCATGTCCCAAACATATATATAACATTTCCAGTGAGAATGCCTGAGACAATGAAAATCTGTTTTAAAAACCCAATAACCACTAACATCACTGCATTCAAATCTTTTGAACTAGATATACATTTCTAAGTGCCTCACTTACGGAAAATAAATTTACAGTGCCTGACTTGCTATAAATTCATCAATCTATCCCACAATTCAGGCAGAAAAGGTATTTAAAATTGTTATCTGCATGTTTTGTTCTAATGTTATAAATTGATTTCCCAAACAATTCCATTATTTCATTGTAGATAATGTAAGAAAAGAAAACAAATATCCTTTTTTTTCTTTACTTCTATTCCCACACCACTACCCCTGTACAAGCACTTCTCTCGTGACAAAGAAATAAGCAAATATTAGACAAGCTTTGCCATACTTTTAAGTAAATAGTTTTTCTTGAGGATTGTGGAACAGAGATCACTAAAGCTTATTTAAGAATCAACAAGGGGAAAAACAGACTCCCTGTTACTGGAAAAAAAATAGGTTGAATGTTGAGAAAGGATGAAATCAAGCTGAGATGTTTACAGCTGTATGGCAGAAAGAGCAGGAACAAATGTGAATTTCTGGTGTGCATTATAAGGATTTGCAGCCTGCAGATTTTCTGTTTTGTGTCCAGCCATGGATACGTTGAGAAAACACATCTTGGTTGCATTCCAGCAGAAGCATCAGTCTCTTGCAGTTACCAGAGGGCGTCGTGGAGACTTCTGCTTAGTCTCTTCACCAATTATCTTCGTGAAATACAAATTAAGAACAAAATGCTGCTATGCATTGTGTGACTATATAAACCTGAAAAGTTTTTCCTGTGAGAAAAGTATTCTTTCAACTCATTTCAGACAGAAGGCTGGCTCTGAATCAGAGAAAGGTAGACATTGGAAGTGACCTCTGGAGGTGGTCTGGTCCAACATCTGTCTCTACAATCCAGTCTAATTTTGCTATTAAATTCCACATCTTTATCTTCACAATAATAACAGTTTAGGGTTTTTTTTTGGTAGATCATAATTCTTTGCTTTTCTCTTTCAGTCTAACCTTAATTATTTTTACAGTGTATTGACTTTAGATGTTTATTTTTTTCTTCAAAAAAATTGCTCATCTACCTGCCAAGTAGTTGAATATCTCCTAAACTGGCCAAATTCTGCATGCGTATATCTTCCATTAATTATACTTTCACAAGCTGGATTATAGAGGAGTGCAGTTTGTACAATATTCCAGCACAGTCATCAGTTATTCACGTTTTTTTCAAACAAAATTAACAACATTTTTAACAACATTATGCTGAAAATTAGATTTTTCTAGGAAAATGTTATGCACAGTGGTTTTCATTCATTTTATGAAAGGTTTCAGTTTCATTAGTTTCAGTATTTGAACTTCAAGCTTCTTTTGAAGATACAGCCCATTGTGGTCTAAGTCATCTTAAGTGCACTCAGAAAAACACATATCCTCTTCAGTTTTAGCTTAACTAGCAATATCCTACTGATGATGTGAAAGTGAAGATGGAGCATCTTAACTTCAGTGGGGAAGTGAATGCCAATTCACTTCATGGGGAAGTTTACTTCATTTCACCTGAGTGAATGTTAGTAAACAAGCCATGCTTAATTCTGTCACCTAAGTATAGTGTCGAGTGTCATTGAAGATATCTCAGGATATCTGAGACACTGTTGAAGTGTGGATGAACAGGATTTAAAAGAAGAATCCATCCTTCATTGTAGGCAGATGTGGTCCAATAAGTATTAGACATTTGTGTTTAGGAAACTTAACCAGAGGGACTTCTATGCCAGACATGTGTTCCCTTTAAAGCTGTCAAAAATCTGATCAATTAAATTTTTTATTCCTGAAACATAAGGTGTAAAATAGGTATGATGATCTATAAATGCTTTTTATTCTCATACCTGGCTCAGCTGCAGTCATCTGTAGTTCTCTTACATGGATCTATAAATGATATGTTGGATGAGGAACAATAAAAAGCCTCTAGCTTTGTTCTTCTGTTACCTTATTGGTCTTTATGTGACTCCTTCTGCCACCCTATGTTAGTAGGAAGGCTACTGTTACAAAGGGCACTTGATCTCATCAGATTCAGTGCTTACCTATGAGAAGTAGCAAGAAAACCTGAGACAAAATTTCATATTATCCCCTCCTTATTTATGCACACAAGAGACTGTGCTATTATCACACAGAATTGCAACTTTCCCTGTATGAATCAAGTTTATAAAAATGTTATCTTTATAAATAAGTGCATCAGTATGTAAATAAACATTAAATCGTATCACTGAAAAGCAGATAAAAAAGGGCAACATTTTTCTCCCACCTAGGCTCTTTCCTTACTTTTCATCTTTCCTCCTTCTTGTTCTTTGAATCATGTTTATTTGTTGTAATTTTTCTTCTATGTTCTTTTAAAAGGATTCATTTTGTCACACCATTCTACTTTCCCTCTTAGTATCATGTGTGAAATGTTTGGGTTTTTAAAATTTTGTTGAAACTGCAGGCAAGAGTTGGATGGGATAGAATTTAATTTTTTTGTTTTAGTTGGAAAAAACCCAGTCTAGTGCAGGTGGGAATCTTAAGATGACAAAAACTTTTCAAAAGTATGGGAACAGGAGTGATATAGAAGGTGTAGAAAGAAAGGAAAATGTTGAAATCTCAGAAATAAGGAAGATGCTGAAGTTTGCATTCCATCCACCAGAATGATAAATCAAATTAATATGTTGAACAGCATAACATCACATGGTGTGTTGGCAAAGAGTGTAGAAGTGGTATCAGCATACATGTGTTAAGTACTAAGTCCTTGGATCATCATTATAGTTTGCTCTAGCCTTAGTACATATGGCTAATCCTCATTAGCAATAATCAAAATTACATGCTCCAATTAAATGTTCATGTGGAATATATTAGACACCACATTATACAACTTAAAATTTCTTTTAACTGTAGTAGACATATAAATGACAGTTAATCACAATAGTTCATTAAGGCTATGGGTACACTGATTAAGCAGGAGTAGATGTGGCAGACATATCTGAGCTAGCTTCAAAGGAGTTTTATCACACACTCTTGCTGTCTAGCTGTGACAGCATGGAGCTCAGGCTGAGCCACCACCTGGATGGTGTGTGTCTTGCTGCATGCGTGCTCACTTGCCTTTCTGTGCCTGATCTTCCAACAAGAGTGACACTTCTAATCTTTCTGGGTGGTGTCTGTTCCACACGAAGTAGCTGATGCACTGCACTTTTATTTTTTCTTGGTAATAAACCACCACCATATGTGGTACTTTTCACAGTCTCAACATTCAGTTTGTTGCTTTATCTCTGTTTTTGTGAAACATATTTCTTTAAGTGTGTGAGTGACTTTACTGGGGCTTAATTGTAAGGCAAATGAATTTTTTTTCTGAGATACACAAAATTTTAAATAGTATTTTTCAAAGTATGAAAGTTTGCCTTTAACTGTATCATAGAGTTGAAATATAACTGACCCTTATTGTAACTGGCCCCAAGACTGCAGTAGGGAGAATTTACAGTTTACAAAACACTCTATACCAGAATGAAAGCTTGATGACTTTTCAAATCCTTATTATTTTGAAGCTCAGCAAACTTGTTTAAGTGTGGAATCTAATGATCAGATTTTTATTTTGTTCACCATGTGTAAGCCCAAATGTGGACTGAAGGGGTCTATCACGTATTTTAGAGCATATTTTAAGCATCTCACTACCATGGGCCAGGTAGCATTTTATTTGTATCTAAAAATTGTGTGCTTCATCTCTCTCATATGTACCTGAGCCCAGTACAGTACAGGTGATCTTCACATGTGCACTTGGTCCAGCAGCTCCTACAAAATGTTCACAAATTACACTGAGAAGTGTTCTGCCTAGATATAAATCTAAAAATACAATGAGAGTGGTGAAGCTTTGGGACAAGTTGCCCATAGAAATTAAAGAACCCCTGTAGCTGGAGCTACTGAAAACATCGCTGAATGGGGCTTGAGTAACCTTATCTAAATTTAAGAGTAGCTGTGAGCAAGGGTTTGGAAAAACAATCCCAGAGGCTCTTTTCAGTTTAAATTGTTCTGAGAATCTACAAACTTGGGAAGAACAGGCAAATTTCTACCTGTATTTTGGATGTTCTAAACAGGTATCCAGAAAAAAAATGTGGAAAGTGACAGACCAAATTGATTGTGCTGATGGACTAGGAATGAACAACAGATACGAGTTGTGAACTAGCAGTTTGAGCAGTTTAACAGCTATTGCATTTAATCTGCTTGAAGTAGCTCCTTGTGCTAGCACAGATTCGATATTTTCTGGCAGTGCAAGGACTGTTGTTTCACACGAGGAGAGGAGTGATGAAAGTTTAGCAAATCAGTCTGACACACACTTGTTTTCTATAATTGCATAAAGTCTTAACTGTTCAGTTAGTGCCACTCTTGTTTCCCATGCAGTGACCAGGAGCACCCTGAAAACAGAGTAAATGTGTAGTTCCTAATTAATTACTTGAGTAATTATAATAACCTTCAACATATATAACATTTATTACATAATATAATAATAACATCTCTTAATATCTAGAGATATTAAAAGAGATTAGAATTTTGTTTCTCATATGAAGCACTAAAACACGTGCCCTCAAATAGAAGTGCTCACATGTGTGTCTGCTGGAGAGAAACTCTAGTCTGGATAGGCAGGTCACTGCAATGAGTCAAGAGATTTGGTGATGGGAGAACCAAAGCCAGGGAAGTGATAGTAAAACTCCCAGAAAATTTTGATGTTTGAGTTTGTGTGATTTCTCCAGGGGCTGCATAAAAAGGGTGAAGCTCAGGTTTAACAGAAAAAAAGCAATGACACCAAGCGGAATGACCAATTACCTCAGCTCATTTTCCTCTGCAGTGTCTAAGACAAGGTCATGTTTTTAGGAAATTATATCATAACCACGTTAACAACCATAACTCTCCAGTTATGTTCTTGTCACAGCTATGAAATCCTGTTTCTTTTTCTATCGGGAAGGGTGTGTGTGCATGTGTATATGTGTATAAAACATACAGTAGGTAAATATATTGAAGGGCTCTGGTAATTTCATGGTAACCACAAGAGCAAAGCTCAAGTTGTTTGTGATGTTAACAGAAACCAGAGATGTGCCGTATGTATAGCCTCATTCACAGCCTCTGAATTGCCTTTTATATAGTTCATGGATCACACAAGATTTTAAGAGGAAAAATATTTTCTTTAAATTCATGTACATAATGTCGCTTTTCCTTCTAACATACCAGCAGAAGGTCTGATAATTTTGACTTATTGTGAAACATTACTGTATTTATTTTTAATATAGGAATACCTTCTGTACCTAAATTTTGCTACAAGATATTTATGTTGTAAATCCTTGTAAAGAAATGAAAATTTAATAGCAAATGTGAAGCCACTCAACCAACTAAAATGAATAGAAAATTGATATGACTGAGACATTCTTTTGGAAAACATAACTGCCTCATGAGAGAAGATGTAAAGCTGTCCTAGAATCTTGTGACATTCCTGAAGTTAAGTTTACTAATTTGGATTCCTTTCGCTGAGAAAGAAACCTAGGGCACTCCTTTGAAGGTTTTAGGAATTGATAGCTTGTTCACATATTGCTTTAAAAAGACACTGGAATATTTTTGGATTTGCAGCTGAATTCTGTTCTCATTTACACCTGTGCAATCTCACTGAAGCTAAACTGAAAGAGATTTGTCTAGGGTAAAAATATCAGGAAAATTGGTGGTACTAAACTTAGTTTACTGCAAACTGAACTACTCAAAATATGGAAAGACAGAGTGACGTTGTGATCCCTCCAGACCACATAGGTTATTGGGCACTTTCAAACTGAGCTTCTGAACCTTTTGAAGACTTCCCACCATGGCTGTTTTAAAGGCAAACTTGTACATGTTTGTATTTAAACAGATTTTTTTTTGAAAATTCTTCCCATAATTATATCTGCACAGCCTGGGTGACTGAAGCATTTGGCATAGCATTTCTTAGAAAGAAATTTCAGTAATTCAGATAAATAAGACTTTGTCACGTGTGAGTTAACTTTGGAGATTATGAGCTCCTTCAGAAATAGCTCCTGTATTAGACACTGCACAGGTTGACTAGTTTCTCCCTGGGGAAATTTGTCTGATTATAAGTCATAACTGTTTAAGGTGGGTTAATTAAGGAGTAATAAGGCAGCTGGGGATCATGTCAAACTGTGGAGAGTCTCCCATGGGCTGATGTTTGAGTCTCCTAAAAACTGATTATGGGAGGAGGCAACTGGAAAGTTCTGAAACTTTTTATAAATTTCCTCATGTAGACTTCGGGAGGCCCACAAGAAGGAGGAAAAATCTTCCATATCCTTCCTCAGGCACCTTATTCCACTGCCTCTCAGCCTGCCACCTAAAATATGCAGGAGCAGAAGCCTGAGGTGTGCCCAGCTATGTGTGTGTTTAGGTGTGTGTGTGAAAAGGCAAGCTGCGTTCACGAGTGTGTGTGGAACTCTGTGTGTGTAACTGCACGTGTCCATGTCTGCATAAACAAGCTGAGCAGACACAGAGTTTGGGGAGATGTGTTGCTACCATGACTTTTCCCCAGGCTTTTGTAGGAAACAAAAATGGAGCATTTACTGGATCTATTTCTGCTGCTGTAATTCCCAAGGAGTCCAGATTAGTTTGTCAGCTCCTGATGACCTTGCTAATACAACGGTTTGAAATATTAACTTTTAAAATAAGACTGTTTCATCCTTCCTATCTGCACTAGATCTCAGCTAGATGAGTTCAGTGAACCATAATTTATCGCTTTAGCTTGTTGGTGGTTTTGTGAGCATGTGCTGTTGCAAATGGATAGGAAAATGGGAGAAAACACAACTCATCAGCATTAGAAACATGTTTTCATTCTGTGTATGTCTATGTGTGTGTCTGTCATAATTCATTACTTCCCCTGACCTCTACTTTGACAGAAGAAAATCACTCAGCTAGAGAGATAACCTCTATATCTTAAGTCAAAATTCCTTTGTCTATGGACTTGGAATGTGAATGTAAAATTAAGTATGAAGTGGGAATTCACTTTTCAGTGCTAACCAAGGAGTAATTGAGTTAGTCTAACATATTGCAGAGAACAAAGACATGTGGGCTCAATCGCAGTGCATCAGGGCAAGGACACACTGAACAGACAACAGATTTTTAGAATGAGGACTAATTTAGCAAAGGAAAACAAATAGGAGAGGATATAGTTACTGGCTGACAAGATCCATACTGTGAGTGGGGGCTAAAAGTGTCTTTCCTGATGTTATTTGTACATTAGAAAAAAAAAAAATCAGCATTCAGGAAAGATATATAGGTAAAAGTGGAGAAGGCATACAAAGCTGTATATTGTATAATGGTGTGTGCAAGTGAGGAATGACTGAGGAAGTTTGAGTATGTCAGAAGTTATATCAAATACATGTAGTACTAATAGAAAAAGAGTAGAGAGTTTGAAAAAACAGAAGGGCAGCTGCTGAGTGTGAAGTTTGATCAAATCAAAGTGAATAGAGCAGGAATGAAAGACCATGCAGTCTGAGATAATAACAAGAGCTGACTTATGTTAGGTCTTGAAAATCTTCCTGTCTGTTCATCTAGTAACAAACAGGTGAAAAATACCTATCCATAAATAGCATCTACACATAGATGGTAGAAAGCCTGGGACTCAGAATGCAGCTTTAAGTGACTGCCAAGTATAGAAAGGATTATACATCAAAGCTGGAATACATGGTTACTCCAGACATTGCTGGTAACCACAAAGTTTGTGTCCTAGTCTGTCATGCAGTGTTTTCCAGAGATGCACAGTGCAGCCTATTAAGGCTGAATGCTGAAACAGTAATGCCCTCAAAATATAATTTCACATAAAAACACCATGAAAAGAAATTTTATCTCAAACCTAACTTTGAAACAAATTTAAGAAAAAGTCTTGAATGTGTTATCAGTAATTCCTGTGTTTTGTGGTTTCATTTGTTTTAAAGTAATTATGCAAGGCTTCTCATTATTAAATTTTTCAATACTTGGGCTTTGTCACTTCAGAAATCCGAACTGGTTTGTTTTGTTCACCCTTTCCTAGTCTTTCCTACCATTAAAGTAGGAATTCTAATAGGGAGAAGCATTTATGGTGAAAATATCTATGATCTTGCACACTCATTTGACACCTTTTCTCTGATGTCAGTTGTGTGTTTCCATTAATTTTATTGACTGGCTGAGCTGATGGCATCCTGAGGTTCAACACTAGATATCATATATGGAGCCACAGAGCAAATGAATTACAAAGCAAGGAACATGAATTATCAGCCCTTGCTCTTATCCAAACAATCTCATATTTTGACTCATGTGATCTCTTCATACTATTTTCTAACATGATTGCAGAGAACCTGTTAAATACTTGTTGCTTGTTTCAGAGGAGAACTAGTTATGTGTGAAGTAAAGCAAACCAAGCCTTGCAGAAAACAAAAGATGAACTATCTAAATTTAATTGTATTCATTTTATATGTTCCAGATTCAGAACAATCTGTGGGCAGGGAATGCGGCTAGCGGCTCTGTGGTTACCTCCTGCATGCTGCCACGAGATACGTCCTCCTGTATGACACCTTACTCCCATTCACCCCGGACAGATTCTGGCTACACGGGCTTCTCAAACCACCAGAATCAGTTCAGTCACATGCCCCTCAATAATTTTTTCACTGACTCGTTGCTTTCTGGGGCAACCAATGGACATGCTTTTGAAACCAAACCAGAGTTTGAAAGGAGGTCCTCCAGCATTGCAGTTCTACGGATGAAAGCCAAAGAGCATGCTGCCAATATTTCTTGGGCCATGTAATATAGCAGTACCCTCTCTCAATTTGTTTTTTTTTTTTAATAGCAAACTAAAACCATTTTTATTTCCCATATTTAAAGGGAACAACAATAAGCTGCTGTGTGTGGAATGCTAGAAATCACAATATACACGATGTCTGCTTAAAGAAATGCAATATAATTTTTAACAATAAACCAAGAATAAACCAAATAGATTTACCATGCATCAAGCTCAACAAGCCCTCTTTGTTTTGATTTTTATATATGTTTTGTTGTACCAGTTGATGAAATATGATTATAGAACTTGCAAAAAAAAAATAAAACTACTAAGCAAATATGTCTACTTCATGGTTTTTAGCAGTCCTGTATGAAAATTCTTGCTTTACAAATGAATACTTTATAAGGGAACAACTCTGTAAAGGATAATAAATTTATTATACTAAACCCATGATCTAAATCTCTAAGCACACGACGCAAAGAAGGAAATATATGACCATTCATGTTGTAGGTAGAATTTGTAGACTGGGTTCTCTCAGCACTGGGCTGCTGCCCTAAGCCTGCTCTGCTGTTTTACTAAATGCATGTTGAGCTTGTTGAATTTATTCCAATGAACAACTAATGTAATAAGAATAGAAGGTACTACTTCATCTTATGGAACTGAGTATGTTTCTGTTAAAGATAATGAGGTTTTTTTTTTTTTTTTTTTGGTCAAATATAACGCTAAAAGTAGGATCAAAGTGTTTAATACAATTTTCAAAGATGTGCACAGATTATGCATCAACTAGTATGTTTAAATTGAGTCTTAAAGGTTACAGATAGGGTGTCATGAAGCTTAGGTGACTAAAAGACAGCATGGAATAGTACTCCTACACTTTTAACAGAATACAGATTAGGGAAAAAACCCTAAAAAAACAGAATACGGGTTAGGGAGAAAACAACACAAAGTGAGGTCTTACTTCCAGTACAGTTCATCTTACTTGGTTTAGCTACTCTATGGTCAAATTGAAACAAAAATGTCCAACAAGGCTTGCCACTTTCAGTTAGTAACTGATCTTAAGACATTTTTAGAGACAGTTCGTTTAGTTTTAGTTATATTTTGTTGATAATTTGCTTATATGCTTTCCAAAGTGTAAGACTAGTTTGCTGCCTTTAAAGTGTATAGGAAAAATCTTTTTGAGTGCAATGGTGGCAGGATTTGGCTCTCAGCTCCCAGCCTATCACAAAGGAATTAAAATGTCAGCAGACTTTCTGACATTTCTGGTGGAAAAAAAAATAGAGGAGAAGAAAAATACTTTACATCTGGAGAATTGCTATCTGCTTTGATTTACTTCTCCTCCCTTTCCCCTGTCACATTCCAAGCTCCTTCAGATGAGTGAAATGTCAGCCTCTTTGAAAGCAACAGTCAGTCTCTCAGGTTCATAAAGGCAAAGTAAATTAATTGAAATAAAGAAGGACTTGCACGGCTGTGACTAGAACAGGATACAAGTCTCGGAGCACCCCCTGCTCATTCTTGCTTTTCTCTCTGCCATTAGTTAGGAACAGAGGGCAGATGGGGGAAGAAGGGAAGATCCAGGAAGCAGATTTCACCACAGCAACTGCATAACTACCAGTACTCACAAAAACAAACACACAGGAATCCCCAGATTTTCTCTGCTGTCACTCAGGGGGGACTAAACTTGAAACAAAAATAGGAGATGGACTCATTCTGTAGCCTTTCAAGGGAATAAATAAACTTAACTTTGAAACCATCAGGATCAACTGAAAATGGGATTTTTACAGCAGATTCTTACACAGCTGAAAGGAAGGTCACCCTATTTTCCACTAGTAATAAACTCAAATTTTAACACATACATATACTCCAATTTGTGGTTTCCTGATTCGATTCTCCTTCTAAAAATTAGCTTCAGCTTTGGCCTGAGGAGCTGGAAAAGAGTATTCTGGCTAGAAGTTATCTTTTCCATTTTTTATGGTCTGTTTAGACAGCAGTAAAACTAGACTTATGATTTAAAGCAAAAAAAGAGAGAATTTTATTGGTACAGGTAGAGACATTAGTTTTGTATAGACACTTTTACCACATGCAGAAGGATGAATGTGGTGGATATGCAAGGGATTTTTTAGCAAACTGTTTTCAGCAAATTTTTTTTTGTTTATTTTTAAAATTTTTTTTGCCATATTTTATTCAGTTTCCACATAATCATTTTTTAAGGTATAGTATTTAGAACATGCCAAAGTGATTTCCAGAATTTTTTTAGGGGTCATTAGTGGGCAAAGAAGGAAAAATTTAGTTGGCAATCTCAAATCCATTTTTACTGTTGCCCCTTTCAATTCACTTATTTATTTTCATCGCAGAATTTGTTACTGTTTTCTTCTGAAATCCTCCCCAAAATAATTTGTAAAAGATTTTTTATGTCAGGAGTAAAATATAACAATTCCTAGGAATTTATTGCAGTTGCAGATTACTTGGGGAGAATAAATATCCATTTTCAAAATATTACAAGAATTTTAGATGCTTCCAAAATCAAAGGGGAAAATAAAAGACCGTGTCATCTTCCTGCTGATTTTAATTAAGTGAAAGGGATGCAATTCTAATTAATTCTTCATCCTCAGTCTAGCAATAGAAATTTTTTGTTACATGTTGCTAGCATAACTTTATACATTAAATAAATAGGTATTCAATCCTTCATTAAACCTGAGGTGTGATGTGTTGCAGGCCTGCATTAAGCTTGTCATGCTCTTGCATCAGCCTCGTCTCGAAGAATGAATGATAGCCTGTTGGTTGCAGCGTTTCATTTAGCTAATGAAAAAGTATCTTCGTGTTAGATGTCAAGTACTACAACAGGGTCACATTCTGCCAGTTTTATTTAGTAGTGCTTTACTCCGTGAGTAGCCTCATTGATGGGAGTGAGGCTACTCACATAGGCCAAATTGTGAATCACTTGTAAATGTTTATTCACAATGGCCCCATTCATGCATAAAAAAGCACGACATGAGTAATTGGTTCATAATCAGGCCCAGCTTAAGGTAGTATTCAGCTCTGGTAAGGATGGCAGAATCTGGCCCACGCTGGCTTAAGGCCAGACTCAGATTTTTTAACCAAGATGAGTAGCTCCTTATTCCACAAATAGTGCAAAGAGACTCAACAGGGATATTTGTAGTGTTCTCTCTTTCTAAGAAAATTCTAGGAAACAGACATTTCAATATATGCAAATAATTTAAGCAAGTTTCTATCAAAGGTGAATGATTTTATTTCCTACTGGATTATACTCCCACATTTGACAGGACTTGTGTTCTTGTGCTTTGATTTTATCACTTAATGATTTCTTCTCATGAGCAACTAATCTTTTCACTGCTTCTTGAACATGTGGAAAATGCACTAAAAACAAAAGGAGGTGATTTACATAGCCTTCCTGTCAAGAATGTTAACTAATGTTTGAGATATGTGATCATGATGCTATGCTGAGAAGTAAATTTATAGAACTTTTGGGCAGAGTCCCTATCCTGTTAAAAGAGAAAGTGAAATATTGTTCTAATTATTGATGCACTATTTTTTCTCCTACGATTGATTCATCAACATTTTGAAAATCTTAAGCCTGTATTTTAACCAAGTTTTGAACAAATGTATATTTACCTATGAAATGTAAATTTTTTTATGTTATGGTTTTTACGGACTCATAAGTGATGGACAACACTGCATTTAGCAGCTAAAGATACAGTCTTTTTATGACCGAGATGGTCAGAAGCTTGACAAAACTTATTTCTACCTAGAGTTTAACAGTGTTACATACCACAGGAACATATCAATGAAAGCATCTTTTGTTGCTGAGAATAAGTTGAAATGGACTATATTTCTCACTTCACTTCTTTACTGTCATAATATTTTGTAGAGTGAAGTGTTGAAAAAATACAGTTCAACATGTTAAAAGTATTTTATCTTGACTGTGAACTTTATGGTAAGGCCCTTAAGTATAAAATTTAACAATTATAACCTATATTCTGCATTTAATGATGAGATAGTTTAGCATGATAGAAGTAAATTGTCTTGTTTGCAAACAATAAAATATTGCAGGGTTTTTTCAAAATGACAAAGATTGTTTTATTGATACATTTTTAAGTATCAGTGCTATTTCGAAATCAGAGTTAAATCAGGCTGATCAGAGTTAGAACCCATTAAAACCACTTATATTTCTTAGTTTCAAAATATTTTCAGGGGAAGTTCTTCCTGTAACAAGTATTTCTTCCCTGTAGTGGTTTAACCCCTACCAGCAGCCAAGCCCCACGCAGCTGCTCAGTCACTCCCACACCAGAGAGACTGGGGAGAGAATCAGAAGGGTGAAAGCTGGAAAACTCATGGATTGAGATAAAGACTGTTTAATAGGGAAAGCAAATGCCATGCATACAAGCAGAGCAAAACAAGGAATTAATTCACTGCTTCCCATGGGCAGGCAGGTGTTCAGCCATCTCCAGGAGAGCAGGGCTCTCTCACATATAATGGTGGCTTTAGAAGACAAAGGCAATCACTCCAAATGTCCCCCCCTTCTTGTCCCAACTTTCCATACTGAGCATGATGCCAAATTGTATGGTATATCCCTTTGGTCAGTTGGGGTCACCTGTCCAGGCTGTGTCTCCTCCCAGCCTCCCAGACAGGCCCAAATTCCATGCCAACGTAGCAGTATGAAAAACCTTAAAGGCCTTGGCTCTGTATAGGCTCTTCTCAACAATAACAAAAGCATCTCTGTATTATCAACTCTATTCAGCACAAATTCAAAACACAGCCCCATAGAAGCCACTGTGAAGAAAGTTAACTCTACCCCAGCCAAAAACCAGGGCATTCGCCCAGTGCTTTCATACCCGAATAACAAGTGGCCCACTCATTCCCAGAATGCATACTTCTTATTCATCTGCAGTGAACTTTTTAGATTTGCCTGGCATTAGAATGATGAAGGAGTGTGCAGTGGATATGGGAGTATGATGGCTGGGGACAGAATAATCTTCTCGGAGGAGAGTCAGAGTACAGTGCTGGAGTAAGGGGGAAACCTAAACCCAATGCAACCCTCCCTTCCCTTTGTGCCTAAACAACTTGTCCTGAATGTCACCAGGACCTGGCAATGTGATATTTATTCTATTGCCACCTTTCCAGTATGGGTCTAAGGAGAATCAAGAGCAAGTCTTGAAGAGGTAGGGTTGGTAGGTGTTTGACTGTCATCAGCAATAAATACATACTGGGAAATTAAGAGTAGTTTTGTTGAGAAGCACCCCTAATAATGAATTTCAAGACTATTTTTTCTCTGCATTTTTGAGGCAACAGTGGGACAGAACATTAAAGCAAAAGCACAGTGATGGCTGAAACAGTGATCTCACTAAATTCCTGAAGCACAACCACTCTCCTTTGCACCACAGGCTCATTAAAACTAATATGGCTGTGGCAGGCAAGTGAAGGAATATATCACAACTCTACTGCATAAAATATATTTGAGATATTGTCCTGTTCCTGCCAGTTATTTTTACTCTATTTAAGTAATAGCATAAAAATTACGTAGCTCCTTATCAAATCTTTTCAAACAGTCCACACAAGATATATAATATAAGCAAAAAAAGCCAAAACCAAGTAGGTGAATCTTCATTATCATCACAAAGAATAGGGGCTTGTGAGCCCTTATACTTTTCTAGGCCTCACACTCAACAGCTCAACTTCAGTTTGACTCATGCTGCCCAACTTCATAACAGTGATTATTCCCATAGGAACTAGACCAATAAATACATCAATGTATAGGAAATTATATTGGTTAAAGTAATTGATGTTAGCATGCAAAACATAATTTCAAAAAGTGTAGGTTATAGGATCAGGTCAAAATTCATAATTTCTGACTGGCTTATAGAGTGGAACTTGATGGTTTACAAGATGCTGTTATAGGAGTGCTTTTCCATGCTCTAGTTCTACATATAGCAACCCTCCATAATGTAATAGCTGGCTGCTTCATCTCTCAGAAGCTGGGTTCTGCATTCTTTAATTATGAAAAATAATTGAAATAGGCTTGATCCTCCCTGCCTTGTACTCCTGTGAGAGTATCCATCTATGTGCACTAACTGCAGTTTACTTTAGTCTCACTGTCATTACAGTGAGGCAAATCTTCTGCTATAATCTAGTAGGTGCAAAAGATTTGATTTTTGATACCATTACTGCTCTGTGAATGAGCAATTTATTGATATGGAGAGGGATGACTAAGTTGTGTAAAGCCTTTTTTTGATTAAAACCCAAAACCTTAATTTGCTTGGTTTTGGTTGAATACAGTCTGATTATAATTAACAAACTGCTTGTAGGTGGGAAAAAGTCCCAGTTAACACTTTCATAATATTTTTGTCCATCTGAGAAGAAAAGGGCACCATTAAAATGAAGCTTCATCAAACAGCGTGCTCAAAGACAGACAGAAGTATCTGAATGTTTGTAAGACTCTATTTACTCAGGTGTGTTTACTGAAATGATTTTGGTTTAATCATTAAAAATGGAAAACAGCTGAGATCTTTAATGGAAAAAACAACATAAAACATGTTAATTGTGTTTTTCTTTCAAAGTGATATTAGGGGAACAACTCTGCTTCTAGTGTACTAAGAATGATTTTGCTCATTACTTGTTATAAACATTTCAGTATATAATGAAATACATATTTATATATGGAAAAAACCTGTCAGATATTACATAAAAACATAGGGTAAATAAAATACTAAATGATTTTGGAGGTCTTTTAGAAAAAGCTCTGGGATATGTATTAGAGTTAATGAGTATTATTTAGCAAATGCTTAAGGAGTATATACAATGAGAAAAGAGGAAAATATACTCATTGGCTGGGAGTTTATTGAATATTTAGAGCCAGAAAACGCAGTGTTGGCAAGGAGGGATGAAATTTTCTTTACTTAAAAATCTCCTTATTATCAAATCCTAATTGAAGTTAACAGGAATCTTGCCAGTGATCTCACTTGGGAGTAGGATATGGTCCCTACTAAACACATAATAGATTTACTATGCTAAATTGAATTGTCCTGGAACAACATTACTTAGTTTATATGAATGGTTTTTTTTATTAAGGTAGTCCATTCAGCTACTTTTAAAGCACAGGAATTTATTAACTGAGTGGTTTACATCTGATTTACTACAATCGTTTCCGTATTTGTGTCTGATATTTTTTTACAGAATTAGAGAGACAAGGATAGACTGAGCAATGCTTTTTTGTTTTTAGGGAGATGTGTTCTAAGAGGACTGTTAGTTTTAGTGTGAAAACAATTCTATGCATATGCTAAATAACTAATGCAGAGGCATTAATGCTTGTATAAACTAATTGGACTAATTTTCTTCTGGAATTTAGGCAAATAATGTAACTGAGATAAAGAGAGTCGCTTACATGTCCACATTTATCTACACTTTCTATTTATACTGTTAAATGCTTAAAACAACACTGGACCATAAATTTGCCTTTTTGTTCTCATTCTTTTGGCAGTGTTTCCTACATGCTGCACTTTTAGAGTGCAGTTTGGTCTCATCTCAAATAAATAAGAGCCATGGAACGAAAAAACTGCAGCTACAAAGTAGTTCTAACCCATTAAATGCAGATGGCCCACAGGGGGTTTAATCATAAGAGAGAGAACACACATCATGCTGAAATATAGAGCTGTTTTCTATCACTTGTTACCATTTGAATGTCTGTCCCAGGAAAGTGAATTCAATATATCTTCCTGGCCATCAGTTGCCCTCTGAATACTCCTTCTCTCTCTGATGTAGCTAGATTTCCCTTTAGAACATACAGAGATGAATGAGCTCTTACCACACGTAGAAGTGAAAGAAAACATTTCTTTCTGCACCAGAACAGATGAGATTCATCATTAAGAGAATGGATTTGACCTTGTCAAGTGGACCAAAGCAATTTATAAACAAACTCCTACAGGGGAGGCTACTTTTGGCCAAGTACTATATTAGCAGTGTTTTACTTATGCCCGCTGCTACCTTACAATAACTTCACAAACAGGCTGACTTCCTGAAATATAGAGTGCTGAGAGATATCACAGATGTACCCAGAAACACTGGGATAGCATAGGGTTACTTCCCTCCCTAGAGGCTGCATAGAAATATGTCCACCCACCTTGCTTTCTCATTCTTGGCGAAAGTTGCTGATCACTACCCAAATTAAATCTTCATTTCAAGTTTAGATATATATCAAAGAACATATTTATTCTTCAATTTGCCGTTGTTATACTGTTGTTCATGTAAGCAGCACCCATATGGATGACAGTGTTCAATATGAAACTGAGTGGCATCTACCTATCAGAGCACTAGCAGAATAACAAAAGCCATTCAGCATGGGTCTATTTTATTTCCAGCATCAGAAAAGAAATATAAAGAGTCAACAGTTTGCTACAAAGTTATTTAGATCAGATGACAGTCCTACTAATACCAATAAATTTTCTCCCTTTAATAGGATATTTAAACTGCAGGTAGGAATTTTTACTCTCTTCCTCCCAAGTCTTTGTCACATATACTTTTTAAGTGAGAGCAGTGTTTTAGTAGTAACAAAAGCACAATGGCTCAAACCTTTCTGTTCTGTCCAACAATCATAAGAAAGGAAGAAAAAATGAGGACATTCACTGGCTCAAAGATAACCCTGCTGTATGGAAAGAGAATACTATGTGCCAGTCCAAGGGGGTGGTTGCATGATAAAGTGGAGAAGTCTCACTGGATATGTAAACTACATGTACAATTCATAAAAAGGTTTTTACTATGACTTCTAGGACATACCTGCCCATCTATATCAATCTTAGTCATGCCAGCAGAGCTGATAGTGTTATAATCTCTTCCAGGTCTACAAAAAGAGAATCGTGGAACCCATTTGCAGAAGGGGTCTGACCAGAATACTCAGTTTTCTTTGACTCACTTTTCCTGTGGCCTGTATCCAAGCAGAGATGCAGTTGCAGATGTAGTTACTTCCTCGAAGACTACAGTAATAAGCTTCTATAAATGATAATGTGTTACTTTACTTTGTGTTGATATTGCCTTAGAATCATAGTTAGGGTTGATGGCAGTGAGAAGGAGCTCTTCTCATATTAGCAATTTAATAGACTATAGGTGGAATCCTTCAAGCCATGAAATTACCCAAAGCTTCCAGGAGTCTCCATCATTAATGGGCTTTATGTGAATAGCCAAGAGTTTGATACATATTTTAGCTCAGGAGAAAACTAGGCTGTCCAAGTCTTGTCTGTGTCATCATAGAAACTCTTTATTGTTCAAAACCCAAGACCACAGTGTTGTTCCATTGCCAGTCTATGCTTCATTGCCAGGAGATAACAATTCTGACCCTCTTAAGGTCAATGAAAAGAATTTCCCAAGTCCTTAAAAGGCACTATATTGCATATATTCATAGCTGCCTAGCAGATTTATGCCTTATTCTTCTGTGGGTCAAGTTCTCAAGGTCTTCTGCTGTTAGGTTGAGAAAAGAGGAAAGGCCTTGCTTGCTTCTTATAGCAATTCATTATTCACACACCTCTGTGTGCATGTGTATGGAGGGTGTTTCTCAGCCAAAGATGGAGATGAGGCACCCAGTTCTGATGTTAGTTCCCTGGCTTTATGATTACTTCTCCACTCTGATTTACAGAAGTGTAAGGAAGGACCTTGGGCCCTGCACCCAGCATACTTAAAGTGAAAATATACAATTTACAGAACAAAAGAAAGAAGAACCAGTGACAGAGTACTACTGGATTGCTCTTTATCTTAACTCACATTTTTATAAGCATGCATCTGTTTACACTCTCTAAGAGGAAGATCAAAGTTCACAGAGAAATTTTATTGCCCTGGGAAGAAATTTATATCTTTTTAAAAGAAGGAAACATGGTTTATGATCTGCCTTAAATGAAAACAAATTCGTCCCTCTCTCCACTTCAGCACCAGACAGTAAGCATCCAAGATGGGTGACACTTAGTGAAAGGTCTCAAAATTTCTCCAAAAACACTAATTCATCCTGAAATCAACCCTGACAGTTTTGATCTGCCTGAAAATTCATTGGGATATTTACAGAGAGGATATTTGGCTGTTGAATTTGGTCCTGTGGATTAATGGGGTAATCACATTTCTATTGTCCTTCAGCTTTATTGATTCTGCTGGAAACCACAGCCCAGGATAATAAGGGCTATTTTCCATTTTTTCTGTGTGTCAATATTCAGATGGGGGTCCTTGGGAAGTTGTCAGAGGCAAGAATTCTATAAACTGCAATAGCTTGCTACAGAAGACATTTTATTTATTTTAACTTCTCCACCTCCATTCCTTTTTGGCATCCAATGTGCATATTTAAAGTGTTGCTGCTACTTTCCAGTTTGACTTTAGAGATCTTTGTTTTTATATAAAATAGTTCTGTTGCATTCCTCTAGTATGTCAAAGCAAAATCAAGATTGCTTTAACTCTTCAGGGCTTTATACATCTCTGCTTTCCTTTTGTTAATATGCAAGCTGGCTGTCAACTATTGTCTCTGGTTCATCAATGTTAACAAAGTTGTTGCACGGCAACTCCTTTTACATAGCCCTGATACAGTATTAGAGCCCTCCCATGCAATGATTTGTCTAACCCAAAAATGAGTTCTTTAAATTGTCTTCCTTGGTTTTGTAGGATGTTATGGATTTGTACAAAAGTGATCTAGTGTCATTTATTTTCCTGAATGTTCAACTTGTGACATCTCAAAGCAGAGATTGTCCATAATTTTAAGCAGAATGATTGGAAAAAACAACTATGTAAAATGATTTTTATAGGTCAACAGATTTATGACTTCCTCTCAGTTTCCTCGCTTTTATTTCTCATTCTGAAGAAAACTTCCATATTTATTTCCCATTTGATATCCTCAATCTAGTTAACTACCTGCCTATCATAAGCTAATCTTCTTTAACACTATGTTGATTCAATTTTCTCAGCTGCAACCTTCTTTTCATTGGTCTACACCTTTTTCTGCTTGCAGCCTTGATACAGTTTTCATGTATTGGGAAACATATTTTTCCACTGAAGTGTGTGCATTTTTTGTTGTTGCTGATGCTGTCCTGTATGTGATTCATGCTCAAAGACTTCTTCCATTCAGTGTTTACCACAGAAGTGCTGTCAGCATCTAGCTTTTACTAGTACCAAACTGTGGTTGCAAATACATTGGTAGAGGAAAGATCGTGGTAGAAGCAAATTAACTACAGGTTATACATTTTTCCCTGTGAATCCTGGAGGAGAAACTGTTGACATCTCTCTGGATCTGGTTAGTTATTTATCAACTGCCCTTCTGCAAAGTTCAAGGGGCGTGGGGAAACAACACTTGTATCCTTCATCATTGCAGAAGCATCTCCTGAGGAGATCCTTTTTTATGCAGCTTTGACTGAAAAACACACACACAAAAAGATTATATGCTAAATATGGTGGAAAGGGAAGAGCTATATGAAATACATGTTGTCAGTTGGCTGAGTTTTTTTATTTTTAAATGTGTTATTCAAATAGAACAGATTGCTTTTGCATGTCACAGAACACAACAGATACTCTGTTAGCTTTAGTAGTCATGATGCTTAGTTTTACCTTTTCTTTGAATTTTAAGTAAAGTTCCCAGTTAGTACATTTTTTCTGACTTATATCCACAGATACATCATCAGTATTGTCTTCTCACCCTTCTAAATAGATAATACAAATAAGGTTTTCCACTGTGGAATTAGAAACCAACCTCTCTATATTTGTCCTATTTTTTTTCCTTCTTCCTTGAGAATTTGCCCAATGAGTTTAACTTTGCTTGGATCATAGGAGGTAAGAAGTGGCTTTCTACCTGGCACAGGACTCAAACTGAAGCAGAGGAGCCTTTCTTTAATACTGAAAACCTCATTAGGAGACTTTACAGAGTTATCATTTATCTCAAGGCCATGAAAGGGAATTCATGAAGTATTACAAGACTCCAATTTTTGTTCCAATGAATGCTTGAAGAATCTGGCAAATATTGCTGGAACAGGATGGGGACTTATAAAGATGAGAGTCTGCTTACTAGATGATAAAAATAATTCTCACTCATGTTTGCTCTCCTTTTACCCTTGCATGGTGATTTCTTAAGCTTCAGCAGAAGGTAACAGAAGGACACATCTCCCTAAAATACCTGACAGCTTGTTGCAAGGATGTTTGGGTAAAAATTATTATAACTTTTCAAGTAGAAGATGAAGCTGAGCCTCCTCTCATGAAAAGAAATTAGTGATAATTCTACCTGTTTGAGATATTTACAAAGCAGAAAGGACCCTGCATGTCTCAGAAAGCCTGCATTTTTCATATGTGCATTACACAGTATTTAATATTCATTACTGTATTTATAAAACAGTGTTACCATGATTAAGGATATCCAGACTGCATTTTCATATTACGCTATTCAAAGAGAACATGACACAGTATGTTGTTGATATAATCCAAATATACAAGCATGTATTTTAACTGTCATAAAATGTTTGTGCTTGTATTTCTCTATGTATATTTTAAATGGGAAGTCAACTTCTCTGCAGAAAATTTTATGAAAGATTTTAAAATGCAGAAATTTAAACGATGTGGCTTTTTCAAGATAGGTGATATTTACAGTAAATTGTTGTTCAGACAAAACCACATGAATCTGAAACATTTACAAGCCTTAGAGTGGGATTTGTATTCAATTTCAGAGACAAAATTTCATTTTTGAATTTGTCTTTCATAAAAATATGGTTTCTATTTTTCAGATTCTGAAGAGGTTTCAGATCAGTGGTGCAAGTAGTTTCAAGTTCTGGGTGGAAGCTGTGACTCATTGGTAGCTGGAACTTGCTTTGATGAGAGCACTTGGTGCATAATATTAACAAAGACAAAATTTTAATGTCGTAGTGTTGATCCTCAAACCTGAGTACCAGCCACTGGATTTTGGTTTTACCTCCTTCTCGTGTTAAAAACTGTGTTGTGTGTAGACGTGCAGTTGCTGGCAGTGGGGGGCTGCAGAGGAGGCCTCTGTGTGAGGAGGGCAGAGTCTGCCTTGTGCCCAACCCTTTGTACAGCACAGCTGAGCCCAGCAGTGAAACTGGTGGTGCCTGTCAGAAAAAACTTGAGAATCGGCAAAATTCCTGGGAAGAGAGAAGAGGAGGTGACAAAAGACTGAGGAACAGTTGGGGAATCGCCAAGATCAGAGGAAGAGGAGGAAGAGGGTATGGATGTGGAGATTCTCTGGGCGCCAGGGGAGCTATCCATTGCAATCTGTGCAGTGAACTGGGCAGAGTTACTGAAGGAACTGAAACTCACGTGGAGAGTCAATGTTGGAGAAGGGTAGAGGTGTGATAGGGAAGGAGCAGAAGAAAGGAATTATTACATATTGACCCTCATCTCCTCACCCATCCTGTGTCACTGTTGGGGTGTGTGTAGAGGAGTTGGGAGTGAAGGAGCAAAGCTGAGCCTGGGAGACTGGGGAGGAAAGTGGTTTTAATGTTTGCCTTTACTTCTCACTACCCTAATGTATTTTAACTGGAGAAATTTTAAATTTAAATTAGTCTTTCCCAAGCTGAGTCAGTTTTGCCCAGTACAGTAATCGGTAAGTGATCTACCTGTCTTTATCTCTGTGTACAAGCTTTCTAATTCTGGTTTCTCCTCACTTTGTGCTGGGATGGGGAGTCACTGATCATCTGGGTGGAAATTCGGCCCTTAGCTGACATTAACACACTACAAAAATCAAATTGTTTCTGGGTCCGAAAAAATTTGGTCTAAGACATGTTGTGCAGTCATCAAACTGAAGATTTCAAGGGATTAAAAATCTGCCACTGCCCATGACAAATCTGTTTCCCTTGTCAGTCTTTTCCACTATGAAACATTTTTCATTGTTTCTCAAAGAAGTTCATCAGTCTCAGTTTGAAAAAAAATACCCACCAATTTCATGAGGTAGTTTACTCTTCCATTATTACTTTGATGACCACATCTAACACCCATTTATGGTGTGTTGGATGGAAAACAGGTTTCAAAAATCTGAGTCAGAGTCTGAAGAAAAAAGGTCTTTCTTATTTTGTGTTTAATGTCACATATTTGAAAGATCATCTCCCAGTTTTACTCTTTCACCTTTGTTTACAAAACACTGGAAACCATTGAAAGCAGTTATAAGTGAGAAGGTTATTGCAAAGGTGAGAAATTAAATTAGACCAAAAATTTATGGAGGTGAGAATACTACAGAACAAGGTCTTTGATAAGTAAACTGCACTACTTTAGATATTGCATTAGTCATAAATAGAAGTATAATATTATCTCAGTAGCAGTTGAACAAAAATACGGCCAAGTAAATATTATAAGCAGCAAAAAATGCACTGTAAAAACATATCAATCATGCAAGAGGGAGTGCTAAGAACTATTCCTTTCATGGATGTTATTTTCTGCCCTATTTCTACCTGCTAAGCATTTTCTGTGTATCCTAACTCCTTGTGTGCGAGAACACATGTAAAGGATTTTTTCCTGATGCATTACTAGGTGCAAAGGGTAAAAGATGAGTTATGTAATGCCTTCTAACTGCTGTGATGGTTAGTCCATGGAGATGTACCAATCTACGACTGCCAACCTCTTCTGCAGGAAGTGAGTGTGGCAAGATAAGGAAGCAGCAATACCCTATATTGAAAAAAAGAATATTTCTGTATGGGAAAATTTCATATTAATGGAAAGTGATAGCCTCCTCAGACAGTGAACACAGACAGATATTTTTCACATTGTCACTGGCTATAGAGGAAGCCTAGGAAAGTTTGCCCTGCCTATCTGAAGTTAGTTTTATGAAAGCAATGACTTTTTTGAAGTCTTTCCACTGATTTACTAGGCAGAAGGTATCTTTCTGGCTTTAAGTCATGCGAATGAAAGGTGGTGGCAGGAGTGACTACTGCAGTGGCTTTCTGCAGCCCATCCCAAGAAGATTATGGGTAGTAAGGCAATAAGGTGAATTCTGTGCTGCCTCTGTCTGAGTGCTCAGTCATTGCCCAGGTTGGGGCTTATTACTCCGAACTTCTGCCAGGAGCCAGAGCAAGTCTGGTGCTGTTCACCCCACATGAATCTGCCTTCTCTGGATCTTTCCTTTCTTTTCTTTACTCTTTTGTAGTCCTGCCCCCTCTATTTTGTGGAGCCACACAGAGAGATTGAGATGAGAAACTAGAAAGGAAATAAGGACACATTCACAGCTCTGCACATATATAATAGATCCCACAAAAATTATGGGAGTTAGGTGTTTAAAACTCCTAAGTGTCTTTATATTCTTCTGTGTTGAGCAAGTTCTCTTCCCACTATCCATAAAGGGGAAGGGAAACCCCTCTGGAGAGGTCATCTGTGATGTTCATTATCTCTGAAATGCAACTGTTTTAACTATTTTATAAATCAGGTTCAAACAATTTGGAGCACACAAATGTATGCAAACCTCTGAGGGCAAGTATGTGGAAACGTTCCTCCCTCTTCCTACTTCCTTCTCTCTCCCCACAAGCAAGGCTTGCAGATGTTTTCTTCTGCTCTTTATTCTTTTGTTCCTGTTTGGCTGTGACCCTTACTCCCAACTGATTCTTTTTTGTCAAACTTTGTTTTTTCCTGAGTCTTTGATCCTGTTCTTTGACTCTTGCAATAATGAACATGACACTATTATTTTGCTAGATTCATTTTATGATTCCTTACCTCTCAGAGACTCCACGAAAAAAAACATACACTTGTTTTGTCAGTGTCTCACAGAAAAAGTGAGGGTCTTACAAAAACTGCCACCTTGCCTAAGGACAGGTGAAATATAACCTTTCATATGTAGACTGAATACTTAGGATTATGCACTATAACTATATATTTGATTATCCAGTCCATCTCTGTTTATATATCTTCAGTTTCCCAGCTAGGGAAAACTAGTCAAAGGTTAAAAAACGTGCTAGTATAGCCAAGTGTAGAAGACATATAGCAGACAAGAGGCTAGGGTTCCAGCACTGGGTCAGGAGCAACAGTTTATTGTTCTCAGAAAGAAATGTTGCCTTATGCCCAAACTGTAGATACTCTTAGGTCTTCTGATGACTGTTTTCCCCTGTTTTCTGTGCTCAGACATCTCAGTTTGATCAATAAAGGTGGGAGAAAGAGGAACTCTGTCTGTTTCAAGGAAAATGTACCTACACAAAAAGAGTTCTAGCTGTATTTGAGTATCAGTCACATAGTAGAAGACATATGCTGTGAGAAAATCATAAACCAGGAATTCAGATCAACAAATCTAGACATTGCTAGCAAACTAGAAAGGTTTTCCTCCCTGAAACTGTGATTCAGATACATATATTGAGTAGCATACACGTATAACAATAATTACAGAAGGTACAGCCTAAGCAAATTTGCAAGTATGTCTTTTCATACACCTCCTTTCAGCTGCTCCAGTGATTTACTACAATCTTACCATGCCTCGCCTTTGAAGTAAGGTGACTCTCCAGTCAACACAACGCTGATCAAGGAGGCTGTCTCTCCTTTACAACAACAGTGGAGGAAGTTATTTAAGGTTACTACTGTCAGCTCCACACAGATCTTCAGACTATTTTAATTTATGTCATAGGCAGGCAGGCCCCAAGCTGTGCTCAGATGATCAGAAGCAGCAGTAATAACTTGGAAACAACACTTTTTTCTCAAGTCTATGTGTTAAATACACCTCAGCTGGAACAGAGGGAATCAAATACAACTTTTCTAATTTGATTGAGTGAAATCAGCAATCTATGTGAAGAGAGGTAAGGAAAATGATACAGGCTTAGACAGTAAATAATTGCCCAAAGATTTATTTTCCTACTTTTTTTTAAATTTAATAAGTATTTATTTAGAAGAAAAAATCTAGTCAATATATAATAAAACCCCTAAGAAAAAGGAAAAATAAAGTTAAGGATAAAGGAAAGAAGGGAACAAGAGACAAGGGAACAAGAGTCTTTTGATTCTATCCATCTTTGTAAAATACCTTCTCATGAAACACCCCCTAAAATGTGAAACCAACACTAAAAGAAAAAATAAAATGTCCCATAGGATCAAGTCCATATAAAGAAATATATATTTGTCAGACTACAATGTTGCCTAGAGTCAAGGGAAATGCTGGAGAGATCTGTAGTTTCAGACTTCACATTGATGCGTCCAGTTGAGTCCCAGACAATGATGTTCCTGTGTCTCTGACCCATAACCATGGCAAGTGACATGCCCAGCTGTCAGTGTTAGGAAAGATATCTAGGGCTTCATTCTCTAGTGATTCTCTTTGTGCAATTTCTTATTTTTCTTTCCCAGATATAGGCAACAGAAAACACAGTGGTTCCTGTTACAGAGCTGCTGGCAGAAAACACGGATTTATATACAGGCATTACATAATAATATTTATATATAAGTATAGATAAAAATGTATATATTTGACAATACAAAAAAACAAACAACCAAAAACCCCTCTGCTGGTAAACTGGATGAAAGCTGGCAATCCTGGGTAGGATTACTGGAAGGTTTTTGCTGGGTAACAAATTTAAGAGGCACGAGTACTTAAATCAAGGTGTTGAACCATTTCCATATGAAAGGACAAATACACATATTTCTGTTAAATTTTAAATCCTAGAGTAGCCAAGATATGCATATAGTTCAGCACTTCTCCAAAATCTAGAAATATTCTGAAACTTTATGTAGAAAGTGACATAAAGCAATTGGAGACAAGAGCAATTAAAGCCTAAGGCTTGTAAAGAAACTTCATGAAAATGCAGGCATATTCTGGTTTGTGATTACCTTTTTTTAAAGAAGAAACTTTCTAAGTACTTACACAGGTTACTGACAGCTGTTAAGTAGGCCACAGGTTTATTCTTCTGTTGCACCCTAGAAACAAATTTTAAAGACCTTAAATTCAAGAATATGGAATAGAATATCCTTGAAGTTTTCAATGATCCTTGAGGGAGATATGTTTATGAGTTGTATACAGAACAGAGAAGATTAAATCCTGAAATCAAGGAAAAACCTCCCCCAAATCCTAATATATTTATTCTTGTTCTGTGTCATTTCTGCTATTCTATATGCTTAAATTGCTTTCCACAG
Organism: Struthidea cinerea; assembly: GCA_013397865.1. Classification (NCBI taxonomy): domain Eukaryota; kingdom Metazoa; phylum Chordata; class Aves; order Passeriformes; family Corcoracidae; genus Struthidea; species Struthidea cinerea. The sequence goes on from VZTI01001520.1 coordinate 190,075, forward strand.
GCCAAATGCAAAAGGTTTTACATTTCTCCTCTACTTAGGATGATTTGTTGTCAACCCCCAAAATTAATTGTCATGTTATTAGTTGCAGATTTATAGCTCAATCAGCTTTGTAGTAGCCTCTTTTTTTATGGGTGTTTTTTCTTTGAACATTATGAAATATCTGTTAACTCTTTCCTTTTTTTTTGTTAGAACATTTTTTAGAGCCAACTAACTTTTCTTTGAGACCAACAGAGCATGGATTGCATTTCACTGCTTATCTTAGATGATGCACAAACCACTTGGCAAGATACTCTATTGAAACAGTTTCTCAAGGTATGACCACACATTTAGTGCTCAGAAGAGAAAAGACTATCATTATTTGAAGGGCTTTGGTTCAGAGATAACAGCTGATGAAGAGCCATGCTTGGTCTGTTTCTCAGACAGTTCTCTCCTCAAGCTCTACAGTTTGATGATATAATAGATGCAGCTTTCTGAGCTCTTGGATAAAAAGCACCATGGTCACACAGTGCGAAATATTTATTTGATGAAAAGTTAGTTGATTACTTTAAACTTAATTGATCACTCAAAAAACAGAGTTTTTTTTCTACTTTTTTTTCTTTACAGGTACCCATTAAGGTTACTTTGTAATGTCTGGTTCATACCAGCAGTGTAAAGCATACCAGCTTTGCCTGTGTGAATGCAGGAAACACTACCCCATACTTATTCTGTGATAAGGTCACAATGAGGTAAATGACACATAATAAAGCCACACTCTAGATTTTTTTTCAAACTTATTTTCATAAATATGTGATAAATATTGCCATTGTTTCTAATTAGTCTTAGCTAGATACAAGAATTTTTTCAGACACTTCCTGTGTGACAACAAGCACATTTATTAGTATCCTGGAATTATGCTGGAGCACTTAGGGTTAGATTTCGAAGTCCAGAATTCTTGGTCTGAGCTTCAACAGACTCAAGTCGTTTGGTAGAGACCTGACAATCTTGTAACACTCGTTCATCTCATCTCTAATTTACACTTACTTTCTCTGAGTTCTAATTAAAAAAAAAAAAAAAAATCTTATGTTCCTTTATTTAAGACTGTGATCCACGATTTTCCTATTTTGGAGAGAGCACTTGAGGCTCAGTATGTAAGTTCAAAACATCAAGATGCTTTGACAATCTAAATTCTAAATGGAGTGCTTATGAAATTGTCACCTTTGTGAGTAGAGGTGAAACAAAGCTCAACTAGTACTGAACTAACCTTGAAATGCCTTCCCTAGAAAAACAATCTGGAGCTTACACTTCCCTTGACTTGTGTCTGGTACACCCATACAGCTTCCCACTAGTTATTAGATAGTAAAGTAACTTATGACAATTTTTTTCTTTTCTTTTTTCTTTCATTTTTTTTAAATTATGCTGTCATTGCAATTATCTCAAATGAATGTTGAAGGTTATATTTTTCAATTCTGTACTGTTAACTGATCAGACTTTTTAGTTACTGTTTATTTTTTCATTCTCACTACTAATGTAAACCTAGGGTAGAAAGAGAAGAGGAAATACAGGCAAAATTTTGCCTTTTTCTTGGTATGAAGCATACAGGCATGAAAAGTAGTGTTCATTGTGGGATGTTTCTAGGCTCATTTTAATATCTGATAACTTCAGTGGACAGAATTTAGCTCTGTCTTCTCACACTGATAGCAAGTATTTGGTACCACATATATATGCACTCTTAAAACTTCACAAAGGTGAAGGGATACTTTTGTGAATTGTCATTTTAGATATAAAATAAAGCTGTAGCTCCTGATCAGCATAAAGCGGGAGTTGATAAAAGTAAACCAGTCACAGACATCACTCTGGACAGATTTGGCTGGCTTGTCAAGCAGCAGATGGAAACAACAGATAATATAAATTTTTTATGAAATATCTGAATCTAGCATTTAACCAGAGAGATGGTCTTGTATATTAAACAAAACCAATTTATATATTAGCAGAAACTTTTACCTTTGTAACAGTTAGGAATGATAAGTTAGAGCAAAGAAAAATATTTTGTACCAAAGATGACACCTGAAACAGTGCCCCTATATGACCTGTGGTGTATGTGAAGTGGTGTTATTCCAGCATGAGACCCTGGTTTCACTACAGCATAAGTAAACATCAGTATTTCTGATCTTTGACATATTTTGGAAGATGGGAGAAACCACAACATTCATCCCAGGAATGTGCTGTTGGTGACACACTGATGCTCCAGGTCCAGCCAAGCCACCTCATGAAAGGCAAAAAGGCTGTGCCAGTCAGGCTGCATTTTGAATTCTTGCTGTATCTGAGCAGAGAGTGATGGATGAGCTGTGTGCAAGAAATGGCATAAACACCTCTTAAAAAACCACAGCTGCACTTACATCAGTCCTAAAAGGCAAACCAAGGGGGGAGAAGTCATGAAAAACCGAAGAAAAATTGATTCATTTATATTTACAGTGGAAACACTTAATTTTCAAGCATATATAGAATGCTAAGTTTAAGTACAAAGTAGTTGGTGTCCCTCTTTATTTTTGCAATATTGCTGAAATATTTCAATGTCTCTTTCTCATTATTCCTTGTTGTGAATGTACTTTTTATTTGGATTTCCATGGAACAGTGAAGCTGGGATCAGGATTCTTTTCCTGATTTCTTTTCATTCCTCCCCAGCAAGAGGAATGTTCTTGTTCTAAAGCTTTCACACTCAAAGAGCTCAATCTTTCCACTAATACACAAGCAAAGAGATGTAGCTGCTGAGGATAGTAATACAATCTCAAATATCATGTTTTTTTAACTGACACCCATTAAATTTCATTGCCTCAAGCATAATCACAAGTTGCAGCCACCACAATTTCACACATTCTATTTCACTAGCTAGGAAAAAAAATGTTTTTAACAACACAAATAGCAACTGGAACAATTTTCTTATGGATGTGATGGATTCTTGAATGCGCTCCTAAAATCTGCTATAACTCAGATAGAGGTTACAGGTTTTGAACCAGTCAGTAGATGAGTTTCTATTACCTGTCTTTTTGTGATCATGCTAATCAACAGAGGTGATATCTGACTTTAAGATATACACATCTGTTTACCAAAAGAAGAAATGAAAGGAGAAGTTGCAATTCCAGAGTTTAATTCATTAATATATTTGTACATATTTCTAAATATTTGGAAGCATAACTTTGAATGCTATGAGGTAAAATAAAAAAATCTTTTGATATTTTTAAAATTTGTCTAATGGTTCTTGTCTTTGAGTTGGTGCCAGAGATGAAAACACATTTTTTAATATACATTTCTAATTGCCCAAGATACTTGGACCATCAAACCACAAAATAATAGCCTAGAAATTCCCCCCACAATTTTTGTTTTGGTCCTTGGTAGTGATTGGATTGCTGTAGAAAAGGTCATGCACTTCTGCTTCTAGGTTGAAGTGGATTTCTGATGACAAGATTGGCTTATGGTGACTTCCTCTGGGTTGCTGCTGCCTGCTTTATACTAAAGAAAACTATAATAATTCTGAGTTACTTTTTCTGTTAAATGATCCAGCAGCTATTCCCACTGATTATCATCATAATCCCATGCAAAGCTGCATGAAACCCAAGGAGAAGCATATAATATCTCAGAGGAGAACGCTGAAGGATGTATGAAATTTCTGTTCAACTTTCTTTTCAGTATGTTCATATTTATGAACTCTGATTGTTTCTTGAGCATAGTTGGTCCATCTGTGCCTCACAGATTGAGAGAGTAATAAAGATAATTTGTAATTATTATCAAGCTTTTCTTCTTTCTGTCACTTTTTCTTGGGTTATTTTTACACAATCTAGTATTTATATAGGTGTAACTGAAGAAAAATGGGTTGCCTCAATACTCATAGAGTCAATGCTCTAAATATCCCACATCTGTGATGCTTATTTTTGGTAAAAAATTTTCCTGAAATTGTCTTATTTCACAGATTAAATATATCTATTGGATGAGTTTCTTCTGTGGGACATTTTGTTTACTTAGTTTAAATTCATTGCTTTTTAACCCACTTGTTTCTGTACCAGCAATTGAGGTACACCCACCCACACCCAAACATACACGCATCACACAAAGACAGAGGCCTTCGTTTTATGTGCAGAAACATCCACCTCACTAGTTGTGGAAGGGAAGGGAATTCTCTCAGGAGTTCATTCCAAATGCAATGTCAAGTTTACAATAAACAGAATAATTGCACTGTTTACAGGATTTATTTTATTACTATCCTTGTGATTGCTGCAATTGTAAATAAATCTGCTCCTTGCCACAAATTTATTTTGTTTTCCAGAAAGAAGGACAGATTTGCTTCCTTTGCCTGCAATTATAATAATGGACAATATATGTTTGTATTTAGTTTTCTTTAGCCAATATAAGCCAGACAGCCAGGCAGCTGTTGATCTTAAAGGATTATCACAGAACAAGTTCACTTAGCTATAGATAGTAATTTATCATTTGTGGCACAATCCTGATTGTGTTTTTAAAACAGTTATATTTTTAAAACGGCAACTCCAAAGTATATACAATATCTGAAAAATGATATCGTCTTCCATGAGAAACAGCACTAATTCATGGTGTTCATGTCTGAACATTCAGTGAGGCTGTCAAGATAACCTCATGCTCACATCAGCCATGCAGCAGCTGAACACAAAAGACCAAAATGTGCTGGCAAGAAAGCAAATTTTCTCCTGTAACTTCTGGGTGCCTTAGTGAGATTGGTTTTGCACCATCTCTTCCCCTAAAAACCGGAGGTAAGATTAGGGCTGTGTAGTGCCTGAAGGACCTCCCCAGCGCCCTTGGTGGCTTTTGGACATCAGCAGTGTCATTTTATTTTTTGAAGAGTCTGATCCAAATTTGAGTTAACCTACATGTAAGTGGGCCATTAATGTAAGTAGACATACAATCTACTTAATGAACTGATACACTAGGTTCATTTTGTGGTCGGTTCTTTAGGTAGTAGTCGCTTAGGTGGGATTTATTGTTGCTTCATCCTACAGCATCAGCAGATTGCACAGTAGTACTGAAAAACCGTCACGGTGCGGGACAGCCTGTCAAAGCAGAAAGAGAATGTCATCTGCATCCAGCTTACCTCTGTCCTCCTGGTGGAACAGAGGGACAACAAGGAAATGCTCCTGTCTTGTGTGAGGCTTGGCTATGCTTTTGACTTCCTGATGCCTTCAGCAATTAATGTATTCTGAAGCAGTATGAGATTTTCCAAGTACAGAACAGGGGCAAAAGCCTCAGATTAGTTCATTGAAAACACTCAAAGATGCCATGTCATGGCGGTGATATGTCCAAACTGAAACATGAAAATAAAATTGGATATGGAAGATTGTATTAGTTTCAAGATGCAGACTGATGCTTCTTATTTCAACTTATGTAAAGACTAGAGATCTTAAGAGTTTCTTTCCCCAGAGCAAATTTTTTGCTTGAAAATTTAATAGAGATCACATGCCCATTTTAATTAAACTCTTGAGAAATATAAAACTCTTCAAAGATTTTTTGTCATTAATGTTTTTTTATCAGTTCATAAGAAAATAGACACTTGCTGGAACCTAGTCTGACATGATATCAAGTGTTTTTATATGGTGTATATCTAGTCATAAAATAGGAATAAGTGTAAAAAAAAGGTAGCTAGATTTTTTATATTTTAAATTGAAATTACTACATATAAAGAATACCAAGTATTTTGTTTTTAATGATTGATCTTGCTTGTGTACAGAAAATGTGAGTCATGCTCTTATTCTGCCACATCTACATATCCATTAATCTGTGTGTCTCAAGGAGTTATAAGTATTAGTCACCACTTTCTTCTGAAAAACACAAATAAACCGCTTGGTTTTTCACTATTAGATAATGGGTAAATCCTGTGGCATTTTATGAGTATGCAACACAGGACATCATTAGCAGAGGAAAAGAGTCAGCAATAAAATCAACTGGACATTAAGCTCATTCACAAAACTTAAGTCCCTGTTGAGTGTAGTGTTAAACATGCTTGATTGTTTCATTCAATAGTACAGCCGTTGATGGGGTCCCAGAACCCTAGTTAAGTTTTTATAAGGCTTTTCACTAGAGAACTTCACTAGAGAACATAATTGTTATTTCCACATACCTACATTCAATTTTCAGGGATTACTTTTAAGTGTGAATTCTCAGGTATTTCTTCCAGCTGCCTCCTGTCAACCTGTAATCCCATATACTGAGCTCGGTCCCTGCAGGGTAGGCACTTGATCCTAGGGTCAAAGGTCCTTTAGCTCTTGACTAATGCACCTCATTAGAAGAGGAAAGCAGAATGTCTCCAGTAATTCAAATGTCATGAGAAGTAACAGAACTATATATTTTTAATTGCGTTAAACAGGATTGTTTTATTTTAGACACAACAAAAAAAAAAAAAAAAGCTGAAGGTTTCCCATTTATAACCACTGGAAACACTGTCTAATTTTTTGTGCATCCATGTGTGGTGCAGGAGTGTGCAACTAAACTGGAAGGAAATTAATTAATAATTTAATCATGCGGTATCCTTTTTTATTGTGGTAGGCGGCTGGTCATAAATTCATAACTATTCATTACTCAAGTATTTGGACTAAAATGAACATATCAGTTAAATAAAATGCTGTTTTTCTCAGTACTTTATGTATGGTAGATATGTTAGGTAATGGTTTTATCCTGTGCTGAAAAAATAATCACCTCATAAAAAGCAGGTTTTGATTAAGCAATGAAACGGGAACTTAAGTTCACCTGAATCCCTAAGCAAACGTAAGCTACTGCATTTTCTACATAAGCTTTTCTATGGGATCACAAAAAAATTCCCTTTGCTTCAGAAGTTGAATGCATCTATTTGCATTTTAGTGTTTGTGTTCTGAATGCTTTTTTACTTTAAGTGGAAATCAGCAATTCTAGATATTTTTCATCCTCACATTCTGAAGGAGCTTTTCAAGGTAATTATGTAAGCTAACTTTTTTGTAAAATTTGAACTGCAATTATTCAATTAAAGTGCTTCATTTATTGCAGTAAAGCAACTTACTCCTTGGCATTCAAGTAAGTTAAAAGAAAGAAATGCCAGTTATAGTTTTACACCAACTATTTTTTTAAAAAAACAAAACATTTTGTGTATCAATTGAATGGCGATACAGAACATGAAATCTTGATGTCACCAAAGCCAAAAGCACCTTTACACTGATTTCAAAATGTGAACTGTCCCTAAAGTTTGTTTCATCAGACTTCTGCCTGACAAACATTTTGGGACTATATGTGGGATTTTCTGACATTTCCAGACATTTTCTGGAAAACAGGTAAGGTATGCAATTTTAATCATAAGAGGAAACAATAACACAGGAGTAGATGTGATGACATGACCTCTGGTTTCATATCATGATTAAAAGTGGATTTCTCATTATATTTTGATGTCAGAAAAATCCTGACACTTTTTCTATGAGTAGTTACTTTTAATGCAATGATGAAACATAAATGTGAGAGAGGGAATTTTCTTTTATTGGATTAACAGATAAATTTGGAAAAAGTTGAACAGTTCAGGCTCACAATTCTTTCTTTGTCTGGGGATTGTCACAGTTATAACAACAGTACTTCTATGCCTTATTTAATATCTCCCGTTTTTAATAAAATGGGATTTCACACTGTTTTAGAGAAGTGTTAGTAAGTATTTTTATTATCACTTAATGGAAAGTCTTGCAGATTTGTTTGCAACATGTTAGGTTGGCTACCATTATGAATAATACATGTATTACTTTACCTTCTCTTAAGTTTAAAAGACGACACAGATGGATGTTTTATTCTATCTGGAGACAGAGAAATTACACAGTGAATTATCTTTGATCTTTTTTTCAGTTTGTTAACAAAAAACCACCAAACAAGACCCCCCTCTCCTCAAATTATCTGCTTCTTTCCTAAACAGAATGGGTGCTGTCTAATCTGGTGTTTTCCCTACCTACATCTCTTTCAGCTAGCACCCTTTTTGAAAAATCTTTGCTGTTAAGGTCCATTTTCAAGCCAAAAGCCAGGGGTTTAAGCTGTGCAACATTTTATTTCATTCTTTATTTCAGAGTTTATAACTATGATTTTCTATCCAAGTTCAAACCCCAGCTCATAAACAGTGTGTACACTGACTATTTTCTGCTAAAAACACTTGGCTCACACTGTTCACTTCTCTTAAGCAATCTTCCACTTGTGTCTTTCTCCTAGCAACTTCTTTAAATGAAAACCAGTAACAGCTCTCCAGATCAGGGAGGCTAAATCATCCTGTAACAATAACATGGTTTAATTTAGGCTGTAGCAGTGAGAGCAGTTACTGGACAAACTCATGTTTGTCTCACCACTACATATTATTTCAAAGTGTCATTTACTACAGCTGTAAACTCTAGCCTTCTGGTTTGTAAAAGTTGTATTAAACCCATCCTGCTCATTGAAGAAAAACAGTTACATCTGAGGTAGCTTTCACTACTGAATTGTTTTGTGCATCTATTTTCCTGCTGGCTGTTGTTAGCTTCTATGATTCCCTCAATAAATCAGCAAAACAGCCTTGTTGCCTCTTGGCCCTCTCTTAACTCACTTACCTGTCCTAGCCTTCTGTTTAGTTTTACACAGTAATCTACACATAAAAAATCTCAAAGGTGCCAGAAAAGGAAATTTTCTCAAAGGGTTTTATTGATGGTTATTTATTACAGCTAGAGATGCATATTTGGAGAGATTTACTTATACTTAATAAGTCCATTTGTAAATCATAGAATCATAGAAAGGTTTGGTTTGGAAGGGACCTTAAAGATCATCCAGTTCCAACCCCCTGACACAGGCAGGGACACCTTCCACTACACCACGTTGCTCAAATATTCCACACAACTACTTGCTTCCTCAGGATTTAGTAATGTTACATCTCTAATAGGGCCCAAAGATAATTGAAATTTTTACCCTTAATTTCACTGGGTTTGCCATCAAATGCACTCTGCTGCTGGTCCTGCTCCTTATCTGGAGCACCGTTGAGAAGCTGACAGCTGACCACATACAGCAAAAAGCTGAAGGGCCACTTGAGGACTGACAGTGCTTTTCTGTGTCTCCCATGGGGCTGGCAGGTCAACTCTGTTTATGAAGAGTGGGTGTTTCTGTTGTCTGTTCCTCAAGAAGCACCAAAGATTTCCCATAAAGATGATATTCTGTTCTGTTCAAGTTGCTTACGCAGGAAAAAGAAAGTATCTTTCTATAGAGGCTACAGATACAAATGCAGAAAAATAGATTGGAAACATACTTAGGTTAACAGAGTACTTTCCCTCCCTCAAAGATGTTGAAAGGCACACATCTCTACTTCATTTTCATTATTGTATCAAGAAAAGGTTTATAGAAATGATGGCTAAGAAGCTAATATCTCAATATTAATGCAAAAGCTATATATTTCTTATTGCTACTGTTCTGCATCTGCAGGTTTCCTCTTATGTGTCCTGTCTTATGAACAATATGTATGCATTTGATTTAGGAACCAATAACGTTTTAAACTCTGACACTAAAGGAGGCAAAAAAAAGGAAAAAAGGGAAAAGAAAGAAGTGGGGAAATGATTGAATTACATAGAACATATTTTTCTTTTAAAATGCAGTAAGAGATTCAACAGTTGAAATTGCTCAGGGGTGATCACATTTCCTTCAGAAGGTGCTCTGTATTGGGGCCAGTGTATGTATCAAAAACTGCTGATAATTCAGCAGATGCTTTTTTTTTATTGAAAGTCACAGAAAAGAGTTGCAATAAAACCTGCATTAACAGCCAGAGCTGAAACTGAGGCTGCCTCGTGATTTATGCACTTTCCTTTGGTTTTGATCTTTTAAAGAACGTGACTTGCCACATTATATACTCTTCTGGGATTTTCCCCCTCACCACTCATTACTATACTCTCACTGTCAATCTGATCATGCAGTTTCATATGATTCAGGGAAAAGAAAATAATCTACTAAGCAGTCAGGTCTGCATGATTTTGCACTTCTTTTGGGTAGGGCTCCAATTCAAAATGCAATCAGATGAGTGAGAGGACACTAGTTGTTTTTAATGGGCTTTGAATTGAGCTGTGAATGTCTTTTCAGGGCATATCATTTTAGGTTATCCTGTGGATGTAATTTTTCTTTTCATATGTCCTTCATCTCTACACAAAGCTAGTCTCAGCAAATAAAATAAAACAAAACCACAATTCATCTATTGTTTAGAATGGACAAGAGGATTTTTGACTTAATTTTAAGTAATATTACTCCTTAAGAACTATCTTGTTCCAGAGACTGCAACATATGGAGCGTTCTTCAAGTACAATCCATAGTTCCTATTTGCATTTGAGACTCTGTGCAAGTTTTTACATTTTCACATTTGCTGCATGAAAATGACTTGGGATAAGAATAGTTTTTCAAATGTTGTTAATAGATAAAAAGTAATCCAAGGATAAATACTTCCAGACTGCAGCTACTGTGTGTATCTAGGCTAGACATACATATCTCAGTGTTTTGTTTTTTCAGTATGACTAATTGTCTTTGTCTTTAATGACTCTCCTTTAAATGTCTGCTTTATGTTTCACAAATACTTAATCATTGCTTTTCTTCATCTGCTTATTGATAGAGTTTAAATGTGCACATATGAACCAAAATGACATTTGCTGAAAAGTTGGGCAGAAATCTGATTTTCTTTCCATCATTCAAATAAAATCTTTTCTCCTACCTGAAACAAACAAAAACCAATCATGTCTTTTCTCCTTTGCTATAAATACATGAAGAAAATGGTGTGGACATGGGAATTGTTACAGCATGCGTAAAATATACTTTAAAGGTACCCACAGGAGAAAACATCACACTGCTCAGGACCCCATCCTGGCCTGTACGAATTGTACCAAGAAGACCAGTAAGCCTACTCATGCGAGTAGACATTGCACACATGTTTAAAACTAGGAAAATAGTGTCTCATGGATGGAAGCTCTTACTCTCTAATGAAACACCTTCGAGTATGATATAATGTCAATGGAACAGCATGTGGCTTTGGTACATATAAAAGCAATTATGGCAGAAATATTACAGGCTGACTTGACTTTTTCCTTTGGTTTCAGGGCTTCAGACTCCATAAGAACTGAGTCACAATGATAGCATTTTCCTTCTTGTCATTATCTCACAATAAAACTTTCCATTCTTTTAATTGCTCAGAAGCCCTTCAGATATGCCATTGCTACTTATATTACAAGCACATACATTAGCTAATATTTTACAATTTACTCTGGGTTGTTTTGCTTTGTTTTGTATTTTAGAAATTTTGGATAGTCTGGGATAGTTTAAATAACAGTGACTCGGTTTCTGATTATTTAATGACTTTTCCCACATGATGTGTCTTGAAACTATGGTATACCATATGTCCACGTTTCAGAGAAATCCAAAAATATAGTGTCAGATGATGTATACAAAGAGTATGTTATGTTGACCGTACTGGCCACTGATAACCTGCTCCATCTGTCTTGCCTCTGACATGTTAGCTGGACAGGATAGAGATGAGGCAGCCTCTAAAAACAGAAGTCATCATGAGAAGAAACAGCAGCCCAGCAGCAATCAGGTATTTTGCTGAAAAGTTCAAAAGATCATATTTGTTTTTTTCTTCTTTTACCTGCTTTAATGTTCATTATAACTGCAAACATGGTATTTCCTTAGTGAGTTATAGAGGATGACTTAATCTTTCTAAGCTTCAGCAATGCAGTGCTGTTGGTTAAGAATCTTGAAGCCCAGTTGGGTTTGTCTCTTCCTTCTGCTTTTTGTAGCTCAGGACTTGAATCCTGATAAACTCAGGCAGAGTTACACTTCAACACTTCATACCTATCCTCCTGATATATCTTTAGGGTGAGTTCTTCTGCAACTAATGAAAGTTTTTTCCCTTCCTTTTCCTTTTAAACAACTTTGAATATGTCAAGCCCATTAATATAAAAATAGTATGATTTGTATATATTGTGTTGTTATATTATCCTGTATGTTGGCTACATGCTAACGTATGCACGTATGGATACAGTCAGTTAAAGATTAATATCATTTGTGCATTCATACACAGGAAGTATTAATTTTTTAAATGCTTTGTGATGTAGGTGATATATAGATCTTTCCACATGGCATACTAGACTGCCTAAGAAAATACAAGATTCTCTGTCACAAATGCTTACAAAAGTGCATTTTACCTCTAGTGCTGTAATAGAGATGGAAACACAGTCCAAACTGATTGTTTTATTTGAAATTTTCATATTCGTAGTTCGCATCATGCTTTTTGGCTACTGACTAGATGAACTGAGAATTTGAAACAGCAGAGTAACTGTTTGAGTGCTTCAGAACTTAGCATAAAAATCCAGGCTGGGGGGAAGGGGGAATGTTGAAAGAAAAATTAAATATGTTATACATGCCAACTGTTGACCACTTATTCGTATCATGCTGGGTTTTTAAGTGGTTCTCTCTTTTGGTTACACAATAAGACCACTCCACATGTAAAAGGCTTATAACCTTTCATTTCATGGAGAAAAGTCCCCTGTGAATAGTGAATTTTACCCCTTCCCAGACCTAATTTAAAATTTTTACTTCCTCCTTCAAATGATATTGAATTTTAATACAATAATTGGCGGCCTGTGACACTTTCACTGAGCTGAATACAATTCTAGCTCTGCTATTTGTAGCTCTCCGAGAGCATCCTGTGAAAAGAGCAATATTTGGGCTAGTGGCTTCTATTTATTCAGATGTATTTGGTTTAGTTCCTCATCCTCCTGGTTTGAAAGCTAGCACTAGCACAGTAGATGGAAGCTTTCAGGAAAATTACTCTAAGCTCCTAAAAGCCATAACTACAGCCTTACAATATCCCTATCTGTGGGAAAAACTAGACACAACTACTGTAAAGTCGTCATTATGATGCCACTTTTTTATCAGAAGCATGAAAATTCATTTGCTAATATGTAGTTCTGCTCACAGCCAAGGTCCCTGGTATAGGCCCTCCCAAAGGTCTGGGGATGCCCATGGAGTCCCCAGAAGCGAAATGCAAGAGGTTCAAAAACACAGACCAAACAGTGCTTCTTATATCCATAGAGAAAATGTAGTAATTGCCCAGCCTTAGTCAATCATCTCTGTCACTTTTATCTGTGGTCTCACGAAGACCTCAATAAGGTCTTAATAATGGTGCAAGTATTGTATAACCACTTTTACTGGCCCCCTGTGCTGTATTTCTTTCTTAGAATGAGCTCTGTTTGCTTAAGGACTGCCTACCCATGAATGTTAATCATTTGTGATCACATAACACCATCCCCCAAAATGTGTGTCTAAAATTAAACTACAGATGGTGTTCACAAAGGTTAACCTTAGCCTGGGGTGCCAAATCCCCGCAGAATCCCTCCACAGTCAATGGGAAAAGGAAATGTCTCCTTTAACACAGTATTCCTCAATCTGTGCTCTGAGAACCAGTAGTGATCTGGAAGACATCTCATGGTAGTTCATGAAAATGTTGAAAACATTTAACCTTCCCCGGCAGAAAACACCTCCAAACTATATGCAGAAATTCCTACGTATGCACACAAGCAAACAATCAATTTGGGAGATTTTAAAAGTAATAAACAAAGCTTGAAAGGGCATTTGGCTGTAAATGAAAACCATTATGACAACACTTCATAACAGTACTTTGATTTTTTTTTTTTTTTAAGGTTGGGTAGACTTTCAATTTGAAAAAGAAAAGAACTGAAGCTAATTTTTGAGTCTTTCTCTCTCAGGTGGCTACACAAAATTGTTAAGGAAACACACTTGACTTGGAAAAGACTTGGTTCTTCTAAAACCCCTTACATTTTCAAATAACAAAATATGAAAAGTCATGTCCATGGGGTAGTACATTCAGCATGGTATCCTCAGTCATCATTTCTTGAAGGTTCATCCATTGGATTTTAGCATTATATCATATCTTTCCAAAGTATGGCTGAAGGAGGTATTAAACCCCAAAAGAATTCAACAAATTAACTGAGCGATTTGAGTATTTTTTTTTTTTTTTTTAAGCCTAGTGGTGTTAGTTTTCAATGAAAAGAATTAAAATCAGGAGCATTATTGAAGTCAAAGTCTTGTGCTATGTCATACAAAATTATCCTAAATTGCATCTTGTAAAAATATAATCTAGTAAGTGAATGTTTTCACTTTTTAATTTGACTAAAACTTTTGCTAATTACAATGGCTTTCTGGTTAGCTGTATCAAGTAGAATTTATTCCCATGTGGACGTCACCATAAGGATTTCTGTCGAACAGATGGGCTTCTCATGCTTTTAATTCCTTAGAGGAATCTTAGCTTTTTTGTGCATAAAACAAAGAAGAAGAAACCATTGTGAAGGTCTTTTTTTGTGCAATCCTTTTCTCTTGTGAGCTGCATGAAGGAACAAGTCTGATGCTGTATTCAGTGAAGAGACTAGGTCAAAAAACCCAAACCCTTTTATTCCACCCCTTTGGGGGTCCATCATATTTTCTGATTTTATAATTACGTACATTTACTCTTTTTTTGCTCAGGTTTGTACTCTGACAGCAAATTATAGTAATTTATATTGTGATAAAACACAAATCCCGTTGTAGTTAAGAGTTTGTTCCAAATAACCTGTGGTTGGATTCTGATCCCATTCCTAAAGCTTCTGCTTGAGACATTTGTTTCTCTTCATTTGAACTATGCCAATTCATCTCATGGAGTGTATTGCTTACGTGCCTTAAGAGATCTTCCAGCATAAACTTTCTGAATATTTATAGATCCAGGAAAAAAAAAGTAGAAAGATAATCTATTTTGAAAAAAAGAGTATCTAATAGAAGGCTTGGCATCTCCAAATATCTAGATTTTCTCAAAAATGGGTAAAGTTATTAAATAATGGACTAAACACCAATTCTAGGGAATAGAGAATTGGTGGGATAATAAACCGATAAAATTTTTGCGTGTTAATTTTAAGGGACTGTCTGATCAGAAATTTAGCCTAGAAATAAATTAACAATTGTAGCATACAAATCAATGAATCAAATGATACAAATCACATCCCAGGATGCCTGATTTTCCAGATCACTCACATTTTGGAGTACTCTGTGGCTGTTTGGTAGACAGCAAGTTCAGAAAGGGCATTTCAGGGGAATTCTAGTGTGCAAGAGAGGGCAATGACTTCACAACTGACTTTTTCCCAGCATGGAGTGTTGCCATTAGCTGAGGACTGCACCAGAACCAGGAGTTGTAAACATGTATTCACTGTGTATGGGTAACTGCAGAAAACGAGATACAAAATACAGATTTGTAAAGTCCCATTTGTGAAGTCGCTTTCATTCAGAGGTGTTTAAGTGCCCAATTTCTGTCTAGGTTACTAGTAAGAGATCCTGATACTTTTTGTCCATCTAAAACAAGATAATCTTGTAAGTGGTGAAAAGCTAATCCTTTCAAAAAAGAGTATAGAAAGCAAAAATTTGAAACCAGGGAATGATTTTTTAAAGGGTTGACCGAAACTCAGTAATTTCTTAATATGATTTCATTAATGTGTTTACCTCCATTTGGGAACTGAATATGAAAACACAATTTTTAATGGACATTTGTTCAAGCCATGAAAGAAAAATCAAACATAGCCTCATCTAGTTTCTTCAGATAATTTGCAAAAAATTTACATTTTTGAAAAAAAATCACAATTAAATGTTTACGAGTACATATCTGTAACAGAAGTGCATATGGAAATGCATATGCATATGCACCTTACTGAATGCTTGCAGGAGAATGAAAACACCATTTGGCAAATGATGACTGTTCTAAGAACAAACTCTCAGTGATTCTATATACTCCACAAATAAAATGGCTAGGATTGGGTAAGATTTGTTTTCATTCAGTCAGACCATTTTATTTGGATTTGTCTCACATGCTCCATCGCAAGATAGAATGTTTCAACATGAAGATCACTCAAACTGGAAAAAGTGGTCCTGAAGAAAGTGTAGACTGCTTTGACAGAACTATTTTTATATTTTGCTTGATTTTGATCTGTATTTTCTACAAAATTAACCCAATTCTGTGAAGCATTTTCATTCCAAAGATCCATTTTTTAAATGTGAAAAGGTCTACTCAATTCTTAATTTATGGCTTTTCAGATAGAATTACTACTTTCCTCAAAGATTTTACACTTAATAATTACAGAGGAATAATTATTCTGAGAAAAAATTACCTCCTAAATAAGAATTTGCTTCCAAACACACTGAACATGACTGCTGGGCAAGTGAGCCACTATGGAATAAAAGGGTATTATTAGAAAAATGAGATGAAGAGATTTTACAGATTCACCTGCATGACAGAGTGAAGCACTGTGTAGAATTATGTGATTTAGTTCTCAATGAGAAGTGGGGATATGGAAAAACGTTTCTTTGAAAAATTCCCAACTGGTTCTGCAATGAAGTCAAACAGTTCACTTATCATAATGCTATTCTAGTACCCCCTTTTAAATAAAGATTAATAGCAACATGTTGCATTTTTTCCCTAAAGATAAAGATTTTCATTTAATAAGCTTACTGTGAATTATATCCTCAATGCAACCATTTTCCCCATCTCTTGTAAAAATATCCATCCTTCTTGGCCTTTAGTTGTAATCCAGGGCAATGTCTCTCTTGCATACTGCGTGCATTTTTCACAAACATGTCAACATAACACTCCTCGAGAAGGACATTGTTTACTTTGGATAAACCTGCCTCATGGAGGATAAAACCATTCTTTGTGAACACTTATGAAGGACAAGAGTGTGTATGCTATTTATGAAATGTTTCATTATGCACTATGTGGTTTCCATTATATAAATAATTCTTTCCCCCTCATCTACTTCTCTGTGGGAATATTGAATAAATAATTAAAGGGGAAAAAAGAGTAAGAAGAAATGAGTATAAACAACTTGAAAGATGATTCATAAGTTGAGTTATGTTAATTGTATTTCCTACTGAGACATCAAAGTACATTTGGTAACATGAAATATATGCACCTATCCAAGATTTTATATTTTGGCTCTCTTAAGGGTGCTGATAATTATCCACAATAACTTCATGGAAAATATCTCCAAGAGCTTTGTTTAGTGTTTATTTTCCCAGAGCAAGACATTACTTATAATCTCATTTTTTAAAGGGTTAGTTCTTTGCTTTTTGTTATAGTGAGACACACTGCCTAGTCCACAGTCAGAATATAGAAGTGCTTATCACAGTCACATAACTTTCCTTCTTATTGCCTTTAAGAAACTCATCAGCCACTAGAGAGAGCGAAAACCACCCAAAACCACTAAAAAACCCCCAGGAGACTGGCAGAACACTATTTAAAATGCCTGCATTTTGGCTACCTTCTTTAAGAATTATTATACCCCCAAATAACTGGGATTTATTTATATTCTAGTAATATCTGGAGACTCTGACTGGAGATTCAGGGTACTATTTTCTAAAGTGCGTAAGTAATGCAGCAGCGATAGCCATAAAAGAGCAAAGGCAAAAATTTCACTGTTTAGCTCCGTAAGTCCAAATTTCAGGTACTTGAAGTCTGGCTCAGTTGTTTTGTTGACCTGGCAGATTTTGGTTGCCTGTGTTTCTGCTGCTAGTTGTTTGCAGAACTTCCCCAGCCTTTCCAACAGAGAGGTGATCATACACACAGAGATACACCAGGAGTCATGATACAGAATTTCTGCTACCTATACGTCCTGGTGGGCCTGCTCTAGAAGACAGTTCTTATGAAATAGGAGAAGCACTCTATCCAAACTGGATAGACTAGAACCAAAACTTATAAAGCAATATCCTCCTGCAGCTTCCGACAATAGTGAAAAGATGGAAAAGGCAGGAAGTTGACATCTCAGTGTCTTTATCTGAAAAGAATTTGAATGACAGAAGCTGCTGAAAAATCATGAAAAGGATGGAAGAATACACTTTCTAATTTTTTGCCACTCTTCCCCTAGAATAGGGAATGAACTTGGATTGCATTTGCTGCAGCCGGCTGGAAAAGAATGATGGAAATATTCTGAGGTTTTAACCAGAGGTATTTTGTGGCTTTTGTTGTTGTTATTTGTTTGTGTTTTGGTTTTGTTTTTGGTTGGTTTTTTTTTTTTTTTTTGGTTGTTGTTTGTTCTACCTGAAGGCATCTTAAAAGAGAGAATTTCCTAAGTAAGGAAGGGAAGAGAAAGCCAGTAAACACCCACCTGAGCTGTAGCACATTTGTTAATGTTCGTGGTCTAACACTATGTGGTTCAGAGCAATGAATATGTCTGCTGTGTGGCATGGAGTTCTCCAAAAACCAGTTAATGAATATTTAATGAGGGCAAAACAGTTTCAATGGGAGTACTTTAAAGACCAAGCACCTCGCTAAGCCAGGGTGAAGTAGTATGCTAGGGAAGAGGGAAAGGTTTCACATCAAAGTCATCACTCAGTCGGTGTTTTTCTCTAGAATATTAAGTTTCAAAAAATGCATAAACCTGGCTCTTCAGGAAAATTTCTCCAATCTCAAGGAGTACTGGCTATTCTAAGATCTCATTCATACTTTCTGGCTTCCATCTAAATTTACAAGTGACATTGCTGAGAAATGCATTATAAGACATGGTTTCCCTAAGAAAAGCTCTTAGTTGGCTAAACTGTGGAATTCCTACTTACTCAGAACTTCTGTTGGCAAGAGTATTTCTTTAAAGATGGAGGAATTTGTTTTAATAGAAATTGGCCAAGGTGGTCATTTTTTCAGTGAATAACATAAAACTGGTATCATCAACACCAATTTTGGACACACACGTACACAATAGTCTATCTTCTACTAGCTGACAATGATGGGTTTCGAAATAATTGGGCATGCTGTACTGCATTTTATTTTTCACCATGTTTCAGGATACACTTGATTGTTTCCTCCACTGATGATGTTTAAAATGTAATTTGTTTATTTGAATAAGGCAGTTTGAAGTCAGGCCACAAGTAACAGATTGCTTTGTTTAAACTGGTTTTACTTGCTTGGTCTTGTTTTATGTGTTCCATATCATCAGCATGATACACAAGAGATGCCTTATACTATATGCATTCAGAATGGCTGCTGTGGAGGGATTACCAGCCCAGCTCTGGCATAAAGCCCCCTTTAGAATTTGTTGACTACAGCACTGTATACCAAACCCACTGGCAATGACTAGGAAACACAAAATTGTTAAATCTTGCTATTGGGCCTTGTAGTTAGTTCAAGGGAATAGTTTTCACCAAATTTGCTCTTTTCTCCCCACACCCCTTGCCCCAGATTTTCACCTAATTATTGCTTATTTTTATTGCACCACATTCTATTGTTAAAAAAAAGATATATTATTAAAATATTTTGAATTTTTTAAACTGTTTTCCTTACTTGGGCCTTATTTCCTTTTGTACTTGGCTTGGTTAAAATCCATTTTTTCTAGTTGTAGGGTTCTTGCTGCATGGTGGTTCCTGTGCCTGCCACGAGAGGTCTCTTCCTGTGTGACAAACCCGAAAACTAAGAGCCAAACATACTTCTCCTGACTGCTCTTTCAGGCTTAAGTTCCCCTTTCACTTCCAGGGAAATTTCAGAAATACTTGACAACAAATCTGTGTTTGCAAAAGTGATCAGAATCTGATCTGTGGATTCAGATTGAGAGAGCTCTGAACACAAGAAACAGAAATGATATTCGTGTGCTGAACTTACGATATGGTCCAGTGACCTTTCCAATTTTTCCTTTTCCCTTCAGTGTGTTACATAAATTTCCTTGTTTCTTCACAAGCTGGTGAGTCTGATGAGCATGTGCTATACTCACCAGCCCAGAGCTCCCATGATAGAGTTTCATGCTTCTGATCAACGATTATGTTAAAGAGCTTATAATTTGATTTGCTGCATTCTGAGACGCCATGAATATACTTCATGTCCCCTTGGAGATCCTTTTCATTTGCTCTTTCCTGTAATCTCGGATTTTCAGAGTTTATTTATGACATATGAAAAACGTTGTCTTCTGGGATGCCCTGCAATAGCTTCTAATGAGTAAGATGCTTCTTTTCATCTCTAGTTTTTGGAACTTATGTCACAGTTTTATCCCCCAGCTGCAAGGACAAAAGAAATAGACAACAGAAAAAGAAATGGAAATGTGTGAAAGGCCAGTAGGTAGCTGATAGGACCTGAGAAGATTCTATCTATCACCACTCTAGATTTTTGTGTCAAGTGATAAACAAGTTCTTCAGAATTTAGTATGGACAGTGAACTTCCTAGATAGATAATGAAGTCACTTAAGTCTTATGAAAATTTTGCTGCATCCAGATTGGTAAAAGACATTTTTATGAAGATTGTGTAGACTATGAGCAATGTGAGCACTATAGCTTGGAACAGCAGCTCTTAGCATCCAACAGCAAGTGGATGGCCAGATTTTATAACAAAATAAAGTTATAATCTCTTTTCTATAAATTTATCTTACGCCTTATACATGGTAAATGAAGTGGTGCTTACTATCAGTAATACAAAAGAAAAGGAAAAAAATATCCTATGTCAAGCATATCCGTGTTTCCTTTCTTTGTTTTTTCCCCATGGTAGGCTTAGGCAAAGTCTAATGGCTGCCAAAATCATCACAAAAAATTAATGTGCCAAGTACAGTGGATCAGCAAACGTTTTAGATGGAGAGAAGCCAAAATATTTTTCAAGAAAAATACTGGGCCTGAAGGTTTGGGGTGAACTCATAAAGAACCATCCTCTGGCAGGCTAGGAGTCAATCTTACTTAAATTCCTCCTGCTTTTACTGTCAATACTTGGCAAAATTCCATTAGTCAGATAAAGGCACCATGATTTGAAAACACTGTAAACTATGTGTGTTACCTGATAGCACGCCTCATTTGACTCCCCTTTCCATACCCATTCCAAAAAGAATCACACAGAACTTTATGGAGAGAGAAGCTGGACTATTTTGGCAGTTCTTCAAAACATAAATTAAGTTCAAACAAAAAATACATGTAATGAAATGGTTTGGTTATACCTTCTCATTCCAGAATTACTGTGTTTTGTTCTATATTATTTAGTTTATCTTGCCTCTGGAGAAGTATTTTCCATCCATGAAAAACTAATTTCTGGTGTTGTTCATGCACATAATCCTGTTGTTTTCCCATAACCTTTAAAGGGTTCTGCTCACTTTACAGATTACTGTACATTTTACCTCAAGTTCTGCAGGTCCTCAAAGAACCAATACAGAACTTCTGTAGCCAGTTGCATTCCTGACAGTAAGGGCACCTTGCATAAAGGGCAGGCTATGCAGTTATGCATCCTAAATAAGGAATGAGAATGGCCTGAAAGACAGGGCTCAGCATAAATGATGCGCTTTTTTGTTTCTGGATTGTGATCAAGACAATTGCATCAGTTCTTTCTACCCAACAGCAGAACATACTTGAGTTTGTCTTTGTTTGTTTTGAAACAAGTGATATTTTTCACCAAATTAAAAACATTACTTGAGTGATTATTTGTAAGAATTCTGCAAAAGCTTTTCATTGCCATAGTACAATTGCTAAATTATACAAAAGCGTGGAATACTGCTTACAGATTTGACCAGCCTCTAACTTTACCAACAGGAGGACGAAAACAAAAGTACAGTCATCCAACAGTGCAATATGCTGATGAATAGTAAATAACTGGGACACTTCCAGACTGATCTTAAAGAAGTATGTACCACATATGTGGTCAAGAAATAAATTGCATTTATCATCCACCTTTGCTTGCCTCATTCATCCATCTCTGTCTGGACTACCTTAAGCATGCCAAAGACTGAGTTCCATCAAAGCCTCTGTCCAAAACAAAAAGAAAAGAAGGAGTAGTAAGCAAACAATTTTCTCCTTCCCCTTGGCTGGTAAAACATTAATCTTTCCCTAAAAAATATTGGCAACTGTTGCTGGTCAGTTTTGAAATGTGCAGCGGCAAAGCATTTTCTTAGTGTCTGGATAGACAATTCATAGAGCACTTGACCTAAAAAGATATTGACCAGTTCCCTGAATTTTTGTTTTTTAAACACACTTTTCTGTTTACCAGGTGAAGAAATCAGACAGAATAAACTAGATCTGGCAGGGGCTTGATAGGTTATCTAATTCATCCCCCTTTGTGGTTTTCTAAAACTTTTCCCTTATATAGTTTTCTAGCTTTATTATTATTATTATTATTATTAATAATAATTATAATAATTATTTTTATAATACTGTCAGTCTTCATGGACTAAATATTTCTGAAAATGTTACATGGACTAGGATAAAAAGCTGCAGACCAACACTAGTTCTGGAAAACTACAGATAATTCATTGTTAGCTTTATCTCCATATTTGCTCTTCAACACTTAGTTCAGTTTGTTATGAAGTATTTATTACGTTAGAAAAAAATCTCCCATCCTCTGCCTTGCCTTACCTCACCTCACCTTCCCTTGTATTTCCTTATTCCCTTTTTTCATATCTGAGTAATGACATGAAAGTGGCACAGGATTCATAAATACCTCCCAACTTCTATCATTAGACCAAAGTTTCAGTGATCCAGAAACTCTGGAGATGGGGAAGGACTTAATCTGAGGTCCTACATTAAAAGTAAAAGATTTTCATCATTATGTGGGGGGTTGGCTTAGGTTAAAAGATGAATTGCATTGACAGAATCATCCCGTCCGAGTTTTGAAGAGAGCCAAAGCAAAGAACGTAACTAGGATGGGAGAAATGCGAAAATACAGCAGGTCATTTCACCATGCCAATATCACATCCTCCCATGTCTGTGAAACTAGGAGGAATAAATAAGACAGCAGCTGTCTTGGGGTGACTTTACAATGTGTATCCCCTATCGCTACCCTATGCCCACCAATCTTTTCTGTGTCTTTAAACTGAGCCTGAGAAAGACAGAAAACAAAAAACTTTTCAAAGCAGTTGTTTCAAGGACACGGAGATACGCTCCTCTGTTTCTGCGGTACCCTTTTTTTGTTCTTTGGCTCTTTTTCCCAGCGAGAGACGGAGGGTTGAATTTCGTTTTCCTAGGATTTTGGTTTTTTTTGTTCTCCTCTTCTGGACTGTTTCAACAACATCTGAACACATGAGGAGAATTTTTTCCCGGAGGCCCGGGGGGGTGGCCCCTCGCCGACCAGCTCCGAGGAGGAGAGAGACCCCACCTACAGAAGACCTCTGAAATCTTCCCAGGTTTTCTCTCCACAGAGAGAGAGATCTCATTATTTAGCACTATTATTCCCCTTCTGTGCGTTTGTTAAATAAATCTCTTTTTATCTCTTTCACTTTCCTTTGAGGAATTTTTTTTCCTGAACCTGGGGGGGAAGGGTGGTTGCAACCTGATTTCTATCAGAGGATATTCTCCAAATTTGTCCAAACTAGGACAGCAGCTTATAGAGGAAACTGAGGAGCAGAAATAGTTTAATAAGGGTAGTTAAGAAAAGTAGATGGAGATTTAAATTATTTGCTCAACTTACAAAAACTGACATTTAAGAAGAGTGCAGACTTTGCGTAAAACTTCTTTTGAAGATGATAGATTAAATACGGAGAAGTCATAGCACAAAGTACAATCTTTATAGAAGACATGTTCCCTGCCAACTAACTGCCTTTCCCACCTTCTCCTTCACTCTTTACCTTTCTTCCAGCATCCTGCTGACATGCTTACTTACTTCTTTGACATGCTTTCTTCTTGTCCTCCCAAGGCAGAAGTGACTTGGACGGGGAGTGCAAGTGCCTTGTGCCCTCTCTGTGTCCCAAGAAGTTGAATGCACACATAGAGCCCACCATGGACCCCCCAGCACTGAGGTCCGTGCTCTGATACTTCAAGATTAAAAATAAAGACAAGAGTTCTGGACCTCACCAAAGAAGGGGAAACAGTTTAATTCCAAAACTACGATAAAATACTACATTAGCTGAATCATTAAATTTAGAGAACCATTAAATCATTAATTACTACAGCTAAAATCCCAGGCAATGACAGATTTCAGCATTCTTTGGTAAAACAAACCTGGACTCAAACTCAGAATTGTTTGTTAAGGCATTTTGCACAGGAAAGCAGGGTAGGGACTCAACAATGAACAGAGATGCTGTTATCAAATTAGCATAACAATCATATCACAAAACCTCAAATAGCATTTTTGTGCAATTCAAACCAAGAAGTAATTGGTGAAGACCTTAAAAAAAAAAAAATATTGTTCATAACCACCCCTTCAAACAGTTTAGTATAATGCAGTAAGAATGCCTTTACGTATAATCTGAAAATTTAAATTAGTCATTTGAGTAAATAATTTGCCCAGTTTTCAAATGCAAATCACCTATCCAAGACTATGGGAATTTTGCTCATGTAAGGCCTCAGTAAAGCTTGAGAAGACAGAGCCCATAATGTTGCTATTAGCATAAAATATCCTTTGGATTTTTTACAAGACAAACCCAGAATTTATAAAAAAAATGGACTCCATGTGCTGTTATTTGTGGTACTGAAGACACAGCAGTGGGTTAAAGGAGATGTTTCTAATAAAGCTCTGTCTCCAGTCTGCTATGAGGCTTTAACATCTCCTGCTACGAGGCTGGAGGATGTTCAGGCTGTATCCCACTGGGAACTTCCACGTGGACCTAGAATCCCTCCGGGGAGACTTCTAATTTTGCCTGAAGCTAATTAGAATTCATGTTTTCTTAGCGAATTAAGGACAGTGATAGCTACTCACACTCTAATCGCAGTTAAGCCTAATGGACAGCCTGGGATAGGTAGATACCCAAAGTATCTACCCAGCAAATATTTTGACGTTTTTCTCCATTTCACATTTACCACTGAGCACTCAGCAGGTGCTCCCACTTTGGAAAGGAAGTGCTAATGCCTTAAATCGTCCTCTTATTCTGACTAGAATGCATCTAATTGATGTCTCACCTCTGGGAAAACAAAGGCAGCAAATTCAGGTTAATGCTCCTGAAGACTGGTAGGCATGGCTAAGTGCATTAACCCAGCCAAGACCAAAACACTGACACCTACAATAATATAAGGAGAAATTACAAGATTCCTTAGAAATACCATCATACATCAAAAGTAGTCTACAAACGGTGTCAGAAAGAAACTAAGAATAATGTTTGGAATTACTCTTCTCATGTTTAAAAATATTTACTTGTAAAATTAAAATGCATTTTGTAGAAGAAGCCTGAGTAAAAGAATGAATGCTAAGGCCAGAGGACTGAGGCAAAAAAAAATGATTCTTCTTGTTCCTCCCCCTGCTTCCATCGGAGAGTTACACTTTTTCAACACTGAGCTGAGGGTGGTGGATTCTCAACACAAACTGAGAAATTAACATTATCTGACTGTAGCCGGCCACATTTCAGGCCCTGGTCATTCTTGTCTCTTACCATCTGAAGAATGAAAAAGGGTTTCACAGCAGGATTTATCAGCTTGTTTCAAGTACTGCCCCTGCAATGAAATGTTTCACAGTTTGGATGTGGTTGTTTCTCTCTAGTGATTAGAAAAGTCTGGACAACTCTTTCAGTTGTGGTCTTTCACTTGCTCTTTATTTCTCATTTATTATCATCTTTCTTTAGGAAATCTGGTATGTAATTAATGGTATGAGGGTATAGAGAGACCTGATACTCAAAACACAGCTGTAGAGCTGAGTATCAGCTGTGGACACATGGTTCACTGTAGTTACTATGGGCATTTATATTTACACCAGCTAAAAACAGAGTCAGGATGATGTACAGCACAACTCAGAGCCTCAAATTTTGTTGGTCCCCATGAGAAAAATACATCAATACTTCTGTAAGGTAGAAGTCAATTATTCAGAAATATCTCTTGCATTTAGTAGCTTATTCCCTTACAATGGGTTTCAGGAGTTACTAATTCATTACACTCTAGAACCTAGAAACAGCTGAAAAGTAAAAGGCATGAAATCACATTTCTTAGTTATGCTGAATTACCTCTTTATAAAATAAATTTACAGTTTTTCTAAAGACAGATGTTCAATATTGCATTACTAAATGGTTCAGTTCTCAGAAAGATATACTGATTTATGTGGTTCAGGGTTAAAGAAATCAGCAAGTAGTAATCAAGCATCCATAAAAAAAAGGTAATGGACTAAGCCTGACCTTTGTGCCATGTGTTAAAAAAACAACTCTGCCACGTTTATATCCAGCAAACCCACATGAAAGTTTTTTGGCAACATGGTTTTTTAATACGTGAAAAAGGGAAGTGGAGGTAACCTCAAAAGAAGATACACTTCTCTGAAACTTCAGAGATATTCACTCTCCTTGCTTTTTCTCTCTCAGTAAAGTCAGGTATTTTCCCTAATGAACAAACTATTGACTTTTTGTGTCAATTCTAGACAAGATTATGACATATTGGAATACACTTTTCATGAACTGAATCTCAGTTGCTTTCAGTGTTTGGGAAGTAGAAAATGAAATGGAAATAGTACTTCAACTTAGGGAAGCAATGAGATTCTGTGATCTCACTCCTTTCCACAATTCCACATTAGAAAAGATGAAGATCTTGTGAATGACAACCCTATTGCTCCACATTCACAAAGTCATCTCTGTAATTCCAGTGCTTTGGCTAAAGAGGCATTATTACATCCTTCCAGGTGAGGTATGAAGTGTTTTTTTGTTGTTGTTGTTGTTGTTGTGGTTGGTTTTTTTTTTGTTTGTTTTGTTTTGTTTTGTTTGTTTTTCTTTGTTTTGTTTTGTGTTTGTTTTGTTTTGTTTGTTTGTTTTTCTTTTAGTTTTTTTTGTTTTGTTTTTTTTTTTTGTTGTTGTTGTTTTTCTCTTTTACAGATGTTATTGTTTAAACTCATTTGGATGAAAAAGAGTTCATGAATACATTATAATATTATCCTTATTATTTGGACCTGCTGTAATATAGCTTTATGAAAAAAAAGCTGCAATTTAAAGATAACCAAGAAAAAAATCCTGCCATAACCTCTTCATTTATGCTTTGATTATACTCAATACAAGTTTGGGTTAAATCCAGCCTGGAGATCCAGGAAGTCTTTTTGTCATCTTTGTCACCTAAAAGACTCAAAGATATCCCTGTAGAATTCAGAAAGACTAAAACACTGATTAAGGACAATCCATGAATAATTAAAATTGTTTCTTACAGCACAGTTGGATAGCAATATAGAAAACAGGTTCATCTCCACTTTTCAATTGGAATGTACATCAGCCTTTGGCCTTGTTTATGCAGCACCTCACGCACAAGTGTTCACACAAGTGCAAAACACCATCATGTTTGCATACACACTGGGGTGTGTTACTCAGCCTGTTACTCATTTGTGATGACAAATAAATAGTGATTGACAAACTTCAGCCTTGTAATGGCAGCTTACATGATTTCATATGAGTTGGTATATGACATTAAAATGATGTTGAGCACTTTGGTACCGAGGCAAATACAATCAAAAAGGCAATCATGGGTAGAAATATAAGATACAAAGAAATGGCCTCCTGTGTGGTGAGTTAGTCAGAAAATGTAAGAGGAAAATGTTACTTTGGATAAAATGGAAAGAGAGTTTTCTGTTTTTTTTTGCAAAATTAACAAAAAAGAAAAATGAAAAAAAAAAAAACCAATCCTACTCCAAGTCCCCCATTTCCTTTCAAAAATTTCCAATTTTCAAATGAAAAATGATATTCTGACTTAGAAGCAATTTATTATATAACTTAAGAATTTTTGAAATTTCAGAAAGCAACACTTGAGACAAAGTGACAGTCTTACACTTTCAAGTTTTCCCATCCCTGTTTTAGCCAAGCAGTTATTCAGTTCCTTGATACATCCATGAACATTCTGAGCTCCCCAGAAACTCAGCTTTCACAGACAGATTTCTTGTTATTGAAAAACCAAAGTCTGCTGTTGAATCTGGATCACATCTGAAGATCTCATCATAATCAATTTGATGCTGTAACCCTGCAAAATGTTTTTGTCTTCATTCATTCAGTAAGGAGGGAGAGTTTGAGCCAAAAACTCTATGTATTTTAGTTAAAAAAAAATTATTACATTGATAAGATAAAACTATAATCTGTTTTTTTCTGCATTTCATCCCTCTTGTTAGGAGAGGTATAACTATCTTATTGAAAACATAATATTGCCTGTTTCTTCTAAATATAGCCTTGTATATCTTACAAATCTGGCAGTTTATCTATTATGTCAAATGATTTACAGTACCTTGACAAGATGCTATTTTACAAATTGATTTAGTAATAGATCCTATAGTTCAATGACTACTTCAATGCATAAAGACAATCCCAAAAGGTGGATTAGATAGAGAACAGTGAGTGGGTGTGTAGAGCACTGGTGTCTGTGGGACCTGCTGGGTGCTGAGCTGAGAGTGTTGAGGCCTCAGTTTCTGGCTGATGGGGCAGGAAAATTTAATTTGTGGAAATGTCTCTGACGCTTTTCCCTACATCTTTGTCAAAACTGATACAGATTATTTCACCCCTTTGTTGATGACTTCGAGTGATCGCCCTCTCCATTCCACCCCGTTACTCTGCAAAGCATTGCACTGCATTGTCTAGCTGTCTGAAGTGTGGAGAAATCTTTCATTGAATAAATCTATCCTGGTGCAAAGTGGTATCACTCTGAAAGTGAAATCCTGGTTGTTCTGAAATCAGTGTTGTCTCACATGTCCTTCATAGAGGCTGAATTTCCCCCTGCAGACTACACTGAGGCTAGCTGTCCCTCCCTTTGTCTGGGACAACATGGTCTGTAACTGTAGGCAAGTTACAGGCTTCTCTTTCTTGCTTATCGGACACAAGAGTAGCATATATTATGCATGCATTAGACATTCCATTTCTTATTGTCAGTTTGCATGCACATTGACAACATACTCCTAACTCATCATAGCATTTTAAGCACATGTTTAAACTTAAGCCAGAGTGAAGTCTATTCTCAAACACTTTCCTGTACTAACATCTTTAAACACATCATCATGGCTATTTTTTCTTTCCAGCTTGGCACACGCTGTGTTGGAGAGGGCCAAATTTCAACTGTACTGTTACATTTCCCTCCTTTTAGAGCAAAATTATTTTCCTGAGGTCTTAATGTGCAGATGAACTAAGACTGTATTTCCAGACAAAAGTGATTCAAATTTCAAGGTAATCAGATTTTGCAGGATTTGGCTTGATATGAAAATCTGGACAGTTAGATAGGACAGTAATAATTAAAGGAATTTGTAGTCCAGTTTTGTTTCTGCCATTCATCTAAACCAAATAGAACACAGGACTGGCAGTGGATTTGGGAAGGAAGTAAGAAAGTTAATATTGCAACAGCATGTTTGTTATCTGTCATTTCTTGTATAGACATTCTCATTTATGTTCCTAGGTGTAGTTTAACTGAATCCATCCTAAAAGGGGGAATAACAAAACCTATTCACAGATGTCATCTGCTGTTGAACTGCTGTTACAGAATAGCCATTCTGTCTATTTTGTTTTGCGCAAAAGACAGTCTCAGTTTTTATATACTGGAATTAAAATGGTTTTGTTTCACATTTCCTTTGCTGATTTCCTTTTCTGTGCAGAGGGGAGTTATCTATGTGAATCTACAACGCTGAAATCTTCAGTGCTTCAGAAAGGTTTGAGATTAGGAAATCTGTGTGTCTTTTATCCTCAGAATATGATTAATGATGCTTTATGTTTTGCAAGACATTATTAAAAACAGAAGCCTATGACTTCATTGTCTCTGACAACGACTTTGAACGTGGGGTCAGCTATTCCACTTTTACATTTCTTTGCAAGATTAAAAGAAAGTAAAAACTATTGCATTGGGGCGGGGGGGAGAACTTTACACAGATGTAACAAAGCAGAATACACACACGTTTTCAATATGCTTCTTCCAATGAAAATTCACCTCATTCTTATGATACTGCCGGTAAGCAAACACTAGTGACAGGCAAATCTAGCCATCAGGAAAACATACTGAGTTCAGGATTATCTCAAGTACCACATGCTAGAATTGTTGAAAATGTTAAGGAAAGAGTTCAGAGTTTGATTGAGAAAATTACAAGTAACAGATGTAAATTTTGGTTGCATTCCTGGACATTCAGTGATGAACAAGAAAGTTATCAAGCAGAACTGAAACAAAGCGTGCAACAGCAAGAATTTATTTGAAAATATTAGCGAGCAATTACATGTCAACACTTTTTTATTTTCACATGAAGTACACTACTTTCACAAGCTGAATGTGCTACACCTTTATAAAGTTTATATGCAGTATTGTTTAAAGTGATGGAAATGCTAGGTCTTCCTTTAATATCTAAACAGGAAATTATTTGCTCTTTTTAAGCTATTCTGTTCATCTGTGATGCATTATTTTATTGAATTTCTGCAATGTAAGGGTTATTTTTTTTTACGGATATCTTCACCTTTCATGAATGTCAGCAACATTCCCACTGTACTAAAAGCCTAAAGGGGGAACTGAAAACCTCACAGAAATTAATGGTAAAATTCAAAATTATTTCAGCATTGAGGTTTTGCTAAGTCAAGCTGGGAATATGGTTGCAATAAAACCACTATTGCTTTGACCATTGACAGAGGAATGAATGTTATCTAGCACTGGCAGTTTTCTGCCTTCAGTACGCTCATTTAGAGAAGCCACTAGGAAATCATGGTACTTTGTCAGCTGGTTATGCTTTTCACTGTCTTTAACTTTGTTGTAAAATTTTTGTGTCGAATGAACCTTGCTGCGTATGGCTAGGATAAATATGAGACTCTTTTACTCAGTTATAAATTTATCTTGCATATTATCAAGGTCCCTTTTATGAGGTCTGCTCTGACCTTTTGGGGTTTCATTTGCCTTAAATGATATTGTAAACAAGCAGCAATGTAAAATAAATTTTATTCAAGATATGGTCAATGGAGGGGTGGAAAAATCAGTAAGTACTGTATTGGAGATTTTTCTATTTGGATGTTCTCTGACTTAACCAGAAGATTTTTCTGAACTGATTTAACAGAAATTGAAAATATCTCCTGTAATATGATCTGCTATTTCACTTTTTACCCATTTGATGACTTTAAAATCATATCCCCCACCCTTGGTTGCTCAAGAATCAGATAGAAATCATTATTAAGCAGTTCATACTAACACTGAAACACAAGACTTCTCAGAGATAGGTAATGAAAATTAATCAAAACTGTGCAGAATAATAGGACCCTTTTTCTTTCTGGGCAGTAGAATAACGAAGAATTGACCACTATTTGGAAGGGTGATTTTACCAGCTGGACTTTTGGAAAATGGTAATATGGTTCTCACAGTTGCAGAAATTTTGGCCTGCGTGATGCAAGGATAAAAGAAAAACATTAAAAAAAAAAAAAAAAAAGAAAAAGAAGTAAATTTCACCGCGTTTCTTTTCACACTGGAATGTGCATCATGAATCTTAATATTACTGCTGAGGGGTCCCCACCAGCCTGTAAATATCCCTACAACTTAAGCTCAGAATTGCTATATTGCATGGCAATAAAACTAGATGGAAGGTAGATTTACTAAATTCTGTTACATTTTTCTAACAATACAGAAAAGTCTGAAAAAAACCTCACAAGATTATTTTGCCCTGACATATACCTATTTTCTTAAATAGGACAGATGTAAATGTTTTCACAAGGAACAAGGACAAGGAGGTGTTCTCTTTACCAATTAAAGGTAAAAAACAATGGCAGCTCTTTAAGTGTTGCTCCACTGATCCTTTTGTTTGTGTAAATAACAAGTTTTCAACCATAAGCAAGGATTCTATTATCTAGTCGGAAATATGCAGCAGCCATTGTCATACTGAGATGCTCTGATACACGAAGATGTCTTTTATACACACAACTTATGTATAATATGTAAAGTATGTGAAACACATACATGTGAACATAAAATATCCTTTTCTTGAAAGCATAATGTAACTGTGTCATTGTTATTCACTGATGGATTCTGCATTTTCTTATCAATAGTATAAATCTGAAGAGGTCCATTACTTCATACAGTAATAGAGCTGATCTAGTTTTAGTTTAACCAAGAGCAGGCCCCTGTCCATTCTTCCTGGTTTCTCTTCTTAATCAGTTTCAGAGTATTACTGTTCTAATGTTACATACACCTCACTGGTTACCAGGCCACAACCTGACCTTAAATTTGTATGAAAAATTAAGTGGAAGGCAGACGATTGAGCTGTGGTTTCTTTCAGTTTCATATCATTGCCCTTGCATCTGGCGGGGAGGAAAAAAAAGGCAAAAAAAAGCAGCTGCCTGATACCATAATGTCACTTTTAAGTTTTACACTGAAAAAGCACTAAGCGGAGCTTACTCAGAGTCATTTTTCAGCCAATTCTTCTTCCTGGAAATGTGATGATGTGAAGACAGACAGAGCTGAGGGAAGAAACAGTCCAAAAGCCATCTCCCTCACTCTATTATTACGAATCACCCCTGTTATGGAAGGAAAACTACACATACTCAGCATGCTTCAAAGAAGGAAAATGATGTGACAAAGCCATGAAGTTAAATTAAACAGATCTGATCTACACAACCAATTTCATGTCTGCATATTTTTCTGTTTAATTAAAAAATAGCTTGAGACAGTTCTTACAGTATGTGACATCAAATTAATATAGAAAATCAGAATGTAATTAAGTAGCACATCTGTCCGAAAGAACTACATAGCTTGAGTTTGCTTGATCAAGTTAACTGAATTAAGAATTTTTTGTAAGGCTAAGGTAAATCTGGCTTATAAATTCCAAGCACTTTGAATTAAAGTTTGTACAATATTTCAAACCCATTTTCTTAAAACCCATTACTTTAGGATTTTAAAATATTTGTGTACCAGTAAGGACATTTTAAAGTTAGATAGATGCTCATACTGACGTGTAGGTTCCAGAATTAGACAATATATGACTTTAAAAATAAGACTTTGCAATTCTCAGTTCATATTTTTCTTTCTCTTTTGTAATGAGCAAATTTTACGCATCAGAAATGAATGCAGCAAACTTATTAAATAACACATTTCCTCTAAGCCCTCAGTGAGGCAGATGATCTGTCAAATAAGTCATGTGGTAGTTATAAAAATGTGGGCAATTAACAGCAGACAAAATATTCACTATTGCATTGCTGATGAATTAAAAATTCCATTGAAATTTAGGGAGAAGCATGGCAGGAGACTACCTATTGAGACTACCTATTTCAGCCCAAAGCCACTTTCCAAGAGTGATAGAAATGTTCTCCTACGAGCATTTAAAGAGAATTACTAGCAAAACTACCGCAAAGTTACAGAGATTTAGAACATTGACAATAGATATGGGAACCCAATTTACCTAGAAAACTATTGTGGCCTCCTAAAAGAGAATGTGTGGTTGGCTGTGGACACTTAGCTGACTTCTATACCTGAGTTAATAATATTTAGCACCACCCTAATTAAGAGACTAAAACCAGAACTTGTAAGACAGGGCTTGCCTGACCTGAGACTACACCTCTACTTTATGATGGAATGGGTTTGGCCTAGCTGTTCCTGCCTGTCTTCACAGATTTGCATAGTGAAATAGATCTCAATCAGATGAATCAAGTTTCTAGAGGAAACAGCTTAATATAACTTTTGAGGAGACAGTAGATAATGTCAGCAGCTCTTTTCATGTTGTTATTAACAACTCTGCCCAAATTATAGTGTTACACTTGAAAATTTGAAGAAAAAATGCTTTTTCAAGGTTTATTCTCCATGGTTTTCCACCATTCCAATGAATTAACTTCAGTGAGGTCATCTCAGTCTTCAGAGGGTGATAAAGCAATTAGGTCCATTTTTTCCTGCTTTCTGCTCTCCAACTTGTAAGGACTCAGGACAAAAGATACTTTTGTTAAAATGTCAGCACTCTTTCCTTTCAACTATAACTTCACAATACATTTTTCTGATCTTTCCTTCCTTGCCCCGTCAAGCAAAATTAGGATACGTCTACCCAACAGTTGACTAGTTAGTTTTAAAAGAGCTGGCTTGGGAAGATAAGGTGTGATGTAACAGAGTTGTAAAGACACAACCGTTTGCATACTGTTTCTATCCAGTACATAGAGCACTACTGTGACCCACACTGATTGAAGGATTTACTGTCTCTGGTTGTGCTACAAGCCTCCAGGCCTTTCCTAGTAAAATTTTAACTAGGATTTTTTTCTTCTCCCCAGCTATTGTCTAGTACATTGACTTCCAAAACACTGCTGACCTTCACACTTTCTCACATATCAGCTTGTATGACATTTAACTGATCCGACTGAAAACAATATTAGTGCTGTGCTCTACAGATTCATGGGCGAGCACTGACAGTGACCTCAGCGAACACCCATAGTCAGATCACAGTGCAGAATCAGTGATTTGCCTCTTTTTGTTCTCTTGTTCACTGGGGGCAACCAACATTGTCCTGTGACCTACTTTAGCTTGTAATACAACAGTAATTAAGATGACTCAAAGCACTAAAGCAAAAAAACTTATTGTTTCAATAAACATCCACATTCCTTTCCAATGTATGTGTTACTGAAATTTGAAGAATAGAAAAGTAGATAACATGTGGCTTTGATTAAAACCAATATTTGTGGTTTTTTTATAGCTTGGTTATGAAAAACCTATATAATCAATAAGTTCCAGAGCAATGGTTAGTTATTAAATTCATTCAGATGAAAAAAAAAAAAAAAAACCAAACCCTGGGAATATTAATCATGATTGGGCGAGAAATCCTATTTATTTGCTAGAAAACCAATTTTTAACATTATGGATTTGGTTTGTGGTAGTGTTCTTGTTAATGAGAGATTCAAATTAATTTCAGCTGATGCCAGGAAAAGAACATGTTCAGCGTTGTTGGGTCATACATATGTGAGGAATACCATTTCTGTTTTATTAGACTGTGAAATTACTACTCATTCTTACAGAATAATAAAAAGTATATTATGGAAAGGGTCTTTATGCAATTTCTAGCTATAAATGATAGATATGTTTTGTACCCTAGGCCGTAATATTTGCTCTAAATGCATACCATATAGCACTTCAATTTGAAACAAGGGAATAGCCTACCCAAACTCAAAACCATATGCTATGGCTAATGCCCTGTGGAATTTGCCAGCAGACTTTTAGTGTAATTATTCCTATTTAACAGCATTATGGAGGAGAATGCAGCAAAAGATAACAGGATTTGAAGTACTGTAATCTTACTTAGATATAGAATTCTAATTATTGATTGTTTTTTGGTCTAATGAGAAAATAAATGTCGTTCAGAGAAGAGATAGAGATTTTAATTATTTCTATTTATCTAACCATTTCTCAAGAAAGAGTCACAATATTGGTTCATTTAAAAAAATAAAAGAAAAATAAAAATAATTTAGTTTTACCTGGGGAAATAAACCTGTGGAAACACAATTTAAAGAAGATATTATTATCCTCAGTAAACTCAATATCCTGTATCACAAAGAAAATTGAGTAAGCTTTTGGTAATTATAAAGTGCTAAATTTTGTATTTCTGTTAGTGTAAAGGAATAAATTAAGTATTGTATAAATATTTTTTGACATTCAGAACAGACAAATTGCTAAAATGGAAAAATACAGAATAATATTTTAACATTTTTTTAGTTTCAGTGAACATAAAATTTAATAAAACTTACATGCTTAATGAATGACCACTTGTATCTCAAAACCGCACATTAGCTTTATTACATTCAGAGACAGGATAAGGAAAGTTGCTCTAGAAAAATTCTTAATTTATGCAAAGTGCTGTATCTTCAGAGCTCATAGAAAAGCTGGTTTAAATTTTTATAAAAAGTTGTATACAATTTCTGTTTAAATAAGATTTTATAGATTAAATAAAGAAAGCTCACAGAAATGTTCATGTCCTTCTGTTCTATTTATGAAGATTTTTACTTCAGGTCATTGCTTTCCTTCATTTAGTTAGTCATAGTTAGAACACTCCACTGCTGAAGTACAGAAGCATAGATGCTAAAAATGGTAAATGTGATAATGTCAAGCATCTACTGGTGCTTTGTGTCATGTGGACCTGCTCTCTGAAAGGATGATGACATATATATATATATATATATATATCTGTAAAAAAGCTGAAAAATTCCGTCATAAGCCAGTTTGTGTGCTTCTTTTTATAACTTGAATTATATCAATGGGAAATTTTTGTGAACAGGAAGTTGTGTCAAGATATATTAAAAAATAAAAAAAGACAAGCTAAAGAACAAATTTTAACCTCAGTGGAAAGCATCTTATTTTCAATTTGGTGACTAAATATGACAAATATAAATTAAGTGTGTAGTTTTGAAATTAATCTACTCTTTTTCTTCCCTAGAATTTACTTAACTATAGCGTCTGAAACATTTTGATTTTTACATTTAGTTATTATTAGGGCTAATTTTGGTTTTTAATTTACATTAAGCAATAGTTTCTTACTAAGAGTTGCAAGCTTTCCTTGAAAAAACCCAATCCACATTCAGAAATTCCTTTAAAAGACCTTTGTTACAATCCAGAAACACTGAGGGGAAACCCTAAATTATTCATACAATTCTTAAGATTAAACAACAAAAAATCCAAAAGATATTTAGTGGATGAAGGAAAATAGATGTAAGAACATCCAATAACCAAGGCAGGTTACAATACAGAGCAAAAAAGGGAACCATGAAAGTTCAAGGTTCACTTTGAAAATAATTTAATAAACTTAATTATTTTCCTTACCGTGTGGGCATGCTGTCATCTTACATATAACATCTTTTCCCTACAATTCCATTTGGTAACAGGTTTTGAGATCCATTCACATCACTAAATAGCCTAACTTCTTTCATTCTTTTTTTTTTTTTTTTTTTTTTTTTTTTTTTTTTCTTTTCTCCCAAGAAGTACAGGTAGAAAGGCTGCTCTCTCCTGGATTTTTTTATGCAGACTTCTTTTTCCTGGAAAGCCACTTCTGAAAGTTAAACCAAAACAAAAGTTGTGTGGGTGTCTGTATATTATTAAAATTCGGTTAGAAAAAATTTCAGTGATCTAGTCAGACTTAAATTTGAGGTCTGGGTTAATGTACTGAAATGTTTCTTTAAAAACACTTATTTAAAAGATTAATTAAAAAAATGCTTCCTTCCCACCAGATTAAACCATATATCTGAATAGTCTGGATATCCCACGGAGCTATTTGTGTACTAGTTAGCAGTGACTGACAGGACTACCCAGTGTGTCAATGTGTCTCTTGTTTTGGTTTATCAGATAACTGGTGAAATGTAACACTGATGGTGTCAGGTTCCTATTTACAGTATTGTTGGATAAACAAAAACTGCATAGGTTTGTTTGGGATTTTTCACTCATTTGAATTCTTAATTTGTCCTTTCTTGTAATGTCCCTGTTTCTAATTAACAGCATTTAAGACAGGCTTAACTTCCCTTTTGCTTTTACCAAATATACCATGCCTAGTTTTACATGCAAGAAGACCTTTCTACTGTTATTACGATTTATACCACAGAAACACACAAATAAAAACATACAATGATACTTTTTCCTTTCTTCCAAGCTTAGGTTGGCCACCTAGATAGAAATAATTTGTATATGAAAACAATTTCAGACTGTGTAGAATGAAGTTTATGCTGTGTGGAAAGATGTTTTTGGCAGCATAGAGTAATTCAAAAACTTCCTCTCAATAACTCAAATAGCTATACTGACTGAAAATTCTAGCATGTATTGGGAATTCTCAGTTTTGACTCTACAAAACTAGGAGGGTTTATGAATTAGTTCATTTTGCTAATGAAATTAGTTCACCTTACTTTAGATGAAAGCAAGACAAGTAGCCCAAAGAAACCTGACCTTAGATTAGCTACTCCGGATATCCAGCCTTAGTAGATAGTTAGAAACACGAAGTACCAGAGAACTTTCATCTCAGAAATGTCTTTCCAAGCTCTTCGTATTTAGGCCAACAGCTTGTGACATGTTCTTCATTATTCACCATTTATGATGTCATTATTAAAATATAATATTTATTATTGTGTATGTCCAAGATAGTACTAAAGTTGTACTTCTGTCAGAATAAGCAATTAATCTCCAAGATTACTCATACATAAAATTCTTTTTCAACTGATCACTAAAGTTTACCGGGGAGTAAGATTTGAGACTACTGAAATTTCCTGATGTTATCAGACTTCTCTCCTTTGTTGTTTTGTCATTTCCTCCATTTCCATCAACTATCCTGCACTACAAATACAATGAAAAGCCATAATTATTACAGAAATGGAATCTGACAGATACAATATCTTCTACCATGGATTACTGAAAATTTACTTCCATCCAATCTAAATAGGATATGTAAATTGTTAACAATCTAATACTTCAAATTATATTTACCCAACAATAATAAAATAGCTAGAAGTTATAGAAAGGTGAAGTGCTTTCTTCTCAAATCAACAACCTGGTTACCTTAAAAAAAATTCTACAACTTCCATTCATTTGCATTATCTTCTCCTGAAATCTGAGTCTGAATATAATTAAGGTATGACCCTAGAATGTAATGCAGAGTGACATGATTTGAAAAGCAGTCCCTTTGTATTGTAAATACTACAATAGTTAACATGCTGATGAACGAAATAAAGAGTACTACTGCTGACCCATTGCAGGCAGAGTGGGTGGAGTTAGGATTAGTTTTCCAAAGACCATATTGAATTCATAGTTACATTTTTCTTACAAGTTAAGCCATTGATTGACATTCATCTGGAATTTAATGTGTTCCAAAATTGTGGTGAGTTGTTCTTTCTTCTTTTGTGATGCAGGAGCAACAGCAATTTTGCCTTTATTAAAGCATGTAGAATCCTCACACAGAACATCTTAGAGGACTCAGTTCAAAGTACTTGAATAATACCTGGTACATGAACTACGTGAATTTGTCACGACAGAGACTCTGCCCTTGACTGTGCCCTGTGCCCAGCTGGTTGTGTTTCTTCACTTTGCAAGTTTTCTCACTTTTGAAAAATCTATTTTGGTAAACCAATAAAGGGAATCTTTTAATATACTTGGGAGAACTATCAGCTTAAGCTAGATGCACTTATACCATTCATGAGTTATTTTATTTTTATCTTATTTGCATGACCATCTAATGTGAGTAACTGCTGTGGGTCATCACTGTGAGGCAGACAAGCTCCATACAGCCATTCGCTCACTTGCCCCACAGTGGAATGGAGGGGAGAAATGGAAGGGCAGAAGGAGAAAATTTGTCCGTTGAGGTAAAGACAGCTTGGTAGATAAAGCAAAAGCTGCATCCACAAGTAAAACAAAATAAGGAATTCACCCACCACCTTCATCAACAGGGAAATGTTCAGCCACCTCCAGGAAAACAAGGCTCCATGATGTCTGATGGTTTCTTGGGAAGACAAATGCCATAATTCTTTCATTCCCTCCTCCTTCTCCCAGCATTTATTGCTAGGCATAACATCATGTGAGATTGAATATCCCTATGGTCAGCTGTCCTGGCTGTGTCCCCTCCCAACCCCTTGTGCACCCCTCGTGCACCCCTCGCTGGTGGGGGGTGCGAAGGGCAGAAAAGGCCTTGACGCTGTGTGAGCACTGCTCAGCAGTAACTGAAACAGTGGTGTGTTGTCAACTGCGTTTGCAAAAAATCCAGAACATAGCACTATGTGTGTTGCTGTGAAGAAAATTAATTCTGACCCAGACATAACTGGTACAATAACAAAATGGCATTACAGGGATAGTTCTCTGGGCAAAAGAACTAAGAATTCTTGCAAAGTTAGGATAAATACCAGAAAAACTTCCAGAGGTCTGTGAAGGGTTCTCCAAAATACTTCAACATTAAACTTTGATCCGCATCAGGCAGAAGCAGACCCAGTGTACCAAATAGTGACGACAACATAAGTTATTATGCTCCTCATGCAACATAAATTATGGAACATAATCCAAAGATTAAAGTATTCTCTGCTGTCCTCTATTAAATTATATGAGCTTGAGAAGAAAAAGCAAATAAAGCATGACTTCAAAAGAGAAGTTGATGTCCAAGAGGGGACAAAACAATTTTCTAAACATGTAGGAAGGAAATTTTGGGCACATTAAGTCAGTCATATCATTTACTCACCTACCAGCATATCCCTTCACATAGTACAGCTTTGATCTATTTTAGTTTCTCTTTCTTTGCATGAGTTATCTAAATAAACTAAAAACTGATTAGCTGAGGGATAAGAGGTCCTCAAAAGTGTTGATAACTTTCTGAATTGCCTAAGGCAGAGTGGGGGAGAAATTTTCAAAGGCGAGAATTATGTCCACATTATTAATGTAGTCAATATTTATGTGGATTAACTGAGCAGGAAGAAAGGAAAAATAAAAAATGTTCTCTTTCAAATCAGAAAACACTGTAAAATTTCCTTGAGAGAATATGAGTGAAATTGAGTCACTCATGTTCTGGAAATACTGCACAGGCTGAGATGGGCAATGCTGGTGACATAAGAATTTGGTAACTAATTTTTTTTATTTTCTGAAAACTCAAACCCCGGATTTGTGGATTTAGTTTCAAAATTTCATTTTCTAAACTCTAACTCTTTGTGATTTCCTGTAATAACAAATGAAATTATAAAAGGAACAACACAGAAAGGCTGTAAGAACTGTACTAAGTAGAGGTATCTCTATATCAGTTTGAAGACACATCTGCAGTATTGCTGCTTACCTTGTGAAAAATACTTCAAATACTACACAACTCTAGGAACCTGAATGACTATAAAGCCTGAAAAGAGGACCAATCACTGGTGAGAGACTCTCCATGGCGTATATGTGTAAAACTAAACTGGTTTGCAGTGAAAATCATTACTCCATTCTTTGCAAAAAATGTAAGGTTTATAACAAAACTAGTCTGCTTTTATATCCAAGAAAAATTATATGTACAACAGGAAATTGTGAATAGCAGTTAGTGGTAACTGTTTTCATGTAATTTCCTTCTCAAGCTGCCAATCAGCTTCAATATATGACTTTCAATGCTCTAGGAGCCGTCTTTTTAATCCTCTCTACACATCAATAACAATAGTTTAACTGTCAGAAAACATGGCCAATTTTACAGTACTTAGAAAAATTATAATCCTTCTGATTTTATTTAGGTTCTAACAACCAACCAAGTTTCATATTAATTAACAGCCTTAGAAGACAGAGTTTGGGGGTACTTTAGTTATTTAGGATGCTTAATGTCACATCTTTGCTGCACATTCATGGAACAATAGCTAACATAACGACCAGATGATCCTTAGTGCTAATGTAAATTTTAATTAATCTGAGGATCCTTCTCACTTTGTAATCATGTGTTGTTCATAGTGGGTTCATATCATATTAGCTCCAGGATTCCAAGACCTGAAGCAACAACGGCTACTTCGGGTTTACAGGTGACTGATGAGATCCTGTTCTTTCAGGGAAACTGCACAGGTTTGCCCCTTGATTTCAACAAGCAGAAGAGCAAGATCAGGCTTCAGTTT
Organism: Struthidea cinerea; assembly: GCA_013397865.1. NCBI lineage: Eukaryota > Metazoa > Chordata > Aves > Passeriformes > Corcoracidae > Struthidea > Struthidea cinerea. Next base: position 231,453 of record VZTI01001520.1, read on the forward strand.
TCCTTCCACTTTTAACTGTTAATTTGTTATATCAAACAGATTGCATATATGGACATGAGACTTAGTAGCAGCAAACCCTTTGAAGCACACAAGATGATTGTTAATGGGTTAAAGGCTCCCCACTTCTGTCTTCTAGCCACAAAATTCTGCAATTACAAAAAGGGTCTTGATCTCTGAAAACCATGCCTTGTTAAATTTCCTTAGCAGACAAGATGGTACTGTGTGGCATTACATGTGGTTACTGTTAGCCACGTCCTTGCTGTAAGTTAGCACAGCGTAGCTAAGGTAATAAGATGTGACAAATGGCAGCATGGCAAGTCATTCTGTGGGGTTTCCTTCGGAATATAAAAACTATCTAAGGAGAGGCTTACGTTGCTTTTCACTATCCATTTGTTCATGGATGTAGTGAACAACGATTAACTTGAATTTGAGCTGCACCGATCTGAAAAGAGACAAGGGAATATCCTAGGGAACGGAAAGGAATCTTTTAGGGACAAATGGCAAAGCAAGGCAGACTGAGATGCTGCAGAATGCACATACGTCTTGGCTCATTTATTTGAATACAATTACTTCAAAAATAGACTTAATTTTTTTTTTTTTTTTAAATCAAACCCTAATTTTTCTACTAAGGTCCAATAAACTCCAGGATACGGTGCCAATTGCCCATAAGGCACGATTTTGTTGTTGGGCATGTGCAAAGCCAACAGCAATAACATGATTCTATTGCTTTGCAGTTTTGACCATCAAAAATAAGATTGCCAGAGTAGGAAATTTCAAATCTCCTACGTTTTTTCCAGCACAGACATAGTGTTGGGTTTTTTGTTTTGATTTATTGATGCTCTTAGATTTTATTCATTGTCTTTTAAATTTTTGTTACTCCAAAGGGTTTTTGAATAAAAAGAGGAGGCTGCAGGGAATGATAATTTTCTTCTGTAAGGAAGCAAAAGACACAGAACTTCTTAATGATATAAAGTTAGAAACATTTCAAAAGGCCTTTCACCGCTGTTTGGCTTCCCACAGATTATAGAACTACCAGAAATAACTGCAGGCAAAAATGACTTCAGTGATTATTGGGAATGTGGACAAAATGTTAAAAACCACACAAAATTCAGTTATATTCTGGAGTTTAGATACAACAATATAAAACAAACAAAGTGGTGATTATTTGGGCAATGGTTTTTTTTAACCTTGTGTTTAAAAAAAAATGAAAACCTTTTGCTAAATTTATTTTCTGAGTTCTGCTGTATAAAGTAGGTTTGAATTTTATAAAAACGTGATGGCAGAGATAAAAATTAATAGATAGATAGGAATTTTCATTGACGATCATAGTATTGAAATATAATTTTTTTTAAAGAAATTTGTGTCAAACCAACAACTCCAGACAGAGGAGGTGACTGTTTCACCCTGTCCAACCACTTGCCGGGTTACTGATCCTGGCCATTCACCCATCTTCCTCTCTCTCCTCCCTCTTTCTACCAAGGTTGCCTTCATCTGATTCAGTTCTGTTAAGTCCTGGGCAGAAAAATGCTGCTAAAACCACTAACCCTGTTGGCTGTGGAATTGAGACCAGACTAGGGGCACAAACAATTTTACATGGATCAGTGAGAACTAAAACAGCATCTCTAACTCTATCATCTTTGTACAAAACTGATGCATTATGCCCCACTTCATATCCTTAGACATTCTGAATCTGTTTCACCTATTGTCTTAATGGGTTAGAAAAATTTGCAGCCTATACCTAGTCTTACATGTTCTCCTACCTATTTTTGGCTTTTTAGATACCTAAAAGCTATTGATTTTCTCAGTTGCTAACAGAGCTCTGAACAGTAACAGCCCCATGGAGCGTTCTACTTTTTGCTCTTCTCAAGACTTTCTAGTTATGAACAACTTCCATAGGCTAGAGCATGCACGAGTCTTCAAAATGTGAACGAAATGTCACCATAAAGAGCATGATGGAATGATTGAGATGCGCATCTTCTGTGCTCATGGATTTGCTATAGTCAGTGCATCCTGCACATCGAAGGGGTTTGGAACTGCCTTACTGGGAATAGCCAGGAAATATTAAGCCATTCATAGTTGCAAGAGGATCTAGGCAGAGGAATGTGCTTTTTTACAGCCCTTTTGCAAGGCAGATGGTAATTCAACAATCTCTTTTTCTGTTTTCTGTTTTAAGAAGGAAAAGTTGTACTCCTATTGTGATGTTGAATTTATTAAACATTCTACAGTCATCCTGAATGTCTGAGTAGCATCTGTAAAGAAAGTGGTTTTTCTTTGCTGAACTAACTTAATTTTGGTAGACTATATGGTTAATTTGGAATAAGGGATGAAGGACTCCAGACAACCTGGTTCTGCCTTATTCTTCACTATTTCAATAGTTATGAATATTAATTTCTGAAAATAATTTAATATTTTTTTCACAGAGACAGTTGCTGATAATCAAAAATTTACCTTCAAATATTTCATCAAGAAAATTATTACAGTTTGTGTCATATGGGATTTTTAAAAACATTTTGGTTTAAATTTTTAAAATCTGGATTAAAATCACAGCTAATTTTATCCAGGGTTTAATTTAGTTGCATGAGAATTATTTTTAAATATCTCATCTAACTCATTTACTAATCTACTTGCACCAGATTAATCTCCATAAGACCTGTGTACTAGAAATCAAACAAATGTAGAGGGGAAAAAAGGTGCATTTTAGTCAGTAGCTAAATTGCTGTCATTTAATAAAGCATATATATAAGGCATTTTGGGTATCACACTGAAATGTATTTTCTAGGCAATTATTTCCAGTCTGAGTAACCATATGGAAGCAGAAAACTATTTAAAAAATGAAAATAAGATGGTTTATATCACCTGCATGACTTGTTTTGTTCTCTGCCTTCAGGCTTCAAAACCCGCTTCCCATATTTTTTTCTTTCTTTAAAAATAATGTACATCAGCTTAATTTATCCCAGGTCCCAACAGAAGGATCAGATTTTAAGCATTTAATGCTGTGGTTTCAAATCCAATTTTACAGTGTTCATCGTTTCAGAAGTGGCAGAATCCAAAGTGAGCTGTAAAAAAAAAAAAAAAAAGAAAGAAAAAGAAGAAAAAAGATCAAGCATGCAGTTTTTTTTAACGTAAAGTTTTACTATGAAGCTATAACCTGAAGAATGTTTCTAAGGGTGTTAGTTAGGAATATTTCTCATTTTGAGAGCTGTTTCTTATTGAAACGAAGCAAAGTTTTGAAGGACAGGCTTGCGTGCATGTGCAATTTTTTGTATACTTCTTCTCATGTGCCCTACTGAAATTAGTGCATAGGAGGACTGCTTCAGATTTTAAGGAAAAAATCCACTGCAGTACATAATTATTCTTTTGCTGCTGAATGTAAGAATGCAGAATCTGGTATAATATGATTCTTCCTTCTCAAGGGATTGTCTGAGCAGTTTTGGCTTGACACCATTGTAGTATACAGGACCATCCCTTTTATCTGCTGCCTTTATGACAGATGCCTGGGAATGACCTCTGTCATCTGCACGCAAATTCACTTTCTTGATGGTGAAATCTACCATCATTAGGAGATTACTCTGCATTTCCACTGACTGTAGGGTGCAAGCCCTATAGCAAAGGTCTTAAGCAGGGTAAAGAATATCATCAAGGACTCATTAGGTAAAAATTTGCAATGCTGCTTTCAGCAGGTAATATTTGCTTTGCAAATCTTTCCATGCCTCTCAGTCAGTAGCAAGTGCTATTCCCAGGTTCAATTCTACTGACTTCAAAAGTGGGTCTCTTACTGAAAACCAGCTTTTGTCTACAGGACAAACAGAACTGGAGTGTGTTTTGTGAGTTCCGTGTCCCCACAGAGCTTATAACTGATGGAGACCAGAAGGGAACTTGCTGAGAGAAACAAGTCCTGGTATAAGGCTTTCACAAGATGAGTCCCGAATACATGACTGTCATAGCCAACTATCTGCATGACTAACAGAAAATATATGTCAGTGTTGGATACCTTTCTTCCCTTCCCAGAAAATCATGTTCTCCTTCCCTTGAGATATGTTCCTTCATGGAAATTTGTTGCTGATTTTAACCCAAATAAAAAGTTAATAAATGAGATGGGAATTGTGGATTTAAATTGGCAGTACAGATTTTCTTAAGGCGCAAAGTTGTCTGTTGGAGGGATTTTGGGTGCCATATCTTAGCTGGGTATAAATCAGCAGCAGTGGTACCACTGAGGCTTCAGGCATAACAGTGAAACAGCACCTTCTTTGGAACCATTGTAAAATTGCATGAATTGACAGTCAGCTTCTCAGAGGCTGTGACAGAAGACCGCATGGATAATCTGATTTTGACGTTGGAAAGAACGTAAAGATTTAATGGATACGGAAGGTGAAATACCTTCTTCCCCATGAATGGACTCCTACAGGTCAGGGTTCAGACACATTAGTAAGGTAATATGACAAAACTTATACTGATACTGCTTCTAGGGATGCTTGGATGATGTTTGTCATCTGGATGTCATAGACAGCCCTAGACAGACTTTATTTTAAAGGGGGTGGAGAAACATTACATCATCCACTTTGACATAGCAATCCCTTCTAGAGCATTTGAAAACAAGAAGGAAAAAAGGATCTGTTTTTTTAATTGAATTGCAGCTTACTGTTTATGTGCAGCTTCTCTGTATTGCCTTTTCTTTGCAAGGTATGTGGAATGTTAAAATTCATTCCTTTTTTAACAAAGTGTAGCCAAAAATAGCCTGGACACATGATACTGAAGCTGCTCTTGTGCTACCCATTTAAGTTATGTATCACTAGTCTAAATTTAATCAAGGCCACATTTTATTTATATATTTCATGCATTAAACTCATTTAAACTTTTAGTCAGATTTCATTAGGGGAAATACTACCGCACACATCATGCAGTAGTAAAGCTAATGAGCTTCAGGAATTTGAAAGGATTTAGAGATCAGAGGGTCTGATTTCAAAATTTCTTTTTCTTTTTCTGCTCAGTGCTTGAAGCAGGTCTGTATGCTGCACATAGTTTGTTTCCTAGGACACTAATACAGTCAGCATGGTCTGTACAAATGTGTAAACACAGACATTCTCTGTAATCAGTGCGTTTGGTGTCTTAAGGCAAGATTATGTTTTTTTAGGAAATGCAATTTATGTTCAAGATTAAATTTCTCCTCCAGACTGATAACGTCTTGAAGTTGAATGAGATCATAAATTTTGTCTTGACTTCTTGTTCTCCATCTTAGATCTTCATTCCCTTTTTCAGTGGTTTAGAAAAGAGGAGCTGAAAGAAATGCATCTAAAATGATTTACCTTCACAAAAATAGTTTTTAAAGATTGATAATGTGTAAATAAATTTTAAAAAAATCTAAAATTATGAACAACTGCAATAAATAGCTCTCCTACTCAACTTTCTTGTTTCATTTTTATTTCATCCAAGATTAAAAAAAGTCCCAACCAGCCACACAAAAAATAGCACACATAAGAAAACAATAACACAGCCTTAACTGAATTTAGCTGCTGTGGTTTGTCAGGTCTCTTTCGGTCAGACTCTCCCTGATGCTTTGTCACTCCACTGTCTACAAAGTTGAGGAAACTTCATGTTGTATCTTTTATTATAACTTAGATAGGGATATATACAAATTTATGGCTCACAAGACAGCTTCATTTATCTTTGCTGGAAAAAAGAAACAAAAGACAAAATAAGGAAAAAAAAATATATATAAACAACTCATACACACATGTGCATTTTTTCAGGCAAAGCAGTTGGACTTCATTGGAGTGTGGGGTTTTTTCCAGCCTGGTGTAATTTCGTCATAGTCCTCAAGAACGGAAATCTGTCATTCTTGTATGCATTGAACTTACAGTGCTGAAAAGCCAGTACATGGCAAAGTTTTAGTGACCCAGGGCATATTTGAACTTGTGATCTAGAGATGAAAGGCTTCACATTCAATTCCCAGTCCCATGACTCATCCAGTTCCCCAACATAATTTTGGTTTGGGAAAGAAGTTTTTGAATTATGAGTGTGCAAAGAGCTTTCTGACAGAACTGCAATTTAAAAACAGAATGGCCTGATTTACAGACATGCTGAGCCCTCAGGGTCCCACTGAGTTAAGACTATGCAACAGTCAGAAAACAGACCTTCCTTAGCACCTGTCTTCAAAACACTCCACTAAACATAAATATATTTCTGTAGGATCTAGGGATGGTGATCCCAGAACCAGATACGAGGCCAGGCTTGGAAAGGAATGAGTCCAGTAATGTCATTTCTCTCTTCAGCCTGCAAGGAAACCACTACAAAGGAGATTTGAAGACTCTGGACATGTGGTGTGTCCTGAAGGACTAATGAGACTAGGAGCTCTGCTTTCTGACAGTGGAGACTGCATCCTTGTTCTCTAATCATATCCCTTTTCTCTTCCATGTCTTTCAAGGGAGAAAAATATTTATTTCCCCTTTAACAGAATCTCTTATGGTGGAAATATATTTTCCCCAAGGTCAAGTACTCGATTTCTCTGACAGAAAATTTCTTTACAACATGGAACCAGATAATGAGAGGGTATCTGTGTAAACCTAGTGCTGCACAAAAGTAAATTAATCCTCCCCTCTTATGTAGGTCATACCTGTTCAGTTCTCAAGCCAAACACCTCAGTGTCCCCCATGTCATGCAAATCAGCTCACCCTCAGAGCCAGCAGCTTCTCCAAGGTGATAGTTTCAGGCATTCATATTCTTGCTTAGATCTGCTTCATATTATTTAATGTACTCAAATCCTGACTACCTTTGCAGTGTGAAAACAGTTTGTGAGACCTATGTGGTGTAGTTAATGCAAAGCCCGTCCTCATGCGCAGCCAACAAAAGCAGTGTAATTGTGCTTGTAAGTCTTAGATAACCTCTTAGCAGTTGAACTCCCTTGTGACTACACAGTCATACCAACCATTATTCCTCACAGAAGAATTTTTGGAATGTGGTAGTTAAGTTAAAAATAATTTTTGCAACAATATTCTGGAGAGAGGTTGCCAAGACAAAGAAATCATGAGATCAGAGAAGTAAGAATATAACTTGTCTGAGGATCTCTGCTAATCAGGATCTTTATTGGGTCCTCACCTTTTTGCATCTTAAACACCTTAAGTACTGTTTATCGTGCTTTTATGTACCAAAAGTCTTCCCTGTTAAAATTAAAAATAAATTACTCCTGGCTTGAGCTAAGTAAAATATGCTTAATTATAACATAGGTTAATGAGTAGAGGCACTGGAACTACTACAGCAAGCAGCAGTGGAAATTCTATGCTGGTGTTACCGGGCTTGTTTTGTGAAAAGGGATGTTTAATTAAACTTTAATGTAGCCTAAGAAAGATGTAGAATTCATTCAATTAAAATTACAAGCAGAAAATACGGCTATGGTAGTTGCTAGCACTTTTTGCAGTTGTCTCCCTCACTGCCACTGAATGGCACAATAAGATGACATTGATTTCACAAAAATCGTTGGTCTTGTTAAACAAAAGACAGCACAGTTTCCTATAAGGAACTGGAAAATTCTTATTATATGAATATGAAATTAGATAAAATTTTGTAATAGAAGACTTACTAACATACCTTGAAAATAGAAGGTTTTGAAAATAAAATGAAGAATTTGAAAAATTCTCTAGCTAGTGTCAGCTGAAGAGGGATTACATTTATGGTTCGAATTACCAGGGAAAGCA
>VZTI01001520.1:239183-333718 GCA_013397865.1 Struthidea cinerea
TGTGCAGGAGATTCAGATTTCTGCAGAGGTTTAGTTCAGCCAGCAATTCCAATTGCTGGAATTAAGTCTGCTTCTTTTTCAGATAGAACCCAAATATTGCTAGGTTTACAACAGTTTTAGACAAAACTATTACTCTTTCCCGTGGTCCTTGGAGGAGGAAGCAGCTAATTTTCAGTTTGTTCTGTGTTCAAACTCTATTGCTACTAAAAGTGGAAACCATAAAATATCTTGGGGTTACACCAGTCACGTTTTTGTTTTCAATTCAAATCCTAAAGAACATGAGTTTCTTGAGGATAAGTATTTTATATAAAGCTGTTTACAGTACTTTAATGCACTTCGCATTTCAAAACCCAAGACACATGCACAATAAATAATTTTTGAAGCTGGAGTGTTCCTTTCCTCCACTGGGTGTCACCATAAGGCAACAACACTGGGCTTGGAAATCTCAGGGAAAGGTTTATTAGATAGGAGATTTTGTATTTATTCAAGAAGGATCCAGTGGGATAATCATACTTGCTAATTAACCACTGAAGAAAGCCCCACCTAGCCCTAAGGTTCTCAGAAAGATGCCTATATCCCAGTGAATATCAGAACAGACTTGAAGGGGCTTACCAAAAAACCCCAAACAAAATGAACAAAAAGCCCACCAGCCCTTTTCGAAGAAAGGATGTAAGTGAATTTTAATATTCCTTACTGGTGGTCTTGAAAGGAATTAAGTGAAAGAACCTCTCTGAAAGATGGAAGTCTTCACTGAAGTATTTTATTTGGGAACAGAGGGTGGGTTTTAATCACCGCTAGAACAGTTGCTATAGGGAAGAGCATTTTACCTGACTTCAAAGTCATAATTAATCACAATTTCACCTGCCTATATAATTCCAACCTTTCCATTTAAACATATACACACAAGGTGAGAGCCACCTGTCATGGAGCAAAAACTTATGGGAATCCTAGGTGACTCATAGACAGAATTTACAGGATTACTCCCTTCATCTGGATCATTTACATCTGGATCTGCTTGCCACCTAAATGATCTGTGACTATATACCAGGGAAAAAAAATATTTGAGAAGAAGGCAGCCAATAATAATGTATTTTATTTTTTAAAGATTGTATTTTTCACAAAGTGCATACTGAAGAAAAAATTTAAAACCAATTCCTGCCTCCGCACCATTCCTGAAATATTTACTTCATTTGTTTTTATTCTTATTCCATTCTTCTGTTTTTGTTACTTTTTCTCCACACAATAATGCCTAATGTCATAATCAACAGTCTAGACAGTAGTTGGTTCTATTAGTTAAGTTTTTTGTTATTCTGGATGCCTATCAATAATTTCTCCAGTGTATGATATGAAAAAAATTGACAATTTTGGAAAACTTTCTCCACACTCAAATGCTGGCTAGACTGTAATTACAAAACACAAAGAAAATTTTTGTGATTTGATTCTTCGCTGAGCAATTTTGGTTAAATTAGGAAGTTCAGATAAAGAAAAAAATTAATGGAAATATAAGCCTGGGCCTTCCATCCCACATTATCACTTGCCTTTTTTCCCTGTTTATATCAAAGGTGAATAAACTGTAAAAGATTAAGGCTACAAAACTAAAATGTATTTGAACACTCCCGACGTGTTCGCAAAGACTAACTCTCAAGTAGGAAACATTTATTTGCTAGTTATCAACCTTTGAGTAGAAATGTAACACTTTCAGTGCAACTTCGTATATCCTTCAATCCATCAATCCTTTTTCTATGGGGCCCAGGGAGCACGCATTATTTCTGGGAACAGGAGTAAATATTTTGTGAAAGCTGTTGAATTTTCACCTCGATGTAACCAACAGACTTGGAAACAAGAAGGGGGAAAAAAAAGTAAAGAAAAAAGAAGAAAAGAAAAAAAAAAAAAGGAAAAAAAAGGGTTATACTAGAAATTCCAGTAACACCCATTGGGTCAGGATTACCACCTGGAATATCTGAGAATGAATATCTGTTCTGAAATTGGTCCCCTTCCCCTCCAACCACCCAAGAAAAGACCACAGCCTGCTCTGTTGTTTTATATATACTCTGGGCCTACGTTCTGAGGCTTTCAGAAGCTATTGTGGGTATCTGTTTTAGGGGATGGCCAAGCAGAAATTCTGGTCTTGAGCATCACTAACATGGTGCAGAAAAGATTCCACCTTCCTGGTGAAAACTTCAGCTTTGGGCTGAGCATTTGTTCATTAGTCATTTGCCAGAATAAATACAATTTCTCTTTTTCTAATTAAAACTATAAATTAACTTTTTATTTTTCTGTCTACCGATTAAGAACAAGTGTTGCCAGCTTGAGGGGATCCTTATAATTTCTTTGAAAGGATTCTAAACCTCCACATGTACTTAACGAGTAGAAGGGTGTCAGATTACTCCGCTGACAGACTTTATAGCCAAGGTTGACCAAGATCAAGGGAAACACAATCAGCACAAACCGTGCTTGAACAATTCCTCTGGAAATAACCCAGCTTGATTCTGGTTGGATTTGAGATCCGAATACTTTAGATTAAATGCACTGTTAGGGGTATAATCAACCAGACTTTCGGCTTTGAAGGCAGATCACTGCTGGAAATTTGTAAGCATCAGGACTTACAAAGCTATGGGGCTGGTGTTTCAGTTATTTGAAAATCCAGTGACCTTAAAAATACCATGCAGTCCATACTAATGACAAGGAAATGGGAACACAAAGCTACAAATAACCATAGACTAAAAAGGGGTTATGGGAATTTTCTTTAGGTTAACATGATGTCTGAGCATTAATTTTATGTAAATTATGCTAGAAGTTGCAAAAAATAGAAAAGAATTAGGCTGCTACAAAGGAATACATTGCCATTACCAGGCTTCTTGTTCAAAGACTGAAATAAACCACTTCATTTTTCATTTTTCAAGTTATTCTTATGCTTTTCCCTCCAATGAAAATATGTATACTGCTACTTGAAAGGAAATAAAAGACAAATACGGGGTGCAAATCACATCTGAGCTTTTTTAGACTTCAGTGAGAACTCGCTCTTCAGACTAAGGGGATAGAAGTGTTAAGGAAACTTCCCAGTCTGAGCATTCATGAGACTCTCTGGCAGTCACTCCCAGCACCAGAGACTTTCACTGCTGGGGCCGAAGCCCTTTCACAGCTCCAGTGAGCCCACAGGTGCCCTGCTTGGCTCCCCACACACCCCACTCACACAGTCAGACCAGGCTTCCTGACCGGTTTAACCCCAGGTTTTCCATAGCAAAGTCTGAGGTGTCTCACTCCATAAAGCCGTGTATTCACCATGCAGTAACACAGAAACAGCCTGAGCTGGTGCCTCGAGGAGGGACACCCAACAAAGGAACCCCTGGGCTTTTACACCCTCACAGTCCACCCAGGTGCAATTCTCCCTTTTCCTCCTGAGGCCTCCCTTCCTGCTCTGTCTCCCAGTGTCCATCCACCTGGCTGGCACCCCCTACTCTGTGCCATTTGTTAACAAAAATGTTGACAATTCAGGGCTTCTCATCTCAGGCTCTCACCCCGAGGTCATCTGCACCTCAATCTGCAGCTTGCAAATAGATGCACCACTACCCAACCAGGTGTATTCCTCATCAGTCCTCCCTTTGTTTTAATTGAGCATTCCTGCTAATGTACTAAAAGGAAAGAAACAAAGGCATTTATCCCTTGCCCTTTTATATAACACTTTTTACAAGTGACAAACGTACCGATTTAGGCTAACAAGTGTAGTCCTCAAAAGAAATCTCCATCAGCCCTCAGCTTCAGATAGACACCAATGCTTCCATTTGTTCTGCGCAAACTTCTTAACATCAGTCTGGAATCTTTTAATCTTAATATCTCTGAGCAAAAGCTTAAAATTGCTTTTTGTAAAACTATTGAGAGTTCTGCCTTGAAAGCTTCTGCCAGTTCGTAAGAAGAACAAATGAGACTACTAAGCATTCCTGGTATAACAGAAAACTCTAGCTTCAGTAGTTAGTTGTTGAAGAATTTAGGTTGTTTAATATATCATATATAAATTTGTTTGAAAACAAATATAGAAAGATTTGTTGCTAGAGCTGAAACCTTAAGTTTCATAGTAAACAGTGAAGCCTAAGGTTTATTATTTCCTGCAAATTCCATGATGCCAAAATCAGAAGTTAGCATCACACATCAGAGTAATATGTACTTTTTGGCAGCAACCAGATACACTTATCAGTAATTAAGTTTGATGCTAGGAGGTTGTCTTGGGGTGATGATCAGACCTATACGTTGATCAGACCTTTTATACTAGCGTAGCCAATGGGAATGTTTCTTCATATTTCTGTGAAGATATTTTGTGAGTTATCTGGCCTTTGTCCAAGTGCAGAACAGTTCCACAGGATTCCTGCCTTTGGCAAAGGCAATAGCTGTGCTCCTTCTCTCAAGAATGCATTTATGAACAGGAGAGAGGTGCAATTTCTTCTTCCTCATCTAGTTAATGGGAAAGTATGAACTTCAGGTAAAGGCTTATGGCTCACTGCCCCAGGTAAAAGAAGTCTGATTACATCTGACTTCTGGTTTCTCATCCTATGGTCATCTGATGGTAAGAGTCAAGGGAGTCCCCTCTGAAGATGGAAGTTCAGTGTTGCTAAACTTTTGTAACCTAGCTGCCCGAATTTGGGTAGTGATCTTTGCTTGACCATAGCTGGGTGGTGTGATCTAGTCACAGAAAGTTTTCTGCTTCCTGGTCATGTAACATTGATAAGAGGATGTCCAGCCACAGGTAAGCACATGTGCCAGCTGTTTCACTGCTATTTTTCACTTCCCTTTCTCTTCCTTGTAAGCCATAGTTCCTTGTGGTCAAACGGAGGCATATATTATACAGTAATTTATTTGCTGAGTACCACTTGCAGCATTTTTGTTTCTACCCTCAGAAGTTTTCTCCTCTGTCTCATGAAAGCAGTTGTTTCCACCTTGTCCTGAGCATATATGTCTTTTATCTCTTTCACTGTAACCTTTCACTGCTCTTCAAGGCTAACCATATTGCACAGATAGTGAACATTCTGATCAATAATCCTCGAAGAAAGATGGCTGTAATGCTTTGGAGCCAAGCAACCCCAAGGTTTTGTCTTCAGTGTAACAGCTGTCAAAATTTAGATGGTGTGGATAGCTAAGGAAATTAGTATCAGGTGTTTGGGGCCTTTTAACAGAATAATGTAGATGTGACCTTCGTAGGCCTGCCAAACCACATATCTTGCCAGCAAGTTTGTTTCATGTGAACCATGTCAAAAATACTTTCAGATAAAATGTAATGAAAACAATTGACCGTGATATAAAAGGCTCTAAGAGAGGTCATATCCCAAATATTTGTACCGTGCTGTTAGGCTGAAAGCAGACTGGTCAAAGAGTTTTCAATCAGAAAATGAAAACTTTGTTTAGCTATAAATTTCTTAGTAGCTCTTTGCCACATGATTGGAAAGAGATAAAAGCACACTCAATGAGGGGTAACAGAACACCTTGTTCAGCTGTTCAGTCACTCCTCTTTTTCTCTAATGTTTTTGATTTAGCAAGACAGTTATGTCCATGGGTCAGTGTTTTGCTGAGCTGAAGCCTATGCTTATAATGACAACACACTTCACAACTAAATGTCCTGCAAAACAAAGCAGTCTCATGTACTATCTGGACTCTAGTTCTGAGGGTAGCTCCACAGTTTCTCACCAAGATAATTACTTAGAAATACATTTACAATCACTGTCATCATGAGACCAAGAGGATAATAATAACTTTTTATGCACAGGAGTGTAAACTCAAAGTGCTAAGAATCTAGGCAGCTTTTTTAGCTAAGAAAAAACTCAGAGCTGTTCTGATAAAACAAAAGGGCTCCTCATGCTTGGAAAACTTTCCAGATTACTTTGACTTTGAGCTACTGTCTCTGAAAGACATACTCCAATTTCAAGCCACTGTTTTTAAAGTAGGCACATAAATATTCACTCCTAGAGGACCCGATCCTCTCCTAAGAGCAGAGCCTGCTGGCACGGCCCTGGCAGGCCATGCCCACCTGTGTGAACAGGTCTGTCACTGCGGGGCTGGGCAGTCCTGGGCTGGACTCTGCTGGGCTGTGCTCGCCATCTAGCGAGCCACCAAGAGCGGGTTCACACAGACTGTGGTGTAAAAAAATTATAAATGTTTTAAACATATCCAAGTAAATCCTCCCCTTTCTGCAGAAAAGGAAAGCTTGTTAATGAAAAGTTAGCGCTTTTTTTTTTTCTGCCAATAAAAAGCTCCTAATGTCTTAAAGTTCCTAAATGTCGTGATCAATTGACACAATTAAATTTCAACAAAGGCTTGGCAGACTGCTATTATACATTTAGACATAAATGTACTATAAAAATTAAAAGTACTTTTTAAAAGAGTAATTATGTCCTCCTAAAGAGTTTTCTTTTGAAGAGAATAAGAAGAGTGGACTTTATTTTTAGAAAACACACCGCTGCTGTGTCTGATCTGATCCAGTGATCTATTGACATGAAAGAAACAAGGCAGATTAAAATAATGCCCTGTATGTTTAACGTGATCACTGCTCTCTTTCACTATGGCAACATAAGCTCCAATTTTCCTGTGTAATGTGCTTTTCTGTGCTTGGAGCTATCTGCAAGATGGTATCTAAATCCATCTCTGTGCTTTTCCTCTCCCATTATCTGTGTTGCTCTTATGACATTTCCCCTAGTAAGTTGTCTGCATCTTTCTCTTACTCGTGTATGTATGCCATCTTTCATGTCACCATTAGCACTTCTTGAAAATCTATACCAGTTAAAAAAATATCCTCTTGGGAACTTTCTCAACAAGGAATCAATTATTTGAAACAAAGCAATGCCAATCAGCCTTGAGACTGCCCAACTGCAGTTACTGGTACAACTCAGTATTATCTCTCAAAAAGCATGTATTACTTTGAAAAGTAGGCAGTCTTCTAAACATAAAAAGCCCCCCCAAAACAAAATAACCAACCAGCCAACCAACCAAAAACTAACAAACAAATAAATAAATAAAAACAAACAGGGGAAAATGTACCTTCAGATTAATTTTTAATTTTTGTTTATTTTGTTTTCATTTGGAGTTTTGTTTGTTTATTTCATTTTTTTTTGTACAACAAATTATTTAGGACAATCCCAAATATTTTTTAAAACACACAACTGTGATGAGCCTTGTTTTTGACAGTACTTCATTTGAAGCATTACAAATGAGAGAGTGTTATAGACAGCATTTCATGATGTGAATCCAGGAATACCTGACAAACAAACATAGCCTAATTGTCACAGATAGAGTAGGCACAGGTCTCCAGTTTACATGACAGGATTTGGATGAGTGCTTCCAGTATAATTTTCAAGTTCCTCTATTAGTGCAAAAGATAAAACACCGTAGATTTTTTTTAGTAGAGGTTTTGATTTAAAACAAATAAATTTGAGGAATCACATTTGTACTGAAACCTTAGTTTCAGAATTTCCTGAGCTTTGGAGGTACTCTTTCTACTGAAAATAGACTTTGCTCCTCTCTGGGATCTAGCTGTACCTCGACAGAGTCTCAGCTGGTCTGGGTGTACAGGCACATGAAGGAACCAAGCATTATGACAGCAGTTCAGCTCTTGACAGTCATGTTCTTATTATAGGCACACTCCCTACCATTTCTACACCTTTATAGAAAAGCAGTTATCCTGATGCATGTGAGATGCAGCAAACAATTCAGCCTTTTGGAAGGAAATTTTTCAAAACCATATTATTGATAAAAAGACATTTCTAGCTTCTATTTATGCATATTTACCTCCAAACAATAAAATCATGTTCACCACGGAAAACAATCTGTTTGTGGGTTATATAGAATTACTATATGTCTGAATTTTCTGTAAATATATTCTTGTACACCTGTAGAAAGTTTTGGCTATTTGTCTTTTTCTCTGAATGTCTGAAGACATTTTTAGACCCCTGAGTGTATCAGATTTGCATCAGCTGTGCTGTTTGATGGATGGGCCTATATAGTTTTTCAGGCAGCTTTTAGTCACAAAAATGGAAGCCCCAAAGCGAAAATCCTCTGTAAAATAGAAAAAATTACTAATCTTGTAGGTTGCTCACAACAAAAAAAAAGTTTATATGTAATTTGGAGAATCTTATTTTTGTTAGCGTTTGTTTTATGTCCTTGAAAATGGGCAAGTAAATGTAACGTTATCAGAGTTCTGTAAGGGTAATGGCTTCATAATACCAGGCCATATAGTTATAAGTAAAGGAAATTGGAGAATTGCTCTGTGAGACCTGGAAAAACAAAGCATGGTTTGGCTGTACTTTGATCCAATTTAGCAGCTCTAACTCTCAGAGAATCACACAAAGAGAGCTAAGAAAAAGTGTTGTTGGACTTTAAATGTACTTTCACCAGACCTAAATGCATTCCCTCACACATTCTTTTAATGTGGCTAAGCATTGATTCACTGGTTCATTGATATCCATTCTCTTAAAACTACGCATGCTTACAACTGTCCTCTTTTTTTTTAAGTTCTTCTGGTCATATTTTATACTTGCTATGTCTCATCCCTATTGAAGCTTTAAGGGCTTCTGGATGTTACTATAGCAATACAAATGACATACTATACTCCTATTAAAGCCAGATAGAAATCTAAGAGTGATAAAAAGCCAGACAAGTTAATTAATGTATTCAGAACAGTTTTCCAAAATTAAGAGTCTGAGATCAGATTCTCAATTCTAATCACTGAAATCAATCTAAATCAATCAATACAAAATTAAAGACTGCAATGAACAGTTATTACAGTGTTCTGGGCAATTTTAGTGTGGCTTGATTAATTTTTCTTTTAGTTTCTCTTGTGCGGTCTGGTGGGGTCAATGAAATGTGGTGAGATTATACTTTGCCCTTGATGAGATGTATGGATTTTACCATGCAAAGTCAACATGTGCCCTCTCATATGACATTATACGGAAGTTGTGTTTATATAGGAAGGAATGCACCACGGCGGGAGTGAGTCTGAGATGTATTTTGGAGGTATATATTTCAGATTAACTGTAAATTTGCCCTAGACCAGTGGACTATAAGGTTATTAATAATTGAAGCCTATTAGATATGGTGTTAAAGGGTGTCTAATACAGAAGGAATCCACTGATTACATTGAGAACCCTTCAGGACATGAGCCCAAGGCACATCAGGCAGCAAAATCCAGGAGATTCCCTCCTGCAACACAGTGAATTTAGCAAGAAATCTAGTATCCTCAGAAGTACCCCAAGACACTCCAGTCAGTTCACAGTATGAGTGTGTGAGGTGTACTGACTTCATAACTGCTTGCAATGGCAAACACTGATACTGTTATGCAGCGTTAGCCTTTGCCTAACTTCTTAATAGAAGATTCTTGATTTCCATGCTACGGTATGCTGAGGATGAAAATAACATTCCCTAACAGCTTTTGTTGAGTGGAACTTGAACAACAGAATTGTAATCCAAATTGGGGAAGAAATAAAATTCCGCAGCAAAGACGAAATTCTGCAACTGCTACTTAAACATGAACTTTGTTTTAGACATATTGTCTCTGTATACCTTCCAAAAATAAATTCTAACTAGAATAGGTTCATTACAACACTTAATAAAATCTTCTATGTCAACCATGTGCAGTAAACAGGACCTAAGAATCCTATTTGGAAGAATACTTTGTGAATTTACTTAATAATATAAAAAATCTTGATTTTATTTAAATTTGTGCAGACTTTTAAATAGGCAAAAAACCCTAGAACACAATAAGATTTACATCTTCATTTTTAAAATGCTCAGTTCCCAGATTTCATTTCTTGTTTTGAAACGTGTGAATGGTACTTTTTCCCTTTTCAAGGATATTTTGGAATCTTTTCCTTCAAACCCACATGTGGCATCTCTACATTCTATATTACAGCACATAAAATGCTGCAGTTTAGGGTATCTGTATCAGAACAGCCTTTTTATTAGAGGATTAAATTCTTTAAAGGAAATGCAGAAAAAATCTATGCATTTTGCATCTGTCATTCCATCAGCAAAATGTGTAAGAATGTTCCACCTGCTGCCTTGAAAACAGACTGCTTTTCCTCAGGTACACCCAGCAATGAGTTGAGGAAATATGCTGGCAGAGCTTGAAGGAAGAAGTAAATGAGCATTGCTCTCAAATTCATCTTTGGCAGCAGAGGAAGCAGCTATAATCTAATAGCATCTTGTGTAAGTGAGTTTACAAGCTGTTATTTTTAAGGATAATTTTCCTGTTATAAAACACATATAATAAGTAAGAATTTTAGGAAAAAAACCTAGTTTTATGCATAACTCCTGTGGTTTCTCTGAAAAAATAATTTTCCTTAGCTTTTCTCCTTTTGGAGACATATCTAAAACTCATACTTGTCATGAGTAGTCTTTGTGAAAGGCACAGAATGGGAATACCTCCCGCGTAAGTTCTCAGAATATAGCCACTGCCAAAACCTGTGAAATGGAAAAATAACTTTTCTGTTCATTTATTTTTTTTAATTTTGTCATTAGACAAACAACATTCATTATAATTAATGCTGAAAATTATAAAATACCCTGATACTAGAAAGTGTGTTACTTCCTAGTCATAGAGCAGAAAACAATCCTTATCCGCGGTCCTCTTCTTTTTCATGGTAATTTGGATAGGATGTGAACAGTGCTGCACAAATGTACTTGTTATAAGCTTTGTTGGTTTTTCAGTAGCAAAGTGGTGAAAATTAATTTAAAAATTATTTTCAGACATGAGAATTCTTTAAAATACTTTTAAAACACTGAAATTTATACTAGTAACATTGATATATAGCTTTTCAAGATATGTGAGAGGATGTGGTAACACACTAATTTGTGGATCCATGCCTTTACCTTGTCTTTGTCTAAGGCTGGGAATACAAGTTACATTGATTAGCAAAAAAATTCTGAGAGCTTTCACCTTGCTTTTGTTGCTAAGGTAACCATTTCCTTGGCATCAATGCATCCAGCAGGTCTGTCTTACTTTCCTGAGAGCCCTAACAGAGGCAGCATTGTGGAATGGCATGGGGGGGCAAAAAACCACAGAGATAAACAAGGAGGAAAAGATCAACAAAAGTAGCTGAAAGTTAATACAGGGGTATTGCCTACTTGAATTGAATTAAGTCTTGTTTCTGTGTGGGTCAGTTAGGGAGCTCTGTGTATGGGTAAGTATTTAAGGCTCCAACAAGACTACAGCTAAAAGCCAAAGAACAGAAATCTCCACATCAGAATGCCCCAGACCTGCGCCCCTGCCTGCCCCTCCCCCCAGGCCCCCCAAAAAAGGCAAACAAACAAAAAACAAAAAACAAAAAACAAACAAACAAACCCCCCATAAAAACAACAACAACAAAAAAAACCCAAACAAACAAACAAACAAAAAAACCCACAAAAAACAAAAAACAAAAAAACAAAACAAAAAAAAACCCAAAACAAAACAAAAAAAAAAGAGGGAAAGGTGAAACCACGTGGTCTGGAGACAACATCTGAAGGTAGAGGTGTTGGGCTTTCACACTTCTATCAGTCTTAAAATGTTAGCCTCATTATGAATAGAATAATTTCTTCTACTGCTCCCATCACATAATTTACCTGATCCTATGTCAGATGGTGTATTCCATGAGAATACAATGATTTATTATCATAAATGTGTATTTAATATCATAAATCAACATTTTGTTGGTGTTTATGCAGAGGTAATTTAATTCTTACTTCATTTCTGAATGTATGTCACAAAACCAAGTAGGGAGAATGAGATAGATAAGTGACTCTGCTATCCACTCATCCTGGCTGGCTGTACAATGCCTCAGCTGTTTCCTTTTCCAGCACTTTTCCTTGGAAATAACTTAAACTCTGCTAAAAATGAAGTGAGTGACAAGCAGGATACACCAAACACCACATTTGGCAGAAAGTTGGGTGACACACGAAAACCTGTCAAATAAGTTATCTTAGCAAACTGAA
The DNA here is from genome assembly GCA_013397865.1 of Struthidea cinerea. NCBI lineage: Eukaryota > Metazoa > Chordata > Aves > Passeriformes > Corcoracidae > Struthidea > Struthidea cinerea. The sequence continues at coordinate 251,130 of VZTI01001520.1, forward strand.
GGAAACCCCAAGTGGCAAAATGGTTGACTGTGAAAAACAGTAGTGGTATACAATCTCTTCAAAAAAAAAAGGAAAAATCTCTAAGACCGTTGTATGAATCTAGGCAAGAAAAATAGTAAAAACATCATTGTCACCTTACAAACTTACATTCATCCAACCATGTCTGAAGGCTGATGATATTCTCTGTACAGTTTAATGTTCAAAAGTCAGGCACAAAGTCCTGCTATTACATCTAGGGGTATTTACAGTCTTAAACTGAAGGTTTCAAAATGATTGTTGGTGTGGAAGTGTGAAGACACTGAAGTGGGTGCCTTCAGAAAGTGAAGTAAGGAGAGAGATTCTCATTTCACTGACTCAGACTTTAACTGACTTCTGTACATAAAATATGCATATTTTTCTGTAAATTTAAAGGTTATTTCTCCTGTTTATAAACATGTTCTGGTAGTCATTTACCTGGGGACTGTTCAGAGCTGCAAGAGTGAGGCTACTCCAGAGGGACACTGAGCTGGGAGCTGAGGGTGCCCGGGAACAGGAGGGCAGTAATCCCCACAATCAGAGCGCAGGGGAGCAGAGCAAGGCACTGGAGGCAACCAGTCCCATTGACACCTCATCAGACAGAGGCAAGGTAACCTCAGAGAAAGCTTCAAGATCGGTTCAGGAAAGGCAAATGGAAATTTAACAGCAGATGACAAGACTGGATCCAGTTACACCTGCAATGCAGCTCAGGCCAGCCCAGCCCTGAGTGTTGATAGACCTCCTGGGCTAAAGAAAACGTGGAGTTCTGCGGTCTGTGCAGGGAGCTGAACATCTGGGTACTTTTAGGGCCCTGACAGGGATTTACTGTAGAATGATTTGGAAAGTTTGTATTTATTCTGCTAGCATGGCTGGATAAAAAACAGTGTCTTGGATATTATTGGTAAATATATTAGAGCTAACCATGATATACGACTTCATTAATTACACATAATCATCCTAGTGTAGGCTCACAAAAAACTTTGTGGTTTGTCTTCACAGATGGAGGATACAAAGGGACTTAGGGGATTTCTGTTCCATATGCAAACCTAAAAGCAATAGAAAAGTCATCACTGTGGTTTGAGGAGAGCAGAAGCCACAGAGACATTGAACAATCTCTCACAAACCTGTGTGCTCTGGACAACCACATCATAAAAGAAAGAGGTCCATCCCATTGCAAAGCAAGGATGGATAAGTAAATCTGGGGAAAATAGTACAAATCCTTCACAATTCATAGTAATATAACAATTTCTAGACACAGTATAATAATATTGAAATTTTATTACTGATTAAACTAGAACTTGGAGCGCAAAATAATTCAACTTTTTAAAGAAGTATTAAATTGACCAAAACTAGGCACCTATTTAAATTGGCACTACCCCTGGCACTATCGATGGAACAGAGTATGTTTCGTTTGATAATGAGATCATAAATACTTAGTTTACCTTAAACATCCAGATAGCTACACTGGAATTTCTAAACCAAAATTCCCAGTTCCCAATTCAAGTAAATTTAAAAGTGACTGCCACATCTCAGTCTTCACATTTGGACTTATTTCTCCACGTATTTTGGCCCTTTTTTTGGGTAAGTTGTTTTTTTGTTTTCAGCAACAGAACACAAAATAGGAACAAAATATAGTTTTAAACTTGTGCCTTTGGCCAGATTTGAACTAAGGTTCAGTTTTGGCTCTTTATCTACAGCAAGTTTCTATCTATAGCAACTTCCTGAAGAATGTGCATATTTCTCTTGTCTTTCACTTGTGGGCCTTGTCCAAAGCAAATTTAAATCATCTCTTTACATTCTGGATTTGCGTGAAGAGACAATGTGAAGATTTTCTCACACCTTGCATAAATTCCTACATAGAGCAAAATTTTGGAGCTGTAGGATTTTTGTTGTGTTACTTATTCCTAAGTAAGCAAAAAACCTTAACCTGAGAAAAATAATCGGTATGAAAGAAAGAAACTCCCTAGTCACACAGAAGATCTCTAATGCTCATTTTTTGGGGATTATGAAAAACTCAGAGAATGTATCTAAAAATTAGAGGCTCCATTTACAAAGAAAATCTTCTTTATTTCCTACTTCTTCAAGGCTATAACAATTCAGATAAGATGGTTTCATTAAGTCTTCTGTTTATCAACAATCAGCTTATATTTCTGGGGCCTGGTACAGTTATTAGTACCAGTGTGTTGTGCAGTTTTCAAGTCATAGATACACAATGTAGCACTTATCTTCAGGACAGAAGTTTTTATATGAAAATCAAAATGTATAAGGCACTGATTTCTTTACCTGTCACATGAGAATGGGAATAGGCTTAATGAGAAACAAAAGGCTTGCTGTTGAAGACATTATAGGCCCTTGGTTCCAGCACAAAAAAGTCCTGGTATCTCTTTCATGCCACCAACTCTCAGTAATCCAAGCAGGTTTCAAGAGGCTCAGAAGAGAGATCTTCTTTCATATGGGTGGATTTACTCAGAAGATTTTGCACTCTATTCCAAAGCACTTCTATAATCTTGGAAAGTCTTCAAGGTTTAGCTGAGGGACTCAGTTGAAGAGAATGAATTTTAAATCACAGAAATGAAAAAAGCCTCAAATAACTAAGCATTTGGTCTTTAATTCATAGTTCTGTGCAGTTGCTTAAAATGTCGCTGGAGTCATATAGAATAGAATTGTGACGTTCTGAATGAAAAAGCAAAAATATCATCCTCACTTACATGTCCATTCCCACGCCTTTCAAAATATAGGACAATCTGTCTTGATAAATACATGGTACCTATGAAAATAAAAGATTTGTGTTGCATTCCTTTCATACATATATTGAACATAGTAATCTGCCTAGGTTACAGTGACTAGTTAGGCATTTGTCCTAATTTTACAGAGAAAATGTCAGACACTGAACTAAACAATATGAAAATATTTTATGATCCCTGAAGCATTTTCCAGTTCTTGAGTACTCTGATTTCTTCCTTTCCCTCATTCCTCTTTTAAAGTAGTTGAATATATGAAAGACAGACAAAGAAAATACAAATAAACCCCAATTAATGGTCATAAGAAACTTACAAACTTGTGAATAATAATTTAATTTATAAAATTCAGAGTCATTTGCAGATAATTTTTATATAGGAAAAAGAATTAAAAAATGACCTTCATAAAAAATCCTGAGTTTTTGAAAACAAATAGAACATTTTTGTAGCTGACAGCAGGAAACCTGAGAACTCAATTTTTGTAGCTAAAATATTGGAGGCATGAATCTTTTTGAAACTGAATATATATAACCCAAATTTTAAGTTACGGCAAGGGAGTTTCAGATCACAATGTGTTCCAAAACAAATCTTACAAAAAAACCCAAAACCATGCAATCTCTAGATAACTAACTTCTCATTCCTTCCTGCTGTTCATTCTGACTCGAAGTGAGACAGAATGGTGAACTAGTCATGATGGCCACAAACTGAAGGAAAAGAAATCTATTTCTTTCTGAGTTACCTCCTGGATTCTGCTTGATGAAAACCAGAGACATCAGCCTCAGAGTAGAGCAGAGATGCTGCCATAATTCATAGGATTACTCAGGGTATTTCCAAAAGCTGCAGTTCTTAAAGCTGGACATTAGATAGAACTTTGTTAATGGCTACAAAATGGCAGTTTGAGGGAGAATCTTACACTCTTTCTGAAGTGCCAGTGCTGCAGAAGATGCTGAGCTTCATGGGCCATAGCCTTGAGGTACGTGACCCTCAGCTACAAATTCTTTGCTCGCTCATCAGAAGATGTGTAGTGAAAGATGTCTCAAAAATATTTAAAACTAAATCTCTAGCTACAGCTTTTTATGGAAAAAAACCAATCTTTCTGTAACCTTCCTTTTTTCATATGAGTATCTCCTTGTAGATCTCTCATCCTTGGAAAGAGAAAAACAAAAAGACAAAAACTCTACAACATATCTGCATGAAAAAAGAATAATGTCTTGAGTTGGCTGCTTGTTAAGTTCTTATTTGTTTGCGTTTTTATAGATGGCATTGAAGTGGCACTTTTCAAGGAGTAGTTATGAAGGCGGAAAGTTATTGCTCTCTTCTGACATGAATATATTTTGGGAAATTTTGCTTTGAGGAGTGTTCAGAGATGATGGCTTGACCACAACTACAGGGAGATCAAAACTGAAGAAAGAGGGTGGGAAAAAAAAAGAGAAGAAACCAGCTAATTTAACAAATTGTGTGGTAACCACATCAGTGAGTAATAAAACAGGCAATATGATGGGAAAACAGGTTTGAACATATAGTGAGTCGCCCTTTCACAACAGGGTGATCCTAGTGGGATGAAAAGTTAGTAATCTAAACGATACCTTACTATAAAAAGACTGAGTCTTTAAATAAGCTATTGTCTTAGTCATCAATTGAATAAGAACCACTAAACAAACCAGTTGATATCTTTGTCAAATAGGAATTTAATTATAAAAGTTTAATCTTGGCAATGGCACTTGAAAAGACACTTTAAGCTATGATCAGAAGTGTGCATGTTCTTATCCTTCTCACTTACTAATAACACTTCTTTTAGTCAAGGAATTGCTTTTTCTCAAGAAATTTGCACATTTGACCTTTTATCCATTTTTTGTGTGCACTTGAGAGAAATATGTCCAAAGAAGTTTTACCATTTTTATATTATCAAGTCAGTATGAAGTCAAGTAAAATTCTAAAAGATCATTGGATTTGTAACATGAGACACAATAAAGAACAATAATAAATATTTGTTTCATTCTTTGTATCTTTCTATTTACATGAGGAAATACTTAATTTTGGTGAAATTTCTCTAAACTTTAAAAACAATCTTCATAGAAAGACCATTCTTCTGTAGCATGTACCAAGTAATAGAAATATCACAGACTTGATATCTGTTAGCTTTCTTTGCCACCTTTTTTCTGTCACTTATTTCTTTAAAATTTTGTTACAGTATATTAGACTACATTATGTATTTATTCAATAAAATAACGGGTAATGTACTGCTATAGATTGCAGTATATAAACAATATGTAGATGTCTGACAAAAATGTAACGTATTATTTGAATTTTAATATTATATAACATAATAAAATCTTTTAAATTTTACTTTCATTATTTATTGTTTTTAGTGCTAAATAAACAAATAAAATTATTAGAAAGGCAAAAATCCAAACTGATGGTGCTTTCTCTTGAAAGACATTCTGCCCAGGATAGTAAAGTTTGGCTGTGTCAGAATTCCAGGGATTCTATGATACTACAGTACTGTGTGATTCATTTATGTTTGTGGATCCAAACCGAAGAAAACATTTCTACCAGAGAAAGCCATCAATGCACGAGCCAACTTCAGAGCAAGTGCAGACTGTGCCCATAGCAGAGATTCTCACCTTTCTGTCTTTCAATCTTACACAGATACAACTTTCCTACTGTCTAAAACAGAGGGAATTTCCTCACTTAAAATGAGGGGGATGTAGGAAGGTGCAATTGCCAGCACCAAGAGGGTGTCACAGCCCCTGCTGTCAAAATCTGTGTCTGAGTTTAACCTGTGTCTAAGGGACCTGTGCAGCAGAAGATGGGCCTAAAGGCCAGGCTGTATGTGCAGCACTGCAGGGCACAGCCCTTCCATTGCTAGCTCTGCTCTGGATCCTTCACTCCTCTGCAGTCAGAAACTACAGCAGCTCCCATGGCACAGTGTGGCAGTATCTTTGTTGGCTTTAGATCAGGCCCAGAAACTGTGTAGGTTACTCAGCTTTGCAGAGCTTTGAAACATGGATACCATTATTCCCACAATATAAAGCAAATTACGATTTTCCATCAGGCATCATGGCCAGAAATAATTTTATTTATTTAACTCCTCAGAACCTTTATAATACCTTCTTAGACATTTCTGATTGAGGACCCTGTGATTCAGAAAGAAGAGTTAGGAAAATAGCTTGAGGTAAAAATATTATAAGGATATTCAGTTTATTCTTGTCACTCAAAAACCCTTCTCAAAAAATCTTTCCATTTGACCAAGCTTCATGGAACAGTTTTGGATGAAGAAGTAGTACAAGAACTGCAGTTTTCCCTTTTTTGAAAAAGTTTATACTTAAAATATTCACCCAGCATCCAAGAAACTATTCTGTTCACTCTTCATTTTATGGAGTAAGTCAGCATATTTCTTTACTTGAGCAAACTCCCTAGTTACCACAGTCAAAAAGTATTCTGGCCTCTACTGTTAACTATGTCCCATTTCATTTAAATACAGATTAAGGACTGGAATCTGTATGCCTCATTAAGCTTGGTAAATGGACAGTTTACTTTAAAATCCCCAGACATGAGAATTTTTACTACTTTTGTCCACAATTATTTCTTGTGACTAAAGTACATCCACTCTTGGGACAAGTCAGGATTGTTCTATTTCTATAGTTAGTATCTCAGAATAAGTTCAGGGTCTTTATAAGACAAAAGATACAGTTCAAAATTTCATCAAGCAGTAGAAGTGGCATTTCTCCAAGAGTTTTGTCTTTTTTCCTTCCTCCTCTTGCTCCCTTCCCTCTTCTCCTCTTGTGTCCAATTGCTAAGCAGAAAAATTGAGTTCAATGGCTGAAAAAAGTAAATCAGTTAATTGCAAAATCAGTTTACACATCTTTAGACCTCTTTTTCAAATTATGAAATCAAGATTGGAAATCCATATTGATAAACATTACACAAACACAGAAATAAATACACTTTTTCCAAATTATGTTTTTTGTTGTCTGTTGAGCTGTGAAACAAAGATTATGTAAGCAAGAGGAGATTTTCCCTACATGTCACTTCACTTGTATAAAATGGGAAATTAAAACATGGTTTTGATTACTGTACATGTAATACATACTGTACACAAGCCTCTTTTCCCCACAATGACTGGCTTATGAAAATCAAAAGGGAAAAAGTAAAATCAGTACAGTTTCCCCAAGATCCTCATCCTCAAAGCCCAGACTCTCTGAGACTCAAAGAATGGAGATGTCAAAACATCTTTGAAATTCCTGTGCCTTTGAAGTGTTGGGCAGTGACTAGAGGGCCATTCCATATTGATGAGCAATGGCTCTGACCTGGCTTAGACTCCAGGTAGGCAACTTTCTTCTTTTTCAGTTTTCTGAAAACTTACATTTTCGGTGTTTAATGTATGACCTATAGCTGGAGATGTTGAAAGTCTGTCAAAGAATATTTTTATTTCAGATCCGAATACTTCCTCTACAATACATCTCTTATGCAATAAGATATAATTTCTTGTTTCTCTTTCAGTTTTATAGCATGTGTTTTTATCACATTTTCTATTTGTGCTCTGCACTGACAACCTAATTTTGTGTCCACATTAACTTGGAATGCATTAAGGTCAATATGTCTGAAGTCGTGCTCCCAGTTAAATATTTCACAAAGTTGTAGTTTTAACTGATATAAATACTGAGGACAATTCTTTTCTTCTACTTTAATTCCCAATACAACACAACAGATAACAGATTATGTCAGGTCTGCAACTACTTTTTAGAGTTTTACTTTGAGGTTTTTTTTTGTTTTGGTTTGGTTTTTTTTTCATAATTTCTTTCTTAGTCCAATAACAGTCCAATAAAGAGACTTTGCCAGTAAATGTAAGACTTCCTTTTATAAATGACGATTATTTTGACTTATTTTTCCTAAAGTATCATTATAAAGAAATTATTTTTCAGACACTTAATTGGAAGGGAAAAATAAGATAAGCAATAACTTTTGGTATAAGCACTTTAAATAGCTGTTTTTGAGTATTCTATCCAGGTTTAAAAATATTGTTTGTAGACTTTTTTTAGAATCAGTTTTTCAAACATTAATTGTCTTGATGTATTTTAAAATTAGTTCAATTTACCAGTGCAGAATTTCTATATAAAAATCTTGGAAATTTGAGTTGACTGATGTTAAAATTGACATTTAATATAACAAATGCAACATGTAAAATACGTATACAAAATTTCAGAATTGTAGGAATCTATTCAGGTAGACTTTTTCTTCTTAATACAATTATTACTAAAAGTAATTTTAAAAATATAAAACTAATTTTTCTCACTGTTCTGTAAGGAAATGATTTAGAGATGTTTACAAAAAGTAAGGTTTTTTTGAGACAGTAATATCCATAAGCAGTTTTCAGGTAGATAGGCAAAGAACTGGTCTTCTGAGAATTCCTTGAAAAAAAACCTTTTTGATCAGCTCATGACCCAAAGAAGAAGTAGATTTTTGCTTAGAGACTACACAACTATATTACAAGTTTTTGTAAATTTTCCCAGAAGAGAAAGAAATAACAGACATTTTCAGAGCCATCCCTAAGGACTATGATGCAAAGGAAAACTTCCTGTCCCAAATACATTAGCACACAGTTGCATTCACACAACACATATTGACTCCATTGCTATTTCAATATTTTATTTATTTTCAATTCATTTTTGCTTCCATAATTATGAGCAAAAATATGCATAGACTTTTAATAGAATATTGAAAAACAAGACAGGAACATAAATCATTGCTGTGATTTGATGTTAACTGTCATCAAATCTATGGCAAAAACATGTGGAAAAGCAAACCTTAGAGAGATAATGGACTTATTCGATCAGCCATTATATTTAAATATATTTAATATATTTCATCAGAGATAAAGTAGAGGGCTGAGCTGATTGCATTGGATAATGTGGTCATTAGAGGAAAATATGAAAAATATATTAATCTATACAAGAAAAATATCCTAGTATCATTGTCTGGGACCTAAGAGTAGGGAAATTAAATTCAGAGATGCATATATGTATGTATGAACACCTCTCATGAGTGTTGTTACCACTAAATATGTTAGGAAAGGTAGAAGTTAATTCTATATTTCTTGGCATTTCAACAGAAAATCATAATTCTCTGGAATGAAGTTAAACACTACACATTCACTCTGGCTGAAATTCTACCATTACAAAACAAGCAATTAACACGCATGGTTTAAAGTTCCTGACTGGCTGGTGAATGCTTCTGCTACACTTTCCCAGCTTTCAGTCTGGTCTCCCTTTAGAAAGGAAAAGTCATTCCTTTAGACATCCTTCACTGCAGGTTTTGAAATACTCATTTTCTTCCTCTAAGTGAACAAAATTTGCCACCATATTTTTACCTGTAACTTTTGTCTATATGCCAGTAAACTATTCAAGCATAGAAATATCATTGCCTACCTAATTAAAACCTAAGACACAGAACCATTTAGGCAGAAAAAATCCCTAAGAGCATGGAATCCAACCATGAACCTAGACAAATTAACCCCTAAACCATGTACCTAAACACCCCATCTAAACATTTTTTAAACACCTCCAAGGAAGATGACTCCACCATTTCCCTGGACAGTGTGTTCCAGAGCTTGATAACCTTTTAGGTGCAAAACTTTTTCCTGATAAGCACTATAAATTCTCCCCAGACACAACTTCAGGCTATTTCTTCTTGTCCTGTCACTTGTTACCAGGGAGAAAACACCAATGCCCATCTGGTTACGACCTCCTTTCAGGTGGTTGTAGAGAGTGATAAGGTGATGTATATCTGTAAATTTATGTGTATAATACGTGCACTTAAAATCTATTTATATGAATATGAGTATGAATATGATGAATTTTTAAAATATTTAATCAATAGTCTTTCCACAAAAGTCAGTTACAAGTCGCTCTTATTCTTTACTAGTTTTGAAAGTCTACGGCATGAAAATTTTTAAGCACCGGAAAAAAAATATGCCATATTATTTGGCATGGATATAATTTTATCATTTATGCATTAAAAAGAGAAAGGCATATCTCTAAGAAAGGTAATATAATGAAGATCCTATTATGATCTGATAGCAAACATTTAGTATTTCAATATGTAAACCATTGGTTGGTGGAATGAATTTTGAAAAAAACATAGGGTCTGACTTTTGTTAAGGCCTATGGACACATATATCCGGGTCTTTAAGGAAATATCCCAGGATTGAATACTCTATTCAGCTGCCAAGATTTATCAGATTAAGAAACTGACTAGCAACACTGATAAATTCTGTAGTGTTTTACTAATTTTGAAAGATTATCTGGATATTTATTCTTTCTAGAGTAAAATACCATTAGTAAATTTTACATTAAAATTTTTAGGCTAAGTTTAATGGGAACTTATAATTTGGCTTATATAATGCCTTACTTACAAACCTCTTAAAGAATATCAAACAAATCACTTCTGCAACAAATAACTTACAAATAAAATCTAAGTAGAAAGAAAACTAAAATTTCTGGTTTATGGCACTCTTTCAAAGCTGTGAAAAGCTTACTGATTGCAACCTAAGAAATTAGTTGGAGAAAAATATTAGTTTTCAATATGCTATATTTTCATGTATTTTATTCAAAAGCCATTGAAAGTCTCTGAAAATCTGATGTTGCCCTTACTGCGGAGGGTCAAAGCTTACATACTCTAAGGTGGGTGTGACATTCAAGATCATCACAGGTTTGTAAAAGGTAATAAGTCAATTTCTCATGGCTTGGTACTTCATGTTATGTCTGAGACCTAAAATAAAACTTCTCTGTTCTTGTTTGCAAACCTGTCTGTAACTTATCTACTGTTAGTGCCGTCACTAAGCCTGACAGTAATTTCTTTTGGTAGTTATTTTAAGATTATAGTCCCACATTTAAATTATTCACCCAACATTACGAATCTCATTTGGTCACTCTCAGTCTCATCACTTTATGCTTTCATATTGCTAATATTTCCTAGTTTCCTTTGCTGCTTCCTGTTCCCCATTCTGCTCCACATTCTCTTTAGTTTAACATTGTTTGCAAACCTAATTAAAGTGTTATCTCTTCCCCCAGACAATGAAAGAGAATGCTAAATAAAAGTATGGGGTATTTTGCACTCTCCTTGCATACTTTATTGCAGATCTCAGGTCTGGTAGTTGATAAAATATAGGTACTGTAACTTTTCTCTTTGTTCCTGTTTGTGTGCTTTGGTTTACACGTGCGTGCTTTTATATGGAAGTGAATATGATTAATTACAAACGTAAAGGTTTTTGACAAACTATCAAATATCCTGGTAAAATCTGGGGTGAGGAAACAAATTGTTCTACCATTAGTTAATTTACAAGTAGGTAAGGGAAGCAACTTATTCTACCGTTACCTACTTCATAGGTAAACACGTTAAAACCAATTATTACATGAAAACAATAATATTTGGATTGTCATCACTCAACTATTTTAGATTTCCACCACCCAAGTTTCCTAAATATGCTTTCTTTTGCAGACAATTCGTGAACTGCTGAACAGTCTTTTTTGGACATACAAGAGAAATTTCTTGCACTGTATAGATTCCAAGTCCTCAAACTTTCCTAAAAAATAGAATGTGATGTCTTAGAGAATTGATGATGAATATTTTCCTCCAGCAGATTTTTCCACACAACTGTTCATAGTAAAAGCATCTGGAATCAGAGAAGCCTAGAATTAAATGTGAACAAAATAACCTATGATGCAAATTCAGCTCCTTAAAGGCGAATGTATATTTAAAATTTCTTTTGTATAGTAGTTAATATGCCACATTCACCTGTTTGTTCACATTTTTATTTTTTCAGCAGGCGACCATAAGTATTAATTATTTTGGCCATGGAAATTGTTTAGTTCTACTTTGTGCAAGAAAAGATAGAGATATTAAGTGGTGCCTGACTGTGGCACTAGATGGAGCTATCTCTTTGAAATGAGTCGACTGTTGGCAATTCAACTTCCCTTCCAGGTATTGTATTGCAAATTATCATATAAGGGAGAAAGAAAAAAAAAGGGAAAAAGAATAAAGAGAGAAAAAAAAATCAAGAGATGAAGCTAAACAAGTAATGTAATTATTTAAATCATTATGAAAATGAGTCCAGAATAATTTCAAATTAAAATAGTGTTTTAACACACTGAAAACTTTTTCCACTGTGGTAATTTTTATTAAATGCTACTGAGAACTTAAGGTTTGAAGAAGCTTTGTTGGTCTTTAAGTAAAATGAGATTAGTTAACAGCTAGTTGTTTTGTTACAGCTGCTGCAGTAGCAATCCATAATACTGCTATCATTCCTCTGCTCACCGTAGGGGTAAAGCAACTAGATCTTTTTAGTTCATATTTTGACCTATGTGCTTCTATCTCGAGGCTACTGCTCCTTGGAAGCTAACAACTCAACATCTAACCTCTTCTCCATGCACTCAGTTGAAGGTATTTGGTTTTCAGAACATACGATACATAAAAACATAATCAAAATCTGGTTCCAATTAGAACCAAAACCAGTGAGTATCTTGCAAGAGATTACTAAAGTGTGTTAATCAACAATAATTAAGAAGAATTCTTTGTAATAAGGTTCAAAACAAGTTCTGTGGATTATGGAGCCTTGGAAAGAATGACTTTTAGTGAGACTCATACAAAATTTCAAAATTTTATGTGGTATGTTTGAGTTTTACAACATATTGTCAGAAGCATAAGAACAGAAATAAGAAAGCTGGCTAAGAAACAAAAAGTAAGTAAGCATAGTAAGATTAGCTTTCCCATGGATTACACAACCCTCTTTTTTTTCTTTTTTGGGCTTCCAAAATAGGCTTTCCACAAGCTGTGCCAGATGTCTTTCTCCAGTACCACATCATCGCTTTTTGAATCCACTAAATAGGAAGACCATTCTTGGCTAACACAGAGTGCTACAGTCTTTTTCAAAACAAAGAGAAAAGATAAGGAAATCTGCAGCTCATTTCTTTACATTTTAGCCAAAAAACAGGTTTCCAAAGTTCCCAGTGTGTGGCTATATTGTCAAACACTAAGGTACAAACCATGTAGTGAAATGGTCTGCTTTTCATGAGGAATGTTTTTTCCTTTTTGAAACGTCTAAATATGTCTCCTGTGCATCTTCCCTATACTGTGCTATTTTCAAATAGGCACAAATTCCCCATCTCATTAATCCATTTTGCATTGGAAAACGTTCTGTTATTTGACTCTGTATTTAATTTTCCATGTTTGTGATTACTGCGTAAATAAAATGAAGTACTTGAAAGGGCATTTCCATCCAACAGTAACCAGAAAAATTGCACGTGAGCCAGCAACATAGAGTTGCAGCCCAGAAAAGTTATCACACCCCAGGCTGCATAAAAGGAAGTGTGGCCAGCAGGTGGAGGGAGATGTTTTCTCTTCTTCTCTTCTCTTCTCTTCTCTTCTCTTCTCTTCTCTTCTCTTCTCTTCTCTTCTCTTCTCTTCTCTTCTCTTCTCTTCTCTTCTCTTCTCTTCTCTTCTCTTCTCTTCTCTTCTCTTCTCTTCTCTTCTCTTCTCTTCTCTTCTCTTCTCTTCTCTTCTCTTCTCTTCTCTTCTCTTCTCTTCTCTTCTCTTCTCTTCTCTTCTCTTCTCTTCTCTTCTCTTCTCTTCTCTTCTCTTCTCTTCTCTTCTCTTCTCTTCTCTTCTCTTCTCTTCTCTTCTCTTCTCTTCTCTTCTCTTCTCTTCTCTTCTCTTCTCTTCTCTTCTCTTCTCTTCTCTTCTCTTCTCTTCTCTTCTCTTCTCTTCTCTTCTCTTCTCTTCTCTTCTCTTCTCTTCTCTTCTCTTCTCTTCTCTTCTCTTCTCTTCTCTTCTCTTCTCTTCTCTTCTCTTCTCTTCTCTTCTCTTCTCTTCTCTTCTCTTCTCTTCTCTTCTCTTCTCTTCTCTTCTCTTCTCTTCTCTTCTCTTCTCTTCTCTTCTCTTCTCTTCTCTTCTCTTCTCTTCTCTTCTCTTCTCTTCTCTTCTCTTCTCTTCTCTTCTCTTCTCTTCTCTTCTCTTCTCTTCTCTTCTCTTCTCTTCTCTTCTCTGGACTACTGCATCCAGGTCCAGTGCAGGAAAGATATGGACCTGTTGGAGCTGGTCCAGAAGAGTGACACATAGATGATCAGAAGGATTGAGCATCTCTGCTGTGAAGAAGGGCTGAGAGAGCTCACGTTGTTCAGCCTGGAGAAGAGAAGGCTCTGACAACTTATCGAGCCTTTGAATATGCAAAATGGGTTTATATAAAATGGAAAAAACCTTTTCACCAGGGTCTGTTGCAACACGACAAGGGGCAAAGAGTTTTAAACTGAAAGAAGGTAAATCTAGGTTTTTTATAAGGAAGAAATTCTTTACTGTGAGGGTGATGAGACACTGAAACAGGTTGCCCAGAAAAGTTGGGGATGCCCCATTACTGGAAATGTTCAGTGTCAGGCTGGGTGTCAGGGATGACAGGGTTAACTAGATGATCTTCAAAGGTCCCTTCCAACCCAAACCATTCTATGATTCTGCTGTTCTAAGTACCTAAGTTTTAATTTAGTTATGAAGGCAATCCATCATCGGCACATGATGCATCTTGGTCCATGCAACAGGATTCCCTGATGTTTAAACCAGTGCTGCTTGGGAAAGATGAGAAGTGAACCTGAATTAGCGGGCTTGGTGAACATATGCCAAAAGTCCATTTAATCCATAATAGTACACTTCCACAGTGCCTAAACTTCTCAAAGCAGAACAAAACAAAGCTTAATTTATCTGAACAGCATAGATTTTAGCTGAAGATTGTTGTAAAAAAAACAGACTAAGAATAGACGTCTTTTTTCTGTTCACTATACTAAAAAAATACGTATTTTGTCTTTAATACAACTTTTATACAATTCTGACTTCTACAGACAGAAGAAAGTAAACAATAACAGTAATAACAATAACAATGTCAACAACAGCAGACATTTGTGCCCTGCCTAATCAATATCTAACAATTATATATATGCTCTAGGCTTTTGAAAAAGCTCAGAGGTGATAGATTGTAAAATTTTCAATGTTGCCCTTCACAATACGATGTTCTAGCAAATGATTAAGGATTCTAATTCCCTATGTTTCAGAGTAAAACAAAATGTGCTAAAATATTTATAAAAGAAAAAACTCCACAGAGTTTGATAGACTGTTTTGAACATGCAAAACCTTCATTGCTATGGAAATCATGAAGTTATTTCTAGAATACACTATTGCCTTCTCTGGCATATGCTAGTATGAGACAGAGGAAGACTCTCCATCTTGCTTCCAAATAAATTATGGCTAGTCAAGTTACTTGGAAAAATCAGAACAAATTCTAAGTAAATGCTGAAATTCGTTTACAATGCACAGGGAGAGGGAATTTTAATAACCCAAAGAACAAATTTAAATTTCTCAAAAATTTACCACCTGAGTTTTGTGTTTCATATGTAGTCTGTCCTATTAGAATTCTCATGAATAGGAATTATTAAACAACTTTGTGTACTTAAAATAACATCAAAAACTATTCACATCTCTGACAGTTCTGTTGAAAGCATAATGCATGCTACTGACACAGTCCTGCATATATAAACTGATTGCATTTATTTGCATTTGTCTGGGTTGTTAAAGATGATTTGAAACTACAATACAAATTGATTTTAGGGACTGTTCTATGCGCTTCAGTTTTGGGAGAGATCTTGATTTTTGTTAGCACTTGTTAGCAGATTCTTGGAAGGTAGCCTACTGCAAGTTGAAAAGGAAAAAAGAAAGGCAGTTAGGGAAAGCTTAGATTTACTGGAAACACACAAGTGAAAGCAGTCTTCTGTTTTGCAAATACACAGTATTTTCTGAGAGCAATGAATAGCTCTCTGAGAAAACATTTTTGAGAGTGCAAAAAGGTTTATCTTTTTTTATTATTGCCATGACATTAACATGACAAGATTTAAACACTGGAAGTAGGTTAACAGGATTAACATTTAGTTTTAGGTAATTAACAGCCTATTTGCAGAACAGTCTTATTTCTGGTATGTGAGAAAAAATGAAAGTATAATGAAGTCATGCATGAAACTGTTTCTCCTTGAGGAACTGATTTTTCATTAACCATTTAAATAGTAAGTGATGATTAAAATACAGTACAAGTCACTCAAAATTCCCATTTATTTGGTTCCATTAGATTAATTTTCAGATATTAAATTGGTTGCAGAGATCAGCATGGTTATCCCAGTGTCTGGCACCAGATAAAAATCAGAGTACTGGTGAGATTTTTATGGTTCAAATTCAAAACTGAAATGAATGAGTGCTTCTTGCCAAAACTTTTTTACAAGAACCATAAATCAGTCTTGTAGCTAAAGTCAGTTTAGAGTATTTGCTAGGATTTTTATGTAATCAATACAGATTTATACATGTAAAATATAACATCTTATGTGCAAGTAAAATACAAAATGGGAACACTAGAAGAAGTAATGTAACTGGTATTAATTTTAATTGTGATAGAGGGGTACAGCATATATTGAAGGTAGAAAAGGAGAAACAGCATGAAAATAATAAACACTGTTTTAAAATAGGTGATTTTTTCTTTTGCACATTTCTTTGAATTTCCTCCCCTGCAGTGCTTATGCCACTTATTTCCTTACAGATCTCTTACTATGCATACTGTAGCTATATGAAAGAATTCCCAGTGGTGCACTGAAACTTTTAGTTTTGTACTTTCCCTACCAACTTAAATGAAACAGAATTTTAATTTTTTTCCTCATCCAGTTTTTAACAATGTAGGTTTTAAAATACCTACCATAATTGTTTCTAGATTATCTGTATCTTCTATGTTTTGTTTTTTTTTTTAATAAATTTTATCGACACTGTTTTTTTACAATTTAGTGTGAGATACTGTCCCCTTTATAAGAAAGAGTTAGGCTGCTAAGTAGGTCCTAAAAAATTATATCCCATTTTTTTTCCAAGAACTGCATTATAATTGTCTTGAATATCTGTGAATGTCTAGAATTACAAATGAATGAAAGCCAGATAGAACTGTCACATACTCACTGTTCCAGCACTTTTTTAAAACTTATTTTTGCTTTGCTTCCCAGACATTTTTTTAAAGAGCTATACAACTATAAAGAGCAGCAATTAGTGGTCTTTTCATCCCAGAATTGAGGATATTGCTTAGTTTCCAGACACAAAACTAGCTTTACAAATAGGAAAATAAAAGATTGAAGCTGATTGAAATGGTTGAAATGAGTGATTTGTTGCTGAAGCTGGTCAAACTTTCATTATATCCTTAAAATTTATATAAATACATGGTGGAGCAGGCAAAGTGCAGGTTAGGGACCTCCATAAACAGCATGTTTTCAAATAATTGTCTAGTTGAGTTCATTATAGGCTATTTAGGGCAATACCTGGAGCAAGTCTCAGGGCTGCCATTAGTTATTTCTGTGAATTTACAGAAAGTGTAAACTCCAGGAGATTGAAAAAAAAAAAGAAAGGATGGGATGAATGTGCCAAATTTTGGCAGCTCTCCTAAGTAGATAGATGTCATGCCAGAGATGTCTGCGCTGAGTGTGAGAACAGTTGTTGTCACCTGTGTTTACCTTCTATCACAAAAGGAAAAATTTGTAGACAGTAGGAAATATTTAGAAAGTCTAACTTCGTATTCCTTGTAGCAGTGTATTACATACATTTTTAATTTTTTTTTTTTCTGGTTATGCCCCAGATGTCCTTCTTTTTTTCCAGTATGACATTTATATATAAACATGGAACATCCTGTATCTATCTTTTCTGTCCCTTCACATGTGCAAGGAAATATCTCCTCAGCTGCCTAGTGAGTAAGTATGAGAACCCAGATCCTTCCAATTTTCCTCATCATATTTTCTTGACTTTAAGTCATTCTCTGATCACACCATTATTCCTCGGTGTCTTGTATGAACTTAGGTTTTTTCATTGAACCATAACTTTCCTTAACTGTTGTATCCATAACTTTCTGTACCACTCTGTACCGAGAAGGCCTTTTCATCACGAACCAGAAGAAGAGGATTATGCCATGTGTCATAGTGATACCAATCTAGTTTAAGTGACCCACTATGACGTTTGTCTTTTTCACCATAGTATGATATGTACAAGTTCAAAACAATTCTCATGCAATCCCTGCTCCAAGCCATAGCCCTTAACAGGACAACCTGGTAACTATGTTTTGAACACCATCTAAGTGTGTTTTGAACATTATTTTCCAGTGATTTCACATTTTTGCAGGCTCCTTATAGTAAGTTCATATTTTCATGATAGCTTCTGAATATTTGATGTGGGGCAGAATTTAAATATTTACTGGAGTCCAAATTTTTAAACCAATCCTCAAGGCCTATGAGCTTATCAAAGAACGAAATCAGATTGGTTTTATATGATTTGCTTTTCAAGATCCATTTTGACTATTATTTACATGATTACACTCTAGATATTTGTCTAGAACATGTTTATTATTTATTCTTATATCGTTAGAAAAATATAGGTTTGTAATTCTAATGCTATTTACTATCTTTCAAAGGTGGACATGTCAGGATAGATTGCAGTCTGACTCGTACCTAAATAAAGCACTGAATTTTGTTGTGTACCTTGAGAGGTACCAAACTTTCCTATTATTTGGCTTGGAAGTTTTCAGTGTCTAAATTTAGGCACCTTTACATGATCATAAATGCCTTCCTTGCGTTACATGTAATCTAAATGTCTTATCAAAAACCACCTGACAGTTGTTGGAAATGTCTGTTGCATTTGTTGCTGGAAAGCATTTAGCTTCCCTTTGAATATTCACTACTGTCATTAAATCTATCCTAGAGCTTGCACTCAGATGTTATGAGAGCACAACAAGGCTTTCCATGTCTAGTTTTCTTCCATTTCCTGGCTTTTTCTGACTTAGCTCTTCAGTTAAGAATGTGGCTCAGGCAAATCCTTTCCACTGTAAGTAAACATTTCATTCAACTTGTCAGATATCTAAAACTGGTCAGGTGAAGAGTCCCTGCAAATAATTATCTTTTAATATCCATAAGAGTTTCCTATAATGACTCATTCATCTATAAATATCCACACTGGAGATGCCCTGGGTCAAATGTGATCAATATCCCTCTTGCTGGAGAGAGACTCAGAGAAGGCTGTGAACAAGGAGATTGTTAAATCCAAACATTCCAGTTTCCCACATTTAGAATGGCACTTGCTTTATCTGTGCAATTTTTTCATCCAACATTTTCTGTTTTGTTTTTTTAATTTATTTCTGAAAAGGTATATGACAGTGAAAATAGGAAATCAGAAGGAATAAAAGAGCAAGTATCTGTTTCAGGAAAGTATATTTTCTGGTTTATATATGATGAATATTTTATAAAATTCAAACAAATGCTTAAGTGGTCTGTGGCCTTCATGGAACTTACAAGAGCTTCATAGCTCCTTGCTGCCCTAAGGATCTTGAACTCCAACATTTCATGGGTCCATGGGACCTGAGGAGATGCATCTTCAGGTGCTGAGGGAACTGACAGATGAAGTGGCTAAGCCACTAAACATCACATTTGGGAAGTCATGTCAGCTTTGTAAAGTTCCTTCTGACTGGAAAAAGTGAAACATAACACCCATTTTTACAAATAATAAAAGAAAGACCCAGGGAACTCCAGGCCAGTCAGTCTCACCTCTGTGCCCAGCAAGATCATGGATCAGATCCTTCTGGAACCTGGGCTAAGGCACATAGAAAATCAGGAGGTTGCTGGTGACAGCCAACATGGCTCCATTAAGGGGAAATTGTACCTGACAAAACTGGTGACCTTTTATGACAGGGTTACAGCATTGGTAGATAAGGGAAAAGCAACAAAATTTAACTGGACTTGTGCCAAGCATCTGACATCATCTCACAGGAAATCCTTGTCTCTAAGCTGGAGAGACAATGATTTTTATGGGTGAACCCCTTTGTGGATAAAAAAATTGGCTGGATGGTCACACTCATAGTTTCTGGATAGATGTCCAAGTGAAGACCAGTAACGAGTGGTGTTCAGCACTAATCAAGGGACATTTACAAGAAAAAGTAAATTATGCTTATTATTATGAAGAGAAAAATAGGAATTTACTTCCAGGAAATGGTCTTGCAGGAGACTGTGTCTTTGTAGAGAGATATGTAAATCCCAGTACCTTTAAAGAGGGGCAGAATAAATTCAAGGAAGAAAAACTCAGTGAGGACTACTGAATTCATAGAGACCTGCAGATGACCAGAAGCTCTGAACTGAAAATGGTCACAGATCACAGAGAGAAGTATCACTTACCTGTGCTTTGTGCTGATACATTTTCTGAGCCACCTCCTTTGTTTGCAGTTGAAGACAAAGAACCTTGGCTAGCAGGATGGCTGTTCATCTCAATGGGACTTTCCTTTTACTCTTGGCTTTAATACTCCTTTGTGTTCAGCACTTATTTTTTGATAGCTGCGGAAACTCTTTTAGACATGTTAGAACTCAATCTAAATGAGATCTGAGCCCAGGACTAGAATTAGATTTTCATTTTGGGGGCCAGGTAGCAATTTTTTCTCCATTATATTTAACTATATCTTAATATATCTGACATATAACTGAATAGTATTATTTCAATAAAGATCTAAAAACAAGATGGGAGAAATAAGGTCGTTATTAACAAAATAACTTCATTAAAGAAAGGGTTTCATTAATTTTCCAGTTAGCCTTACCTTTCAAACATTCACTGCTTTAAACTTAAAGAAAGTAGAAACAATCTTGTCTATCTTAAAATCCAAACTCATGCTTGGAGAAATACTTTGAGGGGGGGCATATTTTCTCTAATAATTCTTCTTTTTTAGAATTGAAGAGGTAGATATTCAATATTTCATTCAACTCCTTACTCTTTCCAGTTTAACTGCCTTTAACTGATGTACTACATGAAGCATGGAAGAAAAATGTGAGTAGTATTAGGAGCATTCTTAAAGCTGCTATTTACCATTATCTGTAATTTAGAGGCATTATCAGTTGATAGTTGAAAACTGACATGCATGTTGTTATGTGTCACTGTTTACAGCCCAGATTTATGGCTGTGACTAGCATGCTATAGAAATCAGAACAAAATATAGTCATTGATTTCCCAGAGGTCACAGAAAGTACTCATTAATGAGTATTTTCAGGATGTAAGATAAAGTGTTGAAAATAAGAAAATAAAATATATCTTTGCCTAAAGATAAAGCTTTGCTCTTACAGCGAGCTCTGGATACATCCCAAAAGCTGTGTAAGTTGGCATGTATGTGTCTATAACATCGGGTTTAGACAGACTGCAGTTTGTGCCTACCTCTGTGCTTGTGTTGAACTCCAAGCATGTCCATGTGGCTTTGCATCTGCATACAAACCCCTTCTGGAACTCTACTCTTTTCTGCTTGTCACAGATCAAATCCAGATTTTTATTCCTTACACTGAATGTGCAAAACTCCTTATTTTAATATGTAGCATGTTCATTAAAAGCTCAAAAAGAAAATAATGTTAAATATTCTTCAATTCAAACCAAATCAAGTAGGTTCACTCAGTGCTGAAATGGTCATTGAGTGCCCTGGCTTAAAGGAGATATTTCTTCTCAGTAATGTCCTGAGCCACTGCAGATACTGTAATAAGTGGTCTACTCCTTTTCTAGTAGATTGAGGATTCACTATAACATTACAGCACTTTTTAGAAAAGTCTGTCAGATAGGTACTGAAGTTTAACATGAGAAACAAACATAGCATGTTTTAAGGAAAAGTTTGTCACTCTCAGTATATGCATTAATTTAAAAGCCACATTTATAGTGTACTGAGAATCTTGCTTGAGCAAAGTCCACAGGTTGCTATTCATGTTAAAAAGCAAAAATTATTATTCAAAAAAATGAGATCAAAAATATTTGATTGTATATCTTTATATTTGCTTTTGTGATTCCATTCTTCATATGCAAGCCACACACATGCAGTGTTTGGCAAATTCATGCTTTCTTTGAGTGCATTTACTTTTCATAAAGTAGTTTAAGTTTGAAGGAACTTATCAAGGCCAGCTAGTCCAACCCCCCTGCAAAGCACAGGGACATCTTCAGCTAGATCAGGCTGCTTAGAGCCACATTCAGCCTTAACTTGGATGTTTCCTACCATTTCTCTGAGTAACCTGTTCATGTGCCTCACCATCACCATGGTAAAAAATTTTTTCTTTATATCTTGTCTGAATTTACCCTCTTTCAATTTAAAACCGTTATTGCTCTTGTCCTGTCACTATACGCCCTTGCAAAAAGCCTCTGTTCATATTTCTTTTAAGCTCCCTTCATGTGGAAAGCCACAATTAGGTCACTCCAAAGTATCTTTTTCAGGCTGAACAATCGCGATTCTCCCAGCCTTTCCTCATAGGAGAGGTGCTCCATCCCTCTGAACGTCTTGGTGGCCTCCTCTGGACTCACTCCAACAGGTCGATGTCCTTCCTGTGCTGGGGACCCCAGATCTGGATGCAGCACTGCAGGTGGGGTCTCACCAGAGTAGAGCACAGGGGCAGAATCCCCTCCCTGGCCCTGCTGCCCACGCTGCTTTGGATGCAGCCCAGGACACGTTTGGCTTTCTGGGCTGTGAGTGCCCATGGCTGGGGCATGTCCAGCCTCTCATCCACCAACACCCCCAAGTCCTTCATGGAGGGGCTGTTCTTGTCCCATCCATTCCCCAGCCTGTAGTGATACTGAGGGTTGCTCTGACCCAGGTGCAGCGCCATTATACTTCACCTTGTTAAGTCTCATGAAGTTCTCATGGATCCACTTCTCGAGCTTCTCCAGGTTCATCTAGATGGCATCCTGTGCCTCAGATATGTCAGCTGCACCACTCAGTTTGGTGTCATGTGAAAACTTGCTGAAGGTGCAAGTGATCCCACTAGATGGGATTAATGAGGATATTGAACTACTGGTCCCAATACTGTCCCTTGAGGAGCACCACTTGTCACTAATCTCCATCTGGACCTTGAGCTGTTCACCACTACCCTTTGGATGTGATCATTTAAGCAATGGTTTCTGACATGGTTTCAAACTTTGACTATTAAGAGGATAGTAATAATTCCCTCCTTAAATAACTTATGCAATCCTGAGCTCCTGCAAGAAGTAATCATTTGCATACTTAATTATTCTGACATTTTTATAAATCTTTTTTCTGCCCTCTTCCCTTGGTTGCCTCTAATAGTATTATTGAAATATGTAACTAATATTCAGGTATCTGAAACAAAGAACACTCTTGAAAAGCAAAAATATCAATAATTTTATATCATACATCATAAATCCTACTTCATCTCTATCTTCTTTAGAAGCTGCATGCGAAGTTTTGAAAAGAAAATAAGTGGCTCTTGTGGCAATATGATAAAGAAAGTTTCATTGAGTTAAACTTGAGTATGGTTACAGTTTATATGGCTTGATAGTTTCTTCCAGATGCACCCAAGATGTGTTTTATTAAAAGAGCAGAAGTAGGTACGATTCCCTCCTCAGGAACTGCCTCTTACTATTTCTCTTACATTTGTCACAGTTCAAGTCTTTCTTGAATAAAGAAAGAATATAAATAACTGGAATATAAAAAGGAGACAGCCATAAACATGGTTGTCAATTATTGAATCTTGAGCACTAACGAATACTTGACTCATGGAGGTTGTTAGCTGCAGGCATACAGCAGTGTAACTTATTTTCTAAATAGCAGCCTGGCTCAGTTTTACTGCTTATTGGAGATGATAGGCAAATATTGAAGCTGTCATCGTACATAATTCCTAAAACAAAAAAAAAAAAAAAAGCAGAAGTAAAGTGGTTTACGCATACATTGACTGACACCTGCCACCCCCCTCTCAAATGTAATATTTTGGAGTAATTTTGTGGTTGCTAAGTCCAATATATGTACTTCTTATTGACATTGATGGTTTTATTGCAACTTTATAATTTTGTCCTCTATTTTATTTCTCAGTAGCTGGTGGTATTTCTCAGAAAAGGATTATTTTTTACTTGAAGTCACTCATGACCATCTATTTAACCTTTTTCTTTCTGTGCTTACTGTGGAAGTGAGAGAAAAACTGAATACATCAAAGAAAGTAAGCACAGTAATTTGCAAGAAGGGTCTGGGATGAAGTGAGATGGTTCAAGAAGCTCTTTCAATAATTTTCTGCTGATCAAGCAGGTGAGAGTAGGACCCCAATCTTGGTTTGTGCTTAAATGTAGTACGGGAGCAGTAACAACAATAATATGGCAATCATAGTAGCACTACTTACCATGGCATTGCATGTGATAGTGTACATGATTTAAGAATCACATATGGGAGAAAAGGAATTCAACTAAGGTTATTCCCTTAACATCAGTTTAAAGGCACGGAAAAGATTGGTGGGCATAGAGTAGCGATAGGGGATACACATCACAAAGTCACCCCAAGACAATAACCTACTGGCAAATTCAGTTCTGATTTAATCTTGTTGGAGACAAAATTCATAGGATGCGTATAAAGACACTAGCATAGTGAGAATCTAGCCTGATCTCCCACATAATATAGGCTACAGGGTTTTTTCATCAATTCTTCTTTTGACCTGGAGCGTACCTTCTGAAGAACACACTATTTCAAGTAAAATATTTATAACATAGGAAAACCTATCACAAACCATATTAAATTATTTTAAAGCTAAATTATTCTCATATTCATTCCTTGACTCATGTTTAATATTATTTGGCTTTAGTTTTCTGTTATTTTATGCCATTTTCTGCCATAAAATTATTTGTTTTTGAAGAATGCAAAATTTCTAAAAGCAGAATTAGTAAGGAAAAATATAGTTTTATGAGTTCACTTGCACATCTATCCATGTAACATCACAATATCATTATTTTCTTCAGCATTTTTTTGCTCCATAAAACATGAGCTAAATACAAAAAGAAAACTTATAGTTCTTCTTACAGATAATATACAGACTTCAGAAGCAAAAGTTCTTTTGTATACTTTTTTATTTACTTCAAAGTAAAATAAGTTTTCAGCTAATCCTTAGGGTAACCTATCACAAAGCAATAAATCTTCCACAAATTGATTAGGATATAATGCCATTTTATAAGCATTGTAATTTGAGGCTTTATGTCAAGAGTGGAAACTACTGCATCAAATATATTTCAAGAACTCTTCTGTGAAGCTTCCATATGCTGAATTTTCCTAAAGAAATCCCAAATGAAATCCCCATTCCTAACAACAATGGATTTCAGAGAAAGCTTGAATCAGAGCAAGAATGAAGAGTGGCCTTGGGAATAGTGTTGACCTATTTCATAACTACTTTAGTTTTTATTAAATGTTCTAACAGACACAGTATCTGTCAAGAGTACTTCATTTGAAATTTATTATGCTGAATATATGCAGTTGTACCAATGTGGTTACATTTAGGCACAGACAATTTGATTTAATACTATTTACTTGATGAAATTTAGCATTCCTGTAGTTTCTTAAAAGTATTCAATTTACACTATTTTCTTTCAGTATTAAGTATTTTATGCCAGTTATTTAACCAAAAAAATAAGTTAAATAAATCAGATAAGAAAATGTTAGCTTTCAGGGTAGGATTCACACGACTTTTATAGTAATTATCAATAATGAATCACTACTCACAACTTTCAGAAAACCTGTATAAAAAATTGTAAAAAGATAGTTCTGAGTATTGAGATCTCAGGAATTCAAGTATTAACTCAAACTCTTCAAAGACAGCCTGAATGCTTGTTCAGGTCTCAGAACACTGAAGTTAATTAGTGTTTTGACAGCAATTTTAATGGATGTAAGAGAAAACTCTATCTGTCAATTTATGACTCATCTCAAACAGTATTAGCACTGTATTTTAAACTTAAAAATATTAGTTGAACAAGAAAAACCACAAAGCTATGGAAAGAGAAAATATTAAAGTCGTTGTACTAACAGAATACATATGAACTCATATTACCCAAGAAGTAAACACTGCTACATGCTACCAACGGCAGTGAAAGCAGAAGAGCCACCTCAAAAACTGATGAAAAAAGAAAGATGAGATGGAGGAAATATTATGCCATAACTCAAAATCTAGTCATTGAATTGTTTGAGGAAAACACACTAGCCAGGCAGCTGAGAGATTTCTCAATGTCACCAAAAGCACCAGCTCTCCTAATCCAGTATGTCTTCCTGAGCAGTAGGCAGTCTCCAATGGTTCAGAGGATAGTGGGAACAGGAGCAGTAGGCCCTGAGGTATGGATTTAATTACCAACAGAATAAACAAACCAAATTAAACAGTGAATAAGTTACCTTCTTGACCATCTGCTGCTTTCATTCTTAAACAGCAAATAATTCAAGAATGATATACTTAGCAAAAAACCAGCCTGTAGATGTAACAGTGAATATTGCTAGCACATCCATGTAATTGCTGCAGGACAGGATGTGTCACACACTGGTTTGTGTCTTGTTTTATTTATGGCTTTTCCTTTTGCTTAAAAAGCAATAAAGAAAAAAAATCAGCTGTAATTTTTCAGATATTAGGTGTCAACTTCTTAAAAAACATAGCAACAAAACATTCCAGCTGCTCCACGTATTGCAAGAGTAGCAACACACATGCTCATGATTGATGTTTAAAGCTGGAGGCTTCCAGATATTGGTATAATGAAAATCTGCAGTTATAGGCAATAAATTATATCAGTCATTTCATTTCCCCATTATTTTTGAAGCATTGTAACTGATACAGAAACCTGAAAACAGTGAAGTTAAAATTAATGGGGATTCAAAAGCTGAAAAAACCAGTCAATACCCAAGAGAAACTTACTGTTATATATAGGTCCTTCTTGTTGTTTGGTAACTAAAGATCTTCTTGGTTAGCACAGCTTCTGTCTTCTCTTGGTTTTGGATCATCTTCCAGTACTCAGGGTCAAGGTTCTGTTCAACTCCTGTCCTGTTCAGAATTTTTCCAAAGATTTTTGTATCTACTCTCCTGGTTTCTATGGAAATTCTAAAATATTACACAAAGTTGCTGCAGAAGTCATTCTTTAAAGCACAATTAGAAACAAGGTAAAAATCCCTCAATTTTGCTTATTCTTGGCAAGAAAAAGAAAAAAAAAATGAGTTGAAGCTGAATATTATTCAAAAAATCCGCAGTGAATATTACAGACCATTCTTTCAGAAAACTGGTTTTAAAAACTTTATATAACTCTCCTACCCACCAATCACTCCTCCCCCTCTTATTTCTGCAATTTGAAAAGGAAAATATCTAATTCATCACCATGACATTAGAGTCATCATCATATTTTCTATGAAATAGTTCCTCTTTTTTTGCTACACTGCATGGATAATGGTAAAGTTATTACTATATCAGCAACACCTAAATGTGGAGGAAAATTGTTGAAATAACACAGCTCTACATCCGTAACATCATGACAGAGTTTTATCAGTTCTAATAAACATTTAAGAATGATCACAGAACTCTTCAAGCGGACCTCACCATAAACATAAGAAACATTTTGTCTAAACTGGAAAGAAACATCTTATCTTCCACTGTCCTCTTCCTGAAGGATTAAATTTTCAGATCCTGCAGACCCCATACTGGCTCACGTCTTCCATTACAAGACTATGATTTATCACATTTTCATGACATTCTTTTTTATCATTATTTAGATAAAATAATAGTCTTGGTGTGATGATTATTCTATTGCGAAGAAATATTAGCACCAATTAGATCTGTGATAAATATTAAAATTAATTTTTTAAGAAAGAACAAAGAAGGGAAAAGTTTGCATTTCCAGCCTTATTGCCCAAAGTTTAGTTTTGGTATGGTGGAGAGCTGGATCCAAAGGAGCAAGGACAACGAGATGAGATCAAAAGGCATGATATGAAAATACTGTAATACTAATGGTTATAGCAAGTTATAAAATAGGTATTGAACAGTGAAGAATTTAATACTGATCTTCTTTTGAATTCTACAGCAGTGAATTGGTCATGTCATTGGTAATTTCTGTCACTGTAATGAGTTACCTCACCACTGCTTCTTACTTTCTAAATGTTGTTACTTTTTAAAATGTGCTTGTAAAGATCTGAGAAAATATGAAGATACACGATCTAGAAGAAAGAAAACCTTGTGAAAAGGAAAAAAAATTAAACTGCTCTAGAGACTTTTTTTCCTTTTTTAGAAGCATGCATAAATAAGGTGCACAGTAACACAGTGCATATAGGCCATACTACTAAATACGTGATCATATATTGTCTCTGTTACTTGGAAATGTTTGTTATGCCACGCAGGAGAGTGTTGAGCCGTCAAAGTGTAACAAACTAGTTAGATTTTTATCAATATTCTTCAGCACCATGGTTTCTCCACTGAGACAGAATATTTTAGGATATTGGGGAAAGGCGTAAGAGTAAGTTGAGATTTTATGAGGACGAGAAAACTAATATTTAAAAAGGGGAGTTTGGGACACCATTTTCCCTCCTCACCTTTTCCTCATTGTGACACATAGCCATTCTGACATTTAATGTAGTTCTTGTCCAAAGCGTATCAACTTCAACAGCATTGCAGAAAAATACCAGTGTGAACTGGAAAAACATCTACTGTGAATAACTAGATACTTGGAATCGGCAACAAGTTGGCACTGACTTGTTTAAAAATATAATTTCTGATATATCCATTGACACTTGTTTTCACTCCCATGAGATTTCATTGAAAATATGAAAATGCATTGAAAATACTAAAAGAGCTTTCTAGCTTTCATGTTATTTTCATTCCCATTGCTGACCTGATGAGCTGACCTCATCTCATGGCTTGCTTTTCTTTATCAATAGTTAAATTTCTTTTACAAATATCCATCAAATGAATGTATGTTGACATAGGTATGAATTTGCTTGCGATTCCAGTGGCAACAGACCCAGCAGACAAACAAGATTTTGAATCTTAAGTACTAAATACATACACTATTTTATAAGTAACAGATTTTTTTTCCAGTGTATCAGACAGTGAACTGTCCCTTGATATAAATTTTCTTGCAGTTTGCCAGGTCAGAGCCAAGAATTTTGAGTGGAGAGAATTTTATTACAAAGGCAGCTACTGAAGTGAGATTTCACTTGGCCAAGTTAGTCATTCTTTTTACACTTCTGAAATTTAGGTGGACATTTGACGTTTTAGGGTAAATCAAGCTCTATAAGAAACAATTACTCAGTTGCTTTGAGAAAAAAAATTAAATTGGGATATGACAGCAGAATTCATATTACAGTGTTAAGTAGTGTTTTATACATTAGTTTTAAAGAACATTATAGCTCGTTAGTGACATGTTTTATGGCAAATATCCCTTTTCCCAGATTTTCTCCATCTGATGTTTCTCCAAAGCATCTTGCAAATGAAGCACAAAGAAGTTCTGGGAAGAAGAAAACTAATTCACAATATATTTTTTTTTTTCTGCAAGTGGCCAAATATTGAATTTATTAAGGATTAATTCTTTGAAAAGGGAATTCTGTGCTTTTGCACCAACTTCTCTTGCTGTCTATAATCTTGCATTTGACCTCATCTCCTGATCTTTAAATTGTGTGAATTTTTCTTTTTCTCTGGAGGAAACAGAAAAGCAGATAATGTTCCAGATTGTATTGGGTTTGTGTGGCAAGTTTGGGGCTGGGGGCAGAGCAGGCTATGGGGTGGCTTCTGTGAAAAGCTTCCCCTGTGTCTGACAGAGACAGTGCCAGCTGATTCCAAGACAGAACCACCACTAGCCATGGCCAAGCACATCAGTAATATCAGTAGCATCTCTGGAATAACACATTTAGGAAGGGAGGAAAAAATGCTGGGCAACAGCTGCTGGAAAGAGGAGTGTGGATATGTAAGAAACAGCCCTGCAGACACCAAGGTCAGGGAAGAAGGAGGGGGATGAGGTGCTCCTGGTACCAGGGCAGAAATTCCCCTGAAGTCCATGGTGAAGGTCATGGTGAGGCAGCTGTGACCCTGCAGCCCATGGAAGTCAATGATGCAGCAGAGATGCACCTGCAATCTACAGAGGACCCCACACCAGAGCAAGTGGATGCATACAAAAAAGGCTGTGACCCTGTGGGAAGCCCACACTGGAGCAGGTTCCAACCAGTGACCCATGGAGAGCATAGCCCATGCTGGAGTAGATTGGCTGGTAGGACTTGAGAACCCATGGGGGACCTATGCTGGAGCAGCGTGTTTCTGAAGGACTGCAGCCCGTGGGAAAGATTTATGCTGGAGCAGCTTCTGGAGAACTGTCTCCCAGAGGAGGGGCTCCATGCTGGAGCAGGGAAAGAGCGTAAGGAGAAAGGTGCAGCAGATGATGTGTGATGAACTGATTGCAACTCCCATACTACGTCTCCCTGCACCACTGGAGGGGAGGAAGTAGAGAGATTGAGAATGAAGTTGAACCTGGGAAGAAGGGAGGGATGAGAGGAAGGCGTTTGAAGATTTGGTTTTACTTCTTATTACCCTGCTCTGATTTGGTTGGTAATAGATATAATTTATTTCCCTGAGCTGAGTCTGTTTTGCATGTGATGGTAATGGCTAAGTGGTCTCTCCCTGTCCTTATCTCTGCCCAGGAGCTTTCAGTTATATTTTCTCTCCTCTTCCCTGCTTAGGAAATGATGGATATAACAGCTTTGGTGGGCACCTGACATCCAGACAGGGTCAACCCACCGCATAGATCAAGCGCAGAAGTGGTTGGAAGAACGCGTACAAACCTAAGAGATGGTGAATGTTACTTCTTTGTGCTAAGCAGAGTTAACAAACAAGAAAAATTTGTAATACCATTGTGTTACTGCTGTCAGAGTAGACTGCTATTTTATAGCCATTTTTTTAGAACATTTCCTTCTGAGAAGCATATAAATTCCATTTTAATCATTAACTTAAATGCATACTCAGATGTTTATAAACAATTATCATTCTATATTTAGATACATACAAAAAGGACAAAGACATCATAAAATCTAGATCTCTTGGCCCCTCTGAATTATAGTTCTTTCACTTACATAAGCATACATCTGTAGTGAATGTATTTAATTTTCATTACTACCGATTATTTAGAGCTTAATTGTAGGCAAAATATTTGTAATACCTGCATTGCTTTCAGATATTTTAAGAGACAAGTTTTTTTATTTCAACTGATTCTGTAATGTTATTAATGAGAAAAACATAAATTGCAAAATACATTGCAGACAAGCGTTAGATGAACATGGTGATGCTGCTTAGAAGTGATATGTCCTGTTAAGAAACTACTGTATTTGAACATGTTAATTCCCCCAGATAAATCTAGAGAAACAATTTAACTGAAAAGCATTCAATTTTTTGATAAACCTATAATAATACTTTTGTGTCAAAGCAGTTTTTGTCTCAAATATCAGTGTACTGTTCCTGGTGTACTATTTATCCCTCAACAATTGTATTTCACTCACAAACATTTCTAAAGAACTAGAAAAATCTATTCTTGTTTATACCATAATTACCTTCTAGTTATTGAACAGCTTTACTTCATTATGTGAACATTACATAATCATAAAATCTTTGCTCACAATATACAGAGAATGTTTAGGTAAAAGAGAACAATTTAGCATTAACTAAAGAAAATTGACAGATATGCATGAGTTTCTTTCCATGGACCTTTATGTTTGCTGATGGTCGGTGGCACGTGGATTTACTTCCAAAATTTAATCTGTTAGATCTTATGACTTATGACTTGTGTTTTATCTTTGTTGTATTTGGGTTTTTTTATTGTTCAAAGATAATTTTGTATACCTGCA
This sequence comes from Struthidea cinerea, assembly GCA_013397865.1. Lineage (NCBI taxonomy): Eukaryota > Metazoa > Chordata > Aves > Passeriformes > Corcoracidae > Struthidea > Struthidea cinerea. Next base: position 282,597 of record VZTI01001520.1, read on the forward strand.
TGTTTTTTAATCCAGATAATTAAATATATTATAACATGAAAATTCAGGAAAGTGAAAATGTGAGCTAATTCACAAAATTGCAAGGAAGACCTGGGGAGGAAGAAATATCCAAATAGCAAAGTATTGAAATTTCCATGCAGACATGTAGCCAAGGACACAGTCAGAAAAGACAAATCTACATTAGGGCGATAACTAGGAGATGAAACCACAGTGAAAAGTAGACATCTCTTTCAGTGAAGTGAACTCACAGCAAAGATTATAACCAAGATAAACTTCATTCCACCTAAAAAACCAATACAATGTATGTTTTCAATAAGTTCTTTTTCCTTTATAGAAATAGAACTGTTAAAATTCCCCAGAAAATTATGCTTTTACAGACTAACTGTTTACTTGGGAACTGTGCATTAACAAACTACAGAAGATGACAAATATATGCGAATGAGTAAGAGAAAAACTAGACATGGCTCCGTACTTATTCAGAATATTAAATCTACTGTCAACAAATGTATTTCAACATTATCACTGGAAAAGTATTGTCACTGAGAAAACAAATACTCTCCAGAGTTCAGTTATATGCTATTTTTAGCAGCCGGTTCATATTTTTATAAGGACTCATCAAGTACTCACTTGCCAGTAAGTCATGTAACTGAATGAACATCAGTGTTGCAACACATAAGCAAGCCTTCATTTCCAAATCCCTGTTTTAATACCTTTCTGAGATCACCTTATTTGCCTTGTTTTTGATCCTCAGAATACAGGCTGCAGTGATCCTGAGTGGCAGAACCCTGTGCCTGGAGGAGTGAGTGATCCACAGCACAGACAACTCGAGGCAGAGCAGCAGTGCCATGCTGCATGGATAGTGTGCAGCACTGTGCCATGGGACAAGCTCAACCAGCTCGCCAAAAAAGGGGAGCCCTCAGGCAGCTTCTGCTCTGCACTGGTGATTATACCTCCTGCTCGACCTTGCCTTTATCTAACAGTTCATCAAGAAGTTCTTGTGGGAACATCTTTTATATTTGACTGTATAGAGTTGTTTCCTCATAAGAAAATAGTTTGAAGGATGAAAATGAGAGACTATCTGGTGTGAAGACGGTCTGCATGGCTTGCTGCTCCTGAGTCAGAGTCCTATTTGATGCTACACTACTTGGGACCCCCAGGTGCTAAGGGGAAATAAGATTATCCATGCTGTTGTCTCCTAGCATTAACTTTAATGAAAAGCCTTTAAAATGAGACTTTAGATGGTATAAGTACCTTTTTTTACAGAAATCATAATGGATCAGCATGTCCTGGGGCAAAACAGGCCCACCTAGACTTTTTTTCTTTATGGTGTAGCAAAATGTGAATGACTGTAGGCTGTCCTTTGTCTTTTCCTGAAAAATTTTGAAAGACCTGGGTCAACAGGACTTTTTCTGATTCAGAATCCAGGTGAGCAATATTGGGCTTATTTGGTTTGTAATGATGTCCTGGCAAAGCAGAGCTATTTTTCTGCCAGCAATAAAGATGATTGTTTTCATTAAAATTTCCAACTGACTGTTTTTTCTCCTTATAAAACCTTTTCAAAGTCAAAGCTGAATCTGTGCTTGGCATGAATTATATTCACAAAATAGATAACTGGATAGTTTTACCTCACATTCATTAAGTAAACCCTGTTCCAGGCCTACTTAAAACCCATAGCCACCTGTTGTAAAGTGCTTGTACAAATGGATAAAAAAACCACAATGGCCACGTTTCATCCCACCAAAATCCTGGAATCCAACTGATACAGCTTGTTTAAAAGTTTTGTCACTTTTACTGCCTTTGTAGTGAGTGGAGAGAGAACTGAGAGAAAAAGACATCTCTTCAGAGGAAAAGACACAGCTTAGGTGGAAAAAAACAAAGCTAGTAAGACTAGGAGTTACATTCACACCAAGGATGTAGTTACGGTACTATGAACAGGCAGCTTTCCTTAGAGCGCTATAAACATCTATGGAACCGGGTACCTACAGGATTCAAAACTATAATCAGTTGAAGTGCTTCTGGAGCCTATTTGGAGAACCAGTGCTTAAAGGAGTCTGAAGAAGTGAGGAGGCCAGAGATGTCTTGATTAAAGAACTCAGTCCCACATCTCCACCATTCTGGATAGTGCCTTAACTATCCGCTGCCAGATGTATAGGGATTGCATATTCAACCATGATTTATAAAGTAGTTCCATTATATATTACTTTCCTTTTTTCATGTACAAAAGGAGAATGGAAAAGAGGGAGAGAAACATGTAGGTGGTGGTAGGCGGAATATTTTGATGAAGAAAGGATTGCATTTCAGAACCTGTTCTAAAAAATAGCCTATAAAGAATTGATAGATTGAATTGGCGAGTTTGAAATCCTCTTCTTACTGATATTCTCCCGATAAATGAGAGTTCAGGTTTCTTAGGCAGCACCAAAAGTTGTTTCCAGAAGGTTTGGTGATCAATTTAGCATCAGCTTTCTATCTGAAGGTAAAACTAGTCCTTCATGTGGAACTAAAGTTGCTGCTTAAGGACTTTTTAGAGGTTGAGTGACATATGTTTACTCAACTAAGGTTTTGGAAATCATGGAACTTTTGGATGAGTAGGAAATGCTACATAACTGTTTGAAGTCAAACAAGAAATCCAAGCAAAACATGAAACTGGTCCCATTTATTCTCAGGTGTATTAACCTACGTAAATTAACTCATAGTCTCTAGAATAGTTAATGTTAAACATCAGGGGATAGAACCACAGTTACTATTTGGTGGTTTCATCCTGAAGTTTTTAGTTTACATGCACGTCACCATTCTATACAGAGCAGACTCTCTCTGGATGGAGTTTCCTATTCCCAGAAGGATTTGAAAACAGTTTCCTTCCCAGCTGAGTGAACACTGTGCCTCAGCTGTTAGCATCTGCAGGGAACAAGAGATGAATAACCATGTATGCTGCACATTGCATTGCACACCAATGGTTTTCGTCATGTCTTTGCATTTAATGTTCTCTTTCCATACACGTAAGTGACACTTAGACTTTTCAAATTAAATATGTACCATATTGTAAATTTTTTATTATCTGTGAAAATCTTAACAAATGGAAATTTTTGCTACAAATATTTATCCATGGAATTCTCACCAGAAAAATAATTTATTCTGGTTTTGTTCACACTGACCCATCTTCTCTCCCAGACCATCTCTATTAGGAAGCTAGCACAACATACGTAACAAGTGTGACTGACTCGTCCATCCCTAAGATGGAATTTGTCTGCATAATGGTGTGGTAAGTTCTCCTGAATTAGACACACATGCAGAAATTGGTGGTGTTCAAGCCATTCATGAACAGGAAAAGGCTAATCATTTTAACTGAAATATTCCTACAGCTGAAGATGTAATTTAATTTTCAGGTTGCTATTTAATTACTGTAACAAACAATTAAGGAAATTTGTTTGAAGGATACCATGTGCAAGTCTATTATGGCTGATGAGAAGCATTGCATATATAGCTGACTTTTTGAAGGTATCAGGAACCTGAAATTTTACCAGAGTGAGTGGCAGACCCTAAATTAATTCAGTTTCAGTCTGTGTAAACAGTTTTCCCACTGCTAGATGGATCTACGCTGAGGTTACAAACCTTCTGTTTTCCAGATAAATTTTAGCTTTTTTCAGGCTCCAGTCACATTTGACTTTTAATTTGACTTCAGAAATTTCCAAGGGAAAAACAGCAGTGAATTTGTTAATTAATAAAGTACCTTTATTTCTTTGGAAGTGGAAGGAATTTTATGGAAAATGAGTCTGAGATGGCTAAGCAAAAGGATTAATTGCATCAATTGCACCCTTTCTCCGGATATGTTGTTACTAATGTGTTTGTTTAGCAGATAATAGAGCAAGACTTTTTAAAACTGATACCTAGAGATGATCCTGCTCCATAATATGTCCTATATTTTGCTGGACTTTCATACAGTGGCTTTGATAATAGGACAAGAATTTTCATACAATAGCACAATATACTTCATCCATCTAAGTTACCTTGTCCTGTCAATTCAGAATTATTTTTACGGAAAGCACACCTGGATTTCAATGTAAGCAATTTTTCAGAGACTGTATAAAGAAAAGCTTTGATGCACATGAAAAGGGAGGAAAATATTTGCCTTGAGAATTTACTTCTAGATAGGAAAACCTGTCAAGAACTTTGTCTCCGGTCAGAGGCTTTGCCATAATTATTTTTTGAGGGTATATCCAGATATTCCTGATGCCAATAAACCTCAGAATTGTTTTCTGTGAACCTCAAAGGATAAGAAGGACACATCCCAGCAGAAAAGCAGAATAGCAGCTGCGGCTATTGACATTTTGACACACAGTGCTAGTGAGGGACTTAGTACAGCTGCTGAAATACCTGATGTCTGAAATATCTGCATATCTGAGTGCTGCAGTGCATTCTGGCTTATTTTGTATGACACCATTGTATACATGTAACAAATTATTCATAAAAATGCAGCATTCTATCTTTTTTACCCTTTTTGTTTTAAAAATGTTTTCCTTGCTTGCTGTGCCCCATGGGTGATCTAGGTTTATATTTTAGGTCACTGTAGCATTTCTGTCAGTAGCCAAAGATTGTTTAATTCAAATTGTTCTGGACTTTGGTCTTTACAAGCTCGCTTTTTATCTATGCCTTCTGGAAATTTCTTTTAACTGTTCTGCTGAGCCATTCTTCCTATCAAGTAAACACCTGAAAGGGTACACTTAAAATAGTCAATAAAAGCAATTGACATTTTTGCCTCTCTTTAAATGTAATCCTTATGTCTTTTTTTGAAAAGACATAGCTTTGATTACCTAACTTTTTGAATTATATTTATTATCAAGGAAGACTTAAATTGTTTATTCCCTCTCACACTCTGTTATTTATCATGTGAAAAAACAAAGGAAAATGAATTTCTGGTCTTTAGATAGAAGAAATCTCAATTAAGATTGTCTATCTGATTGTAGTTACCCAACTCTAAATTCTATAAATTAATAAATATATAAGTATGGTGAGTAGACATTAACAGACATGCCAAATATCTGTATGGCATACCAAATTTTGAAATTCTTAAGTCACTGGATGAAGACTTGAAAATCAGACAATTTTGAATTTGAATACCCTAGTCACTGATAAAAAGTTAGTGTCCTATCACTTAAAAAGGAAACAGCTTTTCAGTGGGGAGACTTCCTCATTGAGATAAATTGAATTTTTCAGATAATTTTTTTTATTCATATCTGCTTTTAGTAAAAAAAAAATATATTTAATTTTAATAGAAAAAAAGCCCTGTAAGGCAAAAAAACCTCTGAAGCATCCTGATTCCCTTGTGGCACCCTAGCCACTTACTAGCAGTAAGTGACTACTGCATGCTTTCTAATATTTTATTATTGGATAGTCAATCATCTACCAGCTTGATACAGATCTCTAGAATCACTCACATCTTAATATAACAGAAATCCATAAATTAACATAAGTTGAACCTTTGTCAATGTCCAGATAAATAACTTGACCAGATCAGAAAACAGAGTGAATATGATAGCTTAATTCCAGTGATCTGTTATTATACAACCAAGTCTAAGTCCTTATCAGATTCAAAAATATTTCAGATACTTCAGATCTAACCATGGAAGAGGGGCAGGGCATCCTATTGAAGAGAAGACAGTAGAATGCTTTTCCCTTATATATTCTCTGTGACTCTACAGACCCACCAAGGGAACAGGGGGATTGACAAGCATGGAGTCATTAGACCCTAATTCAGTTTCTTCCTGAAATTAAATTTCTAAAGCAACTTGAACAGCCCTTACACTGGAATGACAGGAAGGAAAGTTTTGGCCTCTGCCTCCTTGCTGAGTACCTTCTCCCTGGGTCTTTTCTGGTCCAGTATTAAACACCTGCTCACAGCTTGCCTCTGAGAAAGTGTCTTGTTCCATTAAAGGCACTTTTGCAAAGCAGAATCTGATGGAAGAACACTTGAGCTGCAACATAAAAGCTACAGATGGCTATTTTAGAAGTTTGGAACTAACTCTTAAACCTTACTCAGTTCCACCAGTAGGTAAGAAATAATTTAAGTTTGCAGTGTGACTTTTTCTTCAGATTTGGGAATGGTATAGCAACATATCATTTTCCTATCTGTCAGCTTTTTAAAATTTCATTTAGAAGCATAATTAGAATAGAAAATGGTTCTATTTTCCTTAAAATTAACTATTATGAGAGGTAAAAAAAAAAGCGTGAGTGAACTAGCCATAGACTGAAGACTTCCACATGAGCTACTTCGAAAGCTTCAAGTCTGGTATACATTGACACGTAGATTGTAAACTATTGAATTAGATTTAGAATAAATCAATATTGGATTCCTTATCTGTGTAAGTATACAAAAATCCCCAAATTAACAACTTAAGTTGCTAAATGTGTAGGAAATTTTTGATACAAATAATGATGTAGAAAATTGTTCAGATCTGATAACTCTGAAATAATGATAAACAGAAATTGATATAGAAAAGTAATCAAAACAGAGAAGGTTTGTTTCAGACAAGAGAGATCACTGCAGCTTAAGTCACTCTGCAGTTGAGAACCAACGTAATGCAAAAATCTAAATTTCATTAATGTTACTTAGCCCCTTAATCAAGTTTTAATTAAGATGTAACCCTTATATAACTCAAACCAACCAAAATTTAGGCATCTTGGCCTAGGCATTTAGGTATATTATGGTACCTTACCAAAAGAAGGAATTTAATCTTAAACTAAAAAGTATTTTTAAGATATATATTTACTATTCTGCTTCATTTAAATGATCTGGTTTACAACATAATTACCCCACAGAACAGTTGCAAAGGTGCATGCTGCACTGAAGATTACAATGGCTAGCCAGATAAACAAGTTTTGCCAATCTGAAATTACATCCCTAGATTCTGAAAGCTATAAAGCAGTGTCCATCTGAGTACCCACTAATCTGCATGCTATCTACACACATCTCAGTTCTTTCATCACTGTACGGATGTCACACAATCACAGAATCAAAGAATCATTTAGGATGGAAAAGACCCCCAAGACCATCAATCCCAAACTTTGACCAAACACCACCATAACAACTGGACCATAGCATAAAGTGTCATGTCCAGTCGTTTCTTGAACACCTCCAGGGATGGGGATTCCACCACCTCCCTGGACACTCCATTCCAAGATTTAACAGTTCTTCAAAGAAGAATTCCCCCTGATGTCCAATATGAACCTCCCCTGGTGCAATTTGACACCATTTCCTCTTGTCCTATTGCTTGTTGCCTGGGAGAAGAGACCGATCCCCGCCTTGCTACAACCCCTTTTGAGTACTTGTAGAGAGTGGTAACGTCACCCTGCATCTCCTTTTCTCCAGGATAAACAAGCCCAGCTCCCTCAGCTGCTCCTCATAGGACTTATTCTCCACAGCGTTCACCAGCTCAATTGCTCCTCTCTGAACATTCTCCAGCACCTCAATGTCTTTCTTTAATAAGGGGCCCAGAAATGGATGCAGGACCCAAGCTGTGGCATCCCTTGTGCTGAATACAGAGGGACAACGGCTTCCCTGGTCCAGCTGACCACACTATTTCTGATACGGGTCAGGATGCCATTGTCCTTCTTGGCCACCTGGACACGTGCTGGATCATGTTCATTTGGCTGTTAACCATCACCTGCAGGTCCTTTTCTGCTAAGCCACTTTCCAGCCGCTCTTCCTCCAGCCTGTAGGACTGCAGGGGGTTGTTGTGACCAATACGCAGGACTCAACTTTTGGCCTTATTGAACCTCATACTGTTGGCCTTGGCCCATTGATTCAGCCTGTCCAGGTCCCTCTGCAGAACCTTCCTGCCCTCCAGCAGGTCAACACTTCCAGCCAATTTAGTGTCACCTGCAAACTTACTGGGGGTGCCATTGATCCCCTCATCCAGATCATCAGTAAAGATATCAAATAGGACTGGGCCCATTACTGAGCCCTGGGAAACACCACTAGCGACTGGCCACCAACTGGATGTGTCACCATTCACCATCAGTCTCTAGGTCCTGCCTATCCAGCTAGTTTTTAACACAGCGAAGAGTGCGCCTGTCCGGGCCATGGACTGCCAGCTTTTCTAGGAAAACGGAATATCAGTGTTGTTGTTTCAGAAGATGATTTATAAAGCAATTTTAATCAGGACACTGATGCAATTTTGTATGAACTTATAATTTATAATTTTTCCCTTTTGTAGTCTTTGTGAGTGTGATAAGATTCTGTAAGTAAATGCAGTGGGGTAGCTGTTGAAATGCTGCATTTTTGCACCTCGATGAATATTTCTTTGTAACAAGATAGCCTAACCTTGAATCTTAAGGGATATCATTAAGGGATGTCATCACTTGAAGGCTACAGAGAAAGAAAACTAAAAGCTTTAAAATTATGTGTAAAAATAGAGAATGTTAATGGTTTAAGGTCAAATTGTCAGTGCTTAAGAATAGAAGACATTAAAGTAATTTGTTCACTTTAATCATATTCACTTGCTCACTGATGTTATAGCAAAGACTGCACTGATAACAGGCTAATACTGAACAGATTTTTTTAATTGAAAAATTTAAATTTTCCCCATAAATATTAAATACAATATTTAATATTTTATGTTTATTTCCCTTCTAAAGTAGGTATGAATAAAACAATTTATCTGAAACTTTCAGTTTACCTCAATGAGGAAGGCTCCCCACTCTAGAGCTGTCTCCTTTTTACATGATAGGACACTAACTTTCTTTCAGTCATTAAGATATGCCTGCTGAACATATACCAGAGATTTTTCAGACAACCTTCATAGTCATGTAAAGATTTGGTGACATCTCACTCCTAACACAGGGGTGTGTGCTGACTTTCAGGATGACCACCAAAAATCAGAGTAATAAACTATGAAACATTTCTCAGATACTTAACCTTTTTAACATCATACTAACATTCTCATTTCTTCTCTCTCTCTCTTTTTAAATTTTATTGCTTAGAAGTAAATAACTGCTGCTGCTGAATATTCTTGCAAACATACAAGTCCAGATAAATTTAGCAAATCTTTAGAAAAATAAAAATAGAGTCTTAAAATAGAAAATATATGGCAACTTATTTAGTGTCCTTCCCAGTATCACCTACAGGAATGTAAAGGCAAAGTGTGGGCAGTTTAGCAAGCTTTCCTCTTACCCTCATTTTATTTTTTGATTCTTCTATAAAATCTCTTATTATGAAGTAGACAAACACTACTACTTGTTAGGCTCAAAATTTCCTTTAAATCTGGATATTGGCACATTCATGCTACTTAAATAATTGTGCAGTTTTGACAAGTAATTTAAAATGCATGTCAATCAAACAACAAGACTGTTTTTTTCTCAGCTACTTCCACTGTGGACATATGGCATGGGAAAAAAAAAATGGGGTACTTGTCATAAGGCTGCACCTACTGGTGTTATCTCCTAAGTAACAGAGCCATAGAACATAACTTTCAAAATACTGTGAACTTTCCTTGTTTCCTTTTTTGGACTTGATGATCAGACAGCTGTCACACTGTATATTTTGCTCAGATTAATTTATGCCTAAAATTTGGGTAATAATGTACTAAAGAGAAGGCACTGACTTCATTAAAAAGAAAGAAGCTTTGCCTGTAACTTCAGTAGTCTACTTCAAAATTTTGTGTTTAATGTTTTGCAAACATCAATTCTGCGTCAGAGCACAATCATGTGCTGTACCTCTACTGAGAGTACAGTAAGAAAAGATTTTTTCTAAAAAGCTCATAATCTAAAGCTGTCCATTTTACAAGTGACTTTCCAAAAAAGTCAGTTTTAACCAATATGAAATCTCTCACACATGTATCTGGATTTTTTTGCAATGATCTCTATAGAATTTAACAACAAGAACAACAAAATATAAGAGACAATGCAGAACTAGTATGCAGTGGGGACTAAACCCGTTTTGTCAGAAATAAATTTTAATTGATTTAATAGGTCATTCCCATTTCTAGGACAACTCAGACTTCTTGTTATGAATGAAAGCAACAGAGGATTTTCAGAAAGGCAGATGATAGTACTTACTCTTTGGAAGCAGTCAATACCTTTTCTTTCCTTGAGAGAAAAAGAAAAAAAAAGGACCAATATGAGTACTAAGGAATTTATTTCTTTGGCTTCAGAACTGTTGTTAGGACTAAGGATATAAAGTGGTAGTCAAAGTTCTATGGCTATGGTGAGATACATACATTTTTTTCCTATAGTTTCAAGGCCCTTAACTTGTAAGTGCAGCTTGGTCTAGTTATAACACTGTTTTCATTTGCATTGGAAAGTCAGGAGGACAATGGGCTACCTAGCTCAAGGATACATGAAAAGAAAGCTATTTTTCTCTGTATTTTTCATTTTGGTGCCACATGCAGCTAAACCAGAACAGACATTTTACCTAATTAGATATATTTAAAGAAATTATTTTCTTTATTAAAGGCTTTAGAGCTAAGCACTTAATTAGTGTATGCTGTAACTAATCTCCAGTGAATTATAGTGAATTATAGATCAGTTTGCCTATAGCTAAGAGAAGTAAGAGTATTAATTAATACATTTTTACCTGCTTGTTTTTATGTTTTTGTATGCAGTCAAGTCAGGCTATATTTTCATGTTTAGATATTTATGTAGAGAGTCTGAGAAAATGAAGAACTTCTTTGTTGATTATTTAATTTAATTCGATTTTAATCAGAGTTGTCTATCTGAAGGGCCAGATTCTCAGTTGACCAAATTGAACATGTAATAAATGGATGTCCTTTGATACCAGATAATTTTCTGGGTGCTAGGAAATTTTTAGGTTAGCTGAATTCTCTCTTATGTTTATGGGTTATGAGCAACTGCAAAGTTATTTTCTGATATTACATTACAGATTGCAGCAGAGGCATAAAAGGAAGAACTCTGTCATGTGATCTTGAAGTATTAGTCCTATATTACATTAAAAAAAAAAAAAAAAAGAAGTAAGATTTGATGTAAAACACCCACTTCATATTTAATATAGAAATATTCCTGGAAGCATGAGTCTGATACAAGGTCTTCCAAGGCAGTCTACCTGTCAGACTATAAAGGCAAATTTATCCTGCACTTCCTCTCTGGTCCAGTATATCCTGCATTCTTATCTGCCTGGAGACTTGTTCAAAAGAGACATGCAGATTCCTTACACTTCAGGAGTCTATTGTCTGACTAGGACATGAGCACTGAAGGCAGAATGCATATGAGAGCTTTTAGGAAAAGGATGGGACTGAATCTGGGAGTCCAACCTGCTGAGCGGGTGCATTCAGTAACGTGCCATGCTGCATGAGAAACTAGGGAAAGACTTCTCTGTCTGTGGTCTAAAATTGACCTACTTTAGATTTGTAGAGTGTGAAGAGCATGGTCCTGCCATGTTCTGTGGCCTCTGGAAATGTCTAATGGATTGAGCTTTTGGGGTGATTCAGACATCACTCCTCCAAGTTTCTCAATCTAACCTGAGCTCAGACATGATCTAAGTGCCGAGCTGCTTAAGCCTGCCAAGCATAGGACAGTTCTGGGCACGTGCAGTGACTTAATAGGTACTGAAGAGATTTAACATCAAATGTTACAGGGTTTATAGAGATTAGGTGTGTCCAGCTAAGAAGGTGAGTCAGGACTTTGCAATTACAATTTCCCCTCCACAGCCTAAGCTTTATTCTAGTACCTAAATCTTGTATTGTAACCTGCCTTGAATGCCTTCTGTATCTGAAATAAAACATACAAAATCTATCACTATAAAGTAGAAGGGTTCTTTGTTTTTGTTAGTTAACTGCAGAATCATCTTTCTTTAGAGAATAAACCTTAGAATCACATTAAATGCTCATCAGTGATCAAAAATGCATAAGCCAGATTTCTGCACTTAAGATCCTTCTGGCCTAGGAAATGTATCCTCTCTGTTTTAGCTTCGTTCTTCTTTAATTTTTTTTGTTTTTCCATGAGTCCGTTTTACTAAGAGTTTGAATTAAAAAGAGGGAGAAGTGAAGTTCTCTTTGGACTTATGTTTATTATTTCTTATCTATAACACAGCTGCACAGAGACTACTTTCTAAATTAACAAGGTGGAAAAATGGCAGAATATGGCCCGAGTTCTACTTTCAAGGTCTTTTATACTCTAATCTACCCAATTACAGATTGCAAAGTAACATGTTTTTACTTAAAATCCATTGAGTATCTATGCCAGACCCGCAGTGCAGATTTCTTGAACCAATACCAGAAAATTTAGGTTGGTGAAGAAGAAAGAAGAAAGAAGAAAGAAGAAAGAAGAAAGAAGAATGAAGAAGTACAAATCCAAACCCAAAATCCTCCATCTTGTTGCATATACGTATTACGATATTCCATAAACCTGAATTCTGTATCTCTACATATTCCACCCAGTGATATAACTTTAATTACATGGCAAAAATCTCAGCACTATCACACAATCTGGGAAGTTTTTTCCAAGGCCTAAGATCAAATGGAATGTGCTTTTGAGGATCATTGCTTATCCGAGTAGAAAGAATGAAATTCTCAGAATTCAGGGTTCTGACAGTATCCATTGCATTTAAGTAGAGAAAAGTCTGAGGTGAGATCAATATTCAGGCACCTTTGAATATCTGGGATCCTGTCCCTAGAACAAACCGTGAATAGACTGTATTTTTCTCAGCACACAGGTTCCTAAACTGTCCTAGATCAACAGCATGTTGATTAAATTAATTGCATCATATGGGCAATTCACTTTGGATAACATTCTTTAATCTACACTCATTTGCATCCAGTAACATTTGTGATTTTTACAGTTAATGGTATAATTTAAAACTTGTTAACTCTTCTTTGAATCTTTTTGTCACAATGTTAGTTACCTTAGGATCATTCAGATATACTTTTTTTCCATCCATCCACTGGGAAGGGAAAGTGAAGAGTTGAGAAATCAAAAGGATCTGAATGTAGATAAAAGAACACTTTCTTTTAAAGGTGTATTTATTTTTGTCTCCTTTTTTTTTTTTTGAAGATCTCTATCACAGACTGCAAGCCACAGGCTACTGAAATTTCTAGTACAAAGAGTCACCTGGTGCTGAATAATCACATACAACTTTTGTTTGATCTCTTTGATGCGAAGCTTTTAAGTCAGGCTGCTGAGATCATTGCCTAATGTGATGACCAATGCTATATCACTTCATTGTGCTTCCCTGCAAGTCTGCATTCATCTGCTGCCTCCAGTCTTGCCTTATACTCCATTCTAAACCTTTTCAGGCAATGACTGTGTTTTGTATTTGTACTATATATATGCACACACACATATATATATACACCTGTCTGAACTGCATTCTTAAGTATTACTACAATTCAAATACCAATCTGTAGTTGTGTAAAATCATGTATATTTATTTGACTGCTTCCTTTTTGCAGGAATAAAAATGTATATTATGCTTCTATTATGGCACTTCAAAATGATAGCTCTGTATTTTAAGGCAATTCCAATTATGAATATTTTAAATATAATAAAATAAACTATTTTAATATTCAGCTTTGTGAGAGTTGGAAGGAAAGGTGTTTATTTTGCATAGGAAACTCAAAACTGAGATATTCAAAACCAGAAATTCTTTCTTTAATATGTGATTCTGAAAAGAGAGTACAATTCAGAAAACAAAGAACCCAATATTTCTTAATCTCTGTTTCTTATCTAGGAAGGTTTCATAGGACTATTTTTCTTCAACATATGCTTCATACCCTTCATTCTGACTCTTCCAGAAGTCAAGTAGTCACTTACCCAAGTACAATTTATAAGTTAGAGAAATGCTTCTCCTTACTTCTGGAAAAAGCAAATATGTAGTTAGATCCTAAAAGCTGCAAATGTATGTAATTGCTAATTGTGGCAGGTCAGATTAGAACATGCCAAGAATTACTGTCTTTGTAAAATGATCTTAGTCTTCCAGATAAAGCAAATTATTCATTCGTGTGCTACAAAAGGTTGAGAAGAATCCCTTCTCTTCAAATCATCTGCTATTCAGAGATTTCTCATCAGACACATTATAAACACTCCACGAAATACATCTGGAATTTAGTATCCCAAAGTTTAATTATGCATGCAAAAAAACCCAACCCCAAAGTACTTACATGCTGTCTGCAGAAATTCTAATACATTTCTTCTATGTACATGACTATATATCTGCATTAAATGGAATTACAGCCAGCAGAATCTCTTCTAAGCAACTTGCTTTTGTTAGAATAATTAGCAATATAAATATTCCAGCTTTCGCTTTATTATTACGCTAAAGACTCTGCTGGAATATATAAAGACACTAAAGGTAAAGTGGATAAGTCAATTTACTGTAATTTTCTCTTTCACATTTGCTCTTTAAAAGGTTGTGGGTTTACAACCTGCATGAAGACTTAAACCTGCTATCTAAATGTGAGATGTAAACTCAGACTGAGAATAAGGGGAAGCTGGCTTGTGTTGATGGAAAATATTACAACATTAAAGAAGTTTGTTGCAAAAGTTTTCATGTTGCCTACCTATCTCATACTTTCTCTCTTATCCTTGTAACGTTCTCTACGAGAATGGCACTCAGGGTGTGGGTGACCTTTCTGTTCTCATAGGTGTTCATATGACTATATATTTTCTACTTATTATGCCTCTCAAAACCAAACCAGTCATCGCCTGAAAACTAACAGCTCCGATCAGGAAGTAAAATTTATCGGTGTGCAGAGATGGCTCCAGAAGATGTCAACTGGCGCTACATATTATTAATGTACGCATGTTACTCAAATGAAAAGTAACAAAAATTTAAACGGAATACCATGACACTTAATCACATAATTGCACTAAGGAAATAATGGCATGTATTCTCTCTTCCACCAAACATCTTCTACACTATAAAAAGTTAAATCAGTTATAGAAGAATATCCTAGTAGAATCATTAGGTGTATTAGTCCTATTCTTTGTAGCTTCACGGTTTATTAAAAAAGAAGATTTGGCTAGGGTTTCTGTATCCTGGCAGTTACAAAAAGTGAAGGTTTTTATCGGCAGTTAGAAGAATTGACCTAAGTTGTACTTCGGATCGGAAAAGAGTAAGACAAAATGAAGGGAAATTGATGCAAAAAAACCACTTAACAGTTTTGGGTTTTTTTTGCATTTTGTCCTCACAGCTTCATTCATTCAATCATCTATTATTCTTTCTTATTTTTAATTTTATTCTTATTTTTAATACTATTTAATTACATATTTGTTTAGCTGCTGGTTTTAATTTCTGTCTTACAGTTCTTGAGAAATGGCATTAATTATTTATTTGTAATTGTGAACTAAAGACATTTTGAGTCAGGTGCTTTATAATTCCACATTGCAAGAAGAATTTTGTACTTTTGATTTCTGTACTATCTATATATAACAATGATTGAGGTAAAATGGATACTGCTTACACTAAATTAAAAGCAAAGGAAACTCAAATAACATGACATTCACATCCTGTGGCTTCAGCCATTTAAAAGGCAGATAATCTCTTATCTTCTAGGCTCTCTCTGTAGTCAGTGATACTTTAGATAGCAAAGAGAACCTTGACTGCATGTTGCTGCTCGGACATTGCATTTCTTGCTTGGCATTAGTAGGCAAAATTCTTTTGCATTACCTCCAGCCAGTGAATAAGGAACTCTTCAAACCAGCTAAGGGGTTTTTTTCTTGCTTATGGTCCGTCCACTCATTATTTTATACACCACTGGTGTGCATACAGGATCACCACTAAATATATTTGATGACTAAATAGTACATTGCAACCCTTGCAATTCATATCAGCGCAAAATATCACTTTAGTACTATAAGCATAGCAAAAAAACCTTTTAAAAGTAAGATGAGATAATAAACAGCACCAACCCTCCTTGTTTATACTGCAGCATTCAGTGCTTATTGCTGTTCTGTGTAAAATGCTAAGAAAACAATCATTTCCAGGCTTCATAAAAGCAAAGTAAATATCAGCAGGTGTATTAGTGCGATTAACATGGCTGTAAAAAGCTTATTTGAGCAAAATGTTCAGGAAGAAACTCTTATTGCTTGGCAATGTTACTGGACCATAATCTTTATAAAAAAGCTGAAATCACTAGCTGAAACCATACCTCCATTAAAGCAAGTATGTATACACAAGTGTACTTAGAAGCTTGGTAAAACAGCTTAAACAGGGGCAGGCATCTTCTGCTCATCAGTTACAATGGAAGTAACAAACCCATTCTGGGCAAAGTGGATTTCCTCTGATGAAAGCTACCCCATCGAGCTTCTTGGAGACACAAATACAGGTTTCTCTGGATAAAAATCCTTTTCAAAACAAGGCATTTCATAAACTGTAAGAGAACTGGAAATGGAAGGAGTGAATCAGGTTCATCAGACAGATATTGGTACCAGTCTGAATTATTGATTATCAAACTTATTAGTCCCATTGCAATCGATGATAACTGGTCTGTAGATATAATTTTTCAATGTTTGTATTTATACAGCTGCAAATGACTATAATTGAGTAACCCAGTCTTGTGTAATTCCACTGGTGATGCATAAGAAGTTCAGACAGAACCGACAGAGAATACAGAGAGAATTGTGAGGAATTTTTTCACTTGTTTGTCTTATTTCCTTGAGAAACATCACCTCAATTATTAGTGGGCTGAAGTGAAGGAAACAAGAAAAAAAACGGAAAAAAAATTAAACAAACTAAATTTAAACAATTAAAGTAAAGAAAATTCACTAAACGTGCACAAATTCCAAAACTCCTGCATAAAAAGATGAAGATACCACTGTGCTGAAAAATGGATAAATATACAATACTAATTATACCAACAGGCATATTGTCCATGACTCATAGGAAAAGGAATAAACAACATGGAAAATGCACAAGACACTGAACACAGATCTTTCTTTTCTGATGGTATAGATAAATGTTCACTTGGTATAAACAAAGCATAATTTTTCAGCTTTAATATGTTAACCAAATTTTTTTTAAGATTAAAAGAAATAAAGAAAACCATATGTTTAATGCAAATTATGAAGTCTTGAACTTGTTCATTTATACTTGAATAAGTGAGATACCTGAGTAAACTACTCCTGACTCAATCCTAGTCCAAAGGTAAAGAATGGTCAAAGTAGTAAACGGAACTGAGTGATGAACTACCCTTTATCTTCTGTTTAAATGTATTAGAATAGCATAATGAATTATAACCGTCCTAATAGTGCGTAATTAATCTTTAGAAAGACAGCAGTAGCTGTAAAATAGAGTAAAAACCGATTAAGAAAAAGACATCTAAGATCAATTTATTGCTTAAACTATAATCCATTTACATTGAATATGGAGACTGAACTTTGAGCCAAAACTTTAGTGTTATTGAGCACAAGAAAAAGGAAATCAATTGCAAAGAAAAAAAAAATAAAAAGAATGGATGATGATGAAATTTTCGAGTTTATAATTTGCTTTTGGAAAATAAAAAAGCAACTGAAGGTAATGCAGAGTACTTAAAACCGAAATCTGACACACCACATCTGCTACCAAAAAACCTCTGCCAAAAACCGAACCACAAAACACTCTGAACTTGCAAACTGGAAACACATCTGTGAACGTTAGAGTTGATTCACTGTGTTTTGTATTTTTCTAGTAAATAATAAAAAAAATTATGTTAGACAACTGTTTAGTTCACAGAGCAGGATAATTAAAACAAGTCAATGCCCACTTCCAGCCACAGATTTCTCTGCAGCTGCAGTTTTTTAAAGATGTGTTGTCAGCTATAATTAAATCGATAATTAGGCTGCTGCAAATTGTGATGGAAAACCTGGAAAACTTCATAAGTTAACCCTTAGAAGCATCTCAAAGTTGTTAGTAACTGGATAGCTTCAAGCATTTTAATCCATGAGTCTTGACCATGAATTTTACAAGAGCAAGCAATTTTGCAATAGTTGAAGCAATAGAGTATTTTACAGAAATAATTTTCAAGGTCTTCAGCTTCTCTGAGTAATGGATTTTAAACTCCAACCTGAAATCTTGAAAATTGATTTTACTTTTCTTTTTTTTCTTCCCCCAAATAACCAATAAACAAAAAAATTTCTTGAGTTATAACCTGAAAACCAATGCATCTAAATTATTAGAACAACTGAAAAAGCCTTTTACTTAGTGAGAGGTAACAATTACAAGTTAATTGAAATGTCACAGAACATTGAATTATTTTTGTCATCAGCAAACATTGGAACTTGCAGAAGGACAGACCTTTAGGAGTTGAGTAGAACATCTTAAGGACAAAGTTGCTAAAAATGACATGGTTAAGATGTTGCTGCATCTTGACCCTCTATACACCAAATTCTTCAAAATACCAAGAGATAATTTTGGCATACAATTGCCTACAAGAGCTTTTCAAGCAGTTAAATGTGGTTAGAAGCCATTTGTTATCATTAAAGTATCCATGTTCCAGATTTCGGGAAGAATTTGGAAAATAAAACCCATGTGAAATGATGGAAGCTAAAAGGATGCTTTGGAACCTCAGCCAAAATTTTACTCAAATTTAATTTTATGAGGAGCTGACATATATCTGTACTGGTTTCATTTGACTTTAAGCTGGAATGATATTTTTATGCCGTCTAATGTGCTTTCTTTACTGACAAATAATTCATTTTTTAAATGCCTTATGCAGAGCTCTTGGGTCAGAAAAGAAAAAAGGATCATAGTAGGACATTTTTATAAGAAGTTGGCCCAAAATTTAAGGCTTGAACCAGATCTGAAGCATACACAGAGTTTCGGTATGTTTTTGCCAGGTTAGGTTTTTTTTATGAGAAACTTTTGGCTGAGCCTGGCTCACATCTACATCCCCTCAGTGTTCGGAAAACAGAAGTTAAACAAGACAGATTTCAGGTGGGAGACATACCTATAGAGGAAAATTAGGGAAACAAACAAGTTACTTCCTCTATCTATGGTAATTAAAGACTGACTTTTTCTAGTCAGAAACTGCTGAGGTCTCACAATAAGGCAGCAAAAGAAATATGAGTAGTATCAGCTATTTCTCTAACTGTTAAACTCAAACATTTAAAAAAAAAATGAAAGCAGAATTAATGAAAATTAGGTTGGAGTAATTACTGAAGCTTTGTAGAAATCTGAACAAAGGCCTCTCCTCAGATAGGTATGCAGAATCTAAATTCTAGTGGCCAGGGGCAATGAAATAACTCATATAACTTTGGCTTATGATAAGAACAAACCAGTTCAAAACAATTTCATTTCCTCTGTGGCAGAAAAACAATCTTTGATGAAAAGTGCAAGAAATATATGTCATATATATAAGGTAATAAATGCATACATAAATTTCTATTTTTATTTTACATGATGATTTCATAATAAAACATTGAACTGGATGGAAAACTGGTTTGAAAAGGAGTATTTTGATGCATAGTAAAATAATTATTTTTACAGTTCATTAGGAAATAGGAGTCAGCTATCTGATGATGACCACAGAGATTTGTCTTGAACCAGTATAATTTTTATTAACAAATTTTGACGGACAGATTTTCAACAGTCAGTATAGAATGTGTTGCAAGCAAATCAGAGAACAAAAATTCAGTAATTCAAAAGCACTGTCCAACTTTCAAAATATTAAATAAAATAAGAAATGAGAATGATGAGATGTCAAGAAAAAATTAACTGACTGTGGGAAGTTTGAAAATTGTCTCATCTAGGGGAAAGACGAGGAAGAGTCTACAGGGGGGTGATGCTAAAATGAGCTTTACTTGGTCCAAGGGTTCAGCTAACTTGCCATTCATTTTGCATCTAACAGTAGCCAATAAAAACTGCTTAGGAAAGACAATATGAAGGAGAGTATGATCGACTGACCCCTCCATAGTATATTCTTTGATACTTTTATATTAAAGCAGTATTACAGCATTTGCAAGACAGCTTCACAAAAAAAAAAATAATGTAATGTTCTCAGTATCAGCTACAGATTCAACCTTAAAAATCTGTGGCCAAGCCTGAAATTACAGATTTGGGGTAAATGCCAAAAAGAAACTGTTAATAAAGTTCAGGGAAATTTCAAACCACTATCAGGAGACATTTCTGTAACAGTAGGTTAGACAAATGTTTATGAGAGATGATAACTGATCCTGGAATGAGTCAGGAAATGAATCAAGGTCTTGAGATCTCTTTCAGACATATGGTTCCATATTTTTCCAGTTATCTTCCAACCATCTTCCAGGGTTTTTTTTTGATTCTTTGGCAGAAAACATATGATGTCTTTTATGAGCAAACCATGTGCAATGTTTGACTGAGGAAGATGAAGTGAAGAGGCCACGTTTCTTCTCAGGTGGAATATGATTCAGCAGCATGAAACCAGAGTAGACTGAAAATAAAAAGGTCTTTTCAGAAAACTAGATGAACTTCAATATTTTTTCTGGAAATGCCACTTGAATTTGAAAAAAAAGTGAATGAAGCCCTAAGGGGAATTAAATAAGAATTCATACTCCGCATGGGAACACATAAAAATAGTGTCTCAGTACAGGTTTTGAAGAGAAATGTTTTTTTCTTACAATAAATGAGAATTTTCTTCTCCCCATTATTCAGCACATCTCCATGTATTTTGTTGTCTTCTTTCACCTACTCTGTTAGTAAAATCTCTCCTTTTTTTCTTTTTCTATGCTGGTCTTCCATATCTCAGATGTAAGACCAGACATGGTACATTTCTTTTGTATCATATGTCTTCTTGCCAATAACTTAATCTATACTTATTAAATTAGAAACAATCTGTGTACAGGAAGTCAGCTAAACAAAGTTGTATTCATCACATTGAAATTATATCATAGATATTACCCAAGGCACCACTAAAAATATGCAATATATAAGCTGAAACTATTAAAACTTCATATAGAACTTTTCTTGAGCAATTTGCACCCAGACAGACACCAGACTTACAGACTTGATCTTCTTGTATCAAATTATATAAGCGCCCTGAGAATACTCAAAGGTCTGGCTTATGTCAATGCAAGGCCTTTCTCAGTGATTTTTGAATGGGAATCTGGAAAGGTCCCAGTTGACTGGAAGCTGGCTAGTGTTGCCCAAATTTTGAAGAAGAGCAGGATTACCCTTGAAACTACAGGCTTGTCAGTCTCACTTCAGCACACAGCTGGATAAACACGTCATGTGATGGGTGAGCAACTCACGGGTTGGGCACAAAGGGTTATAATGAATGGGGTGACATCAGACTGATGACCTGTCACTAGTGAGGTTCCACAGGGCTCTATCTTGCACTCTGTGCTCTTCAACATCTTCATAAATGACTTGGACAAAGGACTTGTAGGATTACTAAGTAAATTTGCTTATGACACTAAATTGTGAGGAACTGTTGACTCCTTCAAAGGCAGAGAGACCCTGCAGAGAGACTTCAACATATTAGAGAGATGGGCAATGACCAACACATGAAATTCAGCAAGAGCAAGTGCTGGATTCTGTACCTGGGATGGGGCAACCCTGGAGGTATGGAAAGACTGGGGAATGAGATGCTGGAGAGCAGAGATGTGGAAAGGACACCTGGGGATACTGTTTGATGGAAAGTTGAACATGAGTCAGCAGTGCCCTGGCAGCCAGGAGGGCCAATCCTGTCCTGGGGTGCATCAGGCACAGCATCACCAGCCAGGCAAGGGAGGGGATTGTCCCGCTCTGCTCTGCACTGGGGCGGCCTCACCTTGAGTGCTGGGGGCAGTTTTGGGTGCCACAATATAAAACAGACATTAAATTATTAGGGAGTGTCCAAAGGAGGGCCATGAGGATGTTGAAGGACTTTGAGGGGAAGCTGTAGGAGAAGCGGCTGAGGTCAGTTGGTCTGTTCAGCCTGGAGGAGACTGAGGGAAGATCTCATTGCAGTTACAACTTGCTTGTGAGGGGAAGAGGAGAGGCAGTCACTGATGTCTTCCCCGTGGTGACCAGGGACAGGACTGAGGGAATGACTTGAAGTTGTGTCAGATGAGTTTTAGGTTGGATATTAGGAAAAAGTTCTTCACCCAGAGGGTGGCTGGCCACTGAACAGGCTCCCTAGGGAAGTAGTCACAGCGCCAGCCTGACAGAGCTCAAGAAGTGTTTGGATAAAGCTCTCAGGCACATGGTGTGATTCTTACAGATGTCCTGTGCAGGGCCAGGAGTTGGACTTCAATGATCCTCATGGGTGTCTTTGAACTCAGCATATTCTGTGAATAAAATTAAAAAAAAAAAAAGGAAATGAACATTTTATTTAGAGGAGATTAGCTGTCCTTTGCAATTCCATTTAAAAAATGTTGTGGAATAGTAGCTTTCTTTATCTCTCATTACTTCTATAAAAAGTTTTTCTCCCTCCCATAATTATGGAAAATCTGATGCCAGAATAAACAAACTAAACCCCACCTTGACATTTATGCATTGATGCTAATCAAGGCTAATCAGGGTTGTCCCTGTAGCACATAGCAACATAATAGTTTTCCTAAACAGAAGTACACCCTACAGGTCTTAATTCATTCTTGTAGAGGCACCGACATTCTGAGTTTCGACTAGTTATGCTTTTCTGAGTTTGATTTCCACAAACTGAAATTTTATAACTGACTACATAACCTCCATGTTTACCTTAATTGATCTTCACAGAATCAGAGAATCACAGAATATGCTGAGTTGGAAAGGACAGACAAGGATAATCAAGCCTAATTCTCATGTTGTCCATTTTTGCTTTGCTTTCCCCACGAGAATAAGAATTTTGTTTGAACTCATCATTCATGAAGAATTTTCACTGGTGCAAACTACTTCTTAAGGTGTTTCCTTTTTCTTCCACGTCTATTATCTACTTTTTGTGTCCACCAGTCCTTAGCCAGCTGACAAGTAATACAGGATTAACCCTGTCGCTGTGAGCGGCACTAACGGCGAGGAATGGCATGGCAAGTTCAGGAGGAAAGCAGTAGTGATTCTTTTTTAATTAATTAAATTATCATTTTTATAACATGGTTCGCAGAGTGTGTTGAATGGCAAAGACAGTTGGGTGCTCGGCCATCCACCCCTTGAGGGGATTGGTCAAGCTCTAAGACACTTATTCCAAAATATCAGAAGGCTAGAACCATAACAGTCTTGCATAACAAACCCAGATGCAAGATAAAGAGTTAGTTTGCAAAAACCCATAGCAGTGTTTTTCATAGCTTCTGTGAGAACTGCAAAGCTCTCACAGAACGCTGCAGAAAGCTGAAAGATTTCTCTACCAAAGCTTTTCAGCATCCACATTAACCCTTTCCCAGACATGTTACATAAGCAATTTTTTGCATATGATGAATGTTTCTTCAAAAAAGTGATATCTGTTACAAGTCTCAATATTGATCTAACAGTTGGACATGCACAGGAAGTTCCACCTGAATACAAGAAAGAACTTCTTTACTGTGCAGGTCACCATGCATGGGAGGAGATTTCCCAGAGAGGTTGTGGAGTCTCCCTCACTGGAGATATTTGAGAAGAATCTGGATGCAATCCTGTGCCATGCACTCTAGGATGACCCTGCTTGAGCAGGGAGGTTGGACCAGATGACCCGCTGTGGTTACATATTCTGAGATTCTGGGATTCTGTGACATATATTAGTACAGGATTATGCTTGCTTTTCTGAAGCATGGCTTCAGACTTAGTTATGCTATTCTTTCTATAGAGCCAGATTCAAATGTAAAGTATGAGGAAAGTGCTTCATGGTACTTCATGGAAAGTACAGCTACTTTCCATGCCTAGATGTTCCATGCCTACTATAAGCATTACCTACTCAAATTCACTATGATATATCATTATCCTATGTGTTAGATATTGATGCTGAACAGTAGAAAAATTGAAGATTTTTTAGAAATATATATATTTGATTTTAAGGAGTGGTTTCATTTCACAAAATGCTTTGAAAAATTTACAACTAGTTTTTTTTTCTCTTTTGAATAAAAAATTCATATATTTACATTGATTATCTACAGTAGTTTTGAACATTGCTTAAATTTATTCTATAAATATTTTTTCACTGAGATAACTGCAATATAAGTGCAAATGAAACAGCCTCTGTTGGTTTCAGAGAAATCTGGAAAGGCTCACACTATGCTCTGTATTGAGAGCTCAGACATCACTTTCCATGGAACTTATGACAAGGTGGTGGAAAATTTTAGCTATATTTTGGCTGCTGCATCAAGGGAAAAGACTACCATTGCCAAAACGAATTCCCTCTGCAATTCTCTAGCTCCATTATCTGCACTATTCTGCCTGTTATCTGTTTTCTCTCCCCATTGTTCTGGTTGGCAAGGGAAGTACAGGTCACTCTGCAGCGGCACCTGAACACAGATGCACAGGCTGCTCCTTGTACTGACGAGCTAATTACACAATAGTGAGAAATCTAAATGCACATTTCCTGGTGAGCTGAAAGGTATCACTTTCAACAGAAGGGTAACTAATGCAGAGGGGTAATAGAATCCTTCACATTCATATCTCTTTGTAAAAGGAACTGTTGCATAAGTTGTGTCTATGGCAAAATATGTTGAGGTCTGATTATCAAGCAAGCTGACACAATGGGAGGAAAAATGTTTTAGTGGATACAAAAAGTATTCTGATCAAATGACATACAAGCTCCATCTATAATGGCTTGAAAGAGATTGTTTTACTGCCTGGACGAAATGTCTCTGTTTTTTGAAGACTGTTTAGGTAAAAGTGAATTACACTGTTCATGCATTTAAAGATATATTTTTCAATGTACCACTTGGCATAGATTATGACAGTGGACTGAAAATATAGTCATAGTGACCTGAGGGCTATTTCTTATAATTTTCTAGCTAGATAATTTGAATTTGTTTCCCAAACAGTTGGTTTCTATGGAATAAGAGAAGCCGAAAATTATTTCTTCAAACTGGAATTGATGAAATGTATTTTTCTAAGCCACATCCACAAGCCATTACTGCTTAAATTATGTATTAAAATAAAAAGGGTGAATTATTTTCTCACTGCTTTTGTTTTTTTCCATGGGTTCACTTATGTTTTAGAGACAGACTGAGTGATATGCTTCACTCCTGAGTATTTATAATCATGTTGCTTGATTGAGCTGCCAATTGCTTGAAGAAATGCACCAAAAAAATCTTCTGAAAACATCTAAAGCTTGGGATTCAACTGAAAGATCCCATTTCAGAAAAAAAAAAAAAAAGGAGAATTACATTAAGATTTTTGTAAGTTAATTTTTGCAATTTAGCAAAATCAGGTAGGTTGAAACAGAAGTATGTAGGTTCTTGTGAAGGTAATCAGTTACAATGTCTTTTATTTGACATTCTCCAAACCAAATCTGACTTCATTTTCACTTTCCTATAAGGTAAAAATACAGATTTGACTGAGGGTCATTATGTCTCTTCCAAGCTATATGTATATTACAGCTGCAAAACTATTTGTTTATCTGTTACGTCTTCATTCGTATTTAGAACATGTCTGCCAAGGGAAGAGAGATTGGGATTTTGGGATTTTGATTTGTCCAGACATTTCTTGTTTTTTTATTATTTCTTGCCAATATTTTTTTAATGTTTCTTGCCAATTTAGTTTTGCCATGCAAGCAAGACACAGCAGTTAAAGATGCTAAGAGAAAGCTTATTTCCTTCTAATTCCAAAGTGGATTATTATAGGAAACTCTTGATATTTTCCAGGCATAAAAGTTTCGGAGGTAATATAAAGAAAATAGTATCAAGAAAAGTTCTTTTGCACTTAACTACTCCAACAACATAAGTGGGCAATCGGCTTGAAGCTCCAGGTCCATCATTAAATGAATAGTATCCATCTATATCAGAATCAAAATGGATGTTCTTGTCTTGGTCATTGCTCCTGCTTATGGATGCTAGAGAGAGGGCAGACAGGAAAGTGACACATGTAGGTTTTAAGCCTCATGCTCTCAGAGCTTATGCAAAAGAATAATATTTAATCTTAATTTTCTTTTTCTTTCTTATATAATCTTGACAGCAAAATTTTGTCATGGCAAAAAGTCAAAGCCTTTGGGATTTATTTTTGGTTTTATTTACTTTGCATGACTCTTGTCCCTTCCCTTCTGTCTTAAGATTTGAAAAAAGTAAAACTAAGCTTAAAAATTATATATATGTACGGTTTGTGAGAAACACATTTCTTTTTCTTTTTTTACAGTTACTGTATATTTCTCACACACAGCTTTGTTTCACGTATTTCTTTGTCTTCAGCAGAAAATAGCATATGGTCTCATAAAATGCCAGGTTAGCATAAGCATTTCAGCTCTTAAAGCATTGCTTTAAACACTTCTCCATAGAGTACAAGGTTTTCCAGTCGCAGCGGATCAGTCTATCTCTTAGGAAATGCTTCATGACACAGACATGGCTAGGAATCCCCTCCCAGCTTAAGTCACCTAAACAAAGTGTCTTCAATGTGAGCTGATGCCTACTTTACCTTAGAGTTAATAGAAGTCTAGGGCTTGGTGAAGTTACCTAGGCATAGGCATTCAATACTGTCTGAGGAGCACTAGAATTTGAAGTTCCACCTGCCACCAGAAGAACATCCCTCTTTAGGTCTTGCGACTTGCCAGTGCTGGCCTCCTCAAGGGAACCAGCAGCATCCTGGTGCATCCGAGATGGCACTATAGCCAGAGACCTGGGTTCAGGCTACACAGTCCACATCCTAAACAATACAGCCAGTACAGTCTTGAAAGAATCTAGGTAACTAATTCCTGCATATTCACTGGGCTGTGGATTAATTTTTTCTGTAATTTTTTTTCAGTAGATCTCTATTAATGGAAGCCTAGGCATATGAATATACCTGCAAAGCTCTACATTAATATGCCTTAATTTCAAACTGATTTCCATCCCGAACACTTGTCAAAACTTTGAGAGACCTCTCTGTGCCTCTCATTTTTCTTTTAAAAGTTCAAATTAAAATTTCTAGAAATCAACATGTGATTTCAGTATTGGGTAGCATGTCAGGAGGCGATTAGGGTAGGTGTGACACATTGCCCCAGAAAGATACAGCTCACTTATCTGCAGTTTAACCAATTCTCCTTAGGAGCTGAGGTACACTGAGAAAATTTATCTCTCTGCAAGCAGCTGAAAAGCATTCTTTTGCTCACAAAGAAAACATCAGCTTGCAGTTCCTCAGCTGTTTTTATCTTGTAATGAGAGGAGAGGAATCAGGTCATTCTATGGGGCATAAAACAATTAGGAATAGAGAGTTGGAGGGGTCCATTCCTGAAATTCTTCCAATCTGATTACGTAGCCAAAAATTTTAAAATTTTAAAAGCTTTCTAAAATAATGTAAAGCTGCACCAGGGTTTTTCCAATAAATGTATTGAAATTGAACCTCCTATAGCTAAATCAAAACATTTAAAAATTTAGATCTGAGGTCTCCCCCATTTAAATGAATTTTTGCCTCTTCATGCTCTTACCCGTTGTGGCTAAGTGAAGCAAAATTATGAGCAAAATTAATAGAAATTAATATTAACCTCTTAATCATAAGACAAAATTATCAGTATAATCCTTAAATTTGCAGAATACTTAAAAGTGCACAAGGGCTCATTGATCAGCACTGAAGCTTGATTAGGTGAACATTTGAATCAGCACAGCATTCTGGCAGAACCCTTAGACTGCATGTGGTGGTGTTCTATTTCAAGTCATGTCTCAGACTCTTACAGTGATGTGCAATAGACTGAGAGAAATTCTTTACTGTCTTGCAGAGATGATCTTCACAAGGCTCAAACTGGAGATAAAATAGATTTAAGGGGCATCCTGAACAGACACTAATTGATCATTGAGTTAATTGGAAGTGTTGAAACTATTTTAAATGATAGAAAAACTAATCAAGATTTATTAACCATAGGTAACAAATCCATTTGAGAGGTCTCTGGAGAAGTAGAATAATCTGATTTGACAATTTCTTGGAGAGGAAGACTATCACTCACAAAAAATGTCCTCTCAAAGTTCTCATTTGTGCTCCCCATTTTAATTATTGCAGGTTTGAAGAAGTTCTGTGGTGTGTCAAACTCCACTGCTTAATCTGGACAATGTAATTCTCAAATAAACAAATTTTCAATGAGCAATTTTAATCTAAGTCTGTCAATAGAGAACAGTCATGTTAGAATATTCATATTTATAAAACTTCTCTTATCGTCTCATTATTGCTAATGATGCGTAACATTCTAAATGTTCACACATATGGGATTAGTGAAAAGACAATTACAAAAGCTGTTCCAGGAATACTCTCAAAAGACTGCTACTTCCAGGCCTTTTTCCAAACGCATCTCCGACATAGGTGACTTTAACCTATGAGTTCTTGTTCCTTCTTTCTGAAGAGAAGTGGCAATTTCTTTATCATAGCACATTTTGTTGGCCTTTATATATTAAAGTTTAAAAATATAGCCACTCAACACTGTTCTATTGTCTATCTCCACTATTACTAGTTTTTTTAATATGTTTTATCTGTTCTGTTATGGTTCGTCTAATGGTTGCATTAGATGACTTGCTCCTAGAAATTCTTTAGACTTCAAACACCTTTTGTCCTTCTGCTTTTGTAAGACACTTATATGTTTCAGTTAGGCTTCAGGGCTCCCTTTAAAACCACAGGTATTTGGATAATCCTATAACCACTACATCAGGAGACATGGACAAACATCAACAAGTGGATTGAAGGATCAGCTAGGTGGTTCTACTTAAGTCAGTGAAAAGTTCCTCATTGTGACCACATAGTTCTAGAAAATAGTAATTTATATCTTCAATATTTCAACATCCTAAATAAGTATTTCAAATCAGGTTCAAAGATAAGTGTGAGACAGAATTTAAAAAAGGGGAAAATTCTGAAGGTTTTTTCTGGTGTATTATTCTGGCTGTCATGATCTTCCACATCAATTCAGTGCTTTCCATATTATTAAATCTACTTTGAATATATGACTACTTGAACTGGTAGTTATCAACCATATTAAGAAATTAATCTTGTTACTACCACAGTGCAGTGGCTGATTGTCAGACAGAGAAGGCAGTCTTTTCAGGGAGATGCTCAGGATCTATAGGCAATCTGCACTCTTTCCAAATGGTATTACTATTATTATTATTACTACTACTACTATGATTTTAGTCATTTCTCTAATGACATACTACACTACTGAGCCTGAGGTGTGTTCATACAGGATGAGCTTGGTCCCAATGTGTACATTAAGTATAGCCTAACTTTATCCACTTTTCCATGAGTTATTTCTTGATGTTTTAAATTCTTTTTGTTCTTTTCTGCCTCATCAGATTGACTTGCAAACTGTGAACATGACTACAAGGCTCTTACATAAACTTTCTTGGCAGCTTGTAACAAAACGCTTTTGTGTGAATGTTTATCTTCTTGGAGATGGTATGCACAAGCTATGAATTACAGAATTATTTTTATTTTTGCACAGCCCTGTGGTTTTGGTCGTTTTTTTGAATTTTTTTCTGCTACTGTTCATAGTTTTCTGATAGAACTGCAGAAGTTCTTTATGTAGTTAAGTTATATTACTAAACAATAGAGAGTTACAGCCAGAAAGCTGGACTTAGAAAGTATCAAGAGGTGATAGAGTCCAGATTATATCACACTGAGGCTACTAGCCTTAGCATTGATTTACAGAAGCTGTGGACTCAACTTCTAAGTTGGGGAGCTAAGGAGTGGTTTTGCAAACATCAGATGCTGCAGCACACACAGACATACAGACACAGACACAGATGCAGACACACACACACACACTGTGTTTATGTCATTTATTCAATTAAAATATGTTCAGTAGCTAGGAACTTTGAAAGCAAGACTTAGGATATGACAAGCTGAGGAGAAAGGATCAAAAAACACATTCAATGGGATATGTGGAGGGCAAAGTGAAACTAGCAGATTAATTCATCAAGAAAAAGACAGAAAGAGCTGCCAAAAACACAAGTGAAAACAAGACTTGAAGAATCAGTCAGGGATGAAAGATATGGGGAGGGTCATAAGTCTTTGATTAGAATTGCTAATAAGTGATTTCTTCTGTGTTGTGAAACATATTGTAATCTGTCTAAATTTAAATTAATCTGATATTTTTCTCTCTACTAGAATTGTTGAAAAATATAGCCACAAAAAGCAGGATGGATAAATTTGAGGAGTGGTTTCTTGTAACAAGACTATGTATCTCATACTTGGGGCATATCTTCAATTTGCACTTATACAAATTAGAAAATATTCTTTAAAGTTCTGAGAAGACACTGTCTGACCCCTATTATTCTGATGCTCTCTTAAGAAATATTATTGCATCATCTAGATTTTAAGACTATTCTAAGACATCACACACCTTTTTTCAGCGTTAAAAAATGTAATTGAATATCATTGTAGAGATAGACACATAAATTAAACAATAGAGGTGAAAGCCTAAGCAGTACTATCTCTTGCTCATAACCTCTCTTATTGTAAATAAAGTTATGAGTAATAGTTTACACAAATTAAATTCCTGTACATTTTAATAAGATGAATTTACAGCTCCAAAATTATAGCTTGTCTTTCCAGCATTTAATTTGTGGAAATCTTTTTTGTCATTATATATGCACATACAATGTACATGGAGTTCTTGAATAACAGCATTTGTATCTTGGAGAATAAATGTTTAACAATCTTGTTTAGAAGTGAGTTGAAGAAGGTAATAAAAACCAAAATGTGCAAATAAACTAATTGATTGCTGTAATAACTAAGATAGCCCACAGATATCTAATTGTGAGCCTGCATAATTATCTTTGTACTATCTAATTTTGGACTTAGCTAAACCAAGATTTATTAGATTAATTTTTTTAGTCATCAAAAAATGTTTCGATTAACCTTGAGGTTTTAGCAAGGAACTTTTGAAAATTTTTATAACTAGAATTTCTGAAAGTCTAATTTTGAACAGTCTGAACATCATTAAACATTTTTTTTAATATGTCAGTACAGAAAAGACAGCATTATATTTTGAGTCAAGTTAGCCAAGTTAAGCAAGTACTTAGACCTTAAGCATGTGAGTAGTCCTGACAGATAATAATTCACTAAATTAGCTTTGATACACCACAACTATCTGTGGTGAATTTTAAGTACTTTAAAGTGGAAAAGGAAAAAGGGAGAGGCACTGCTGGACATAGATTTCAGATTACAATTTTGCCAGTTTGTACACTTCAGAGAGGAACACTGAAGCTGCAACAAGGATGGTAATCACAAGTTGAGTGGTTGAAAAATTATTCCAGGTGGCTCAAGAACACAAAAGTGAGGCAACAAGTACCTCAATAAGAGGAACAGTAGCATATCCATACTATCACAAGTTCAAGTGATTTATGATGCATTTTCTAAACTGGTGTAAATATTTGAGGCATAAAAATGAGAAACTGAAAATAGTGTGAGACAAGCCATAGGTAAATTTTTTGTTGAACTTGATTTAAAAATTAATAGACAAGGCTCTTCATTAATTCCCAAATTAAACTTTTATTTTTCACATTTTCCCATCTCAACATATTAAATAAATAACTTGAGTTCAGCTGAATCAATTTTTTGTAGCGAGTCTGAAAGACTACCAAACATTTTTTAGCCAGCCTTAGTTTAAAAATGTCAGACAAAATGACTGATGTGGATCAAAATAACTTTATTTAAGCCTCATGACTTTACTGCTTGGTTACCACTCAGTTTATTGTACCATATAGCCAATTATCTCGTGGCTATATGCGCCTGAGGCTTGAAGTTAAACAATCTTTCTGCTGCAGTGTGAACACTACAGGATGGCTGCAGGTTCCCTGAAGAAGGGCACTTGAGGAGAGAATATGGTGGGGAGGAGTAGCTCCAGAGCTACTAAGCAACCCAGCACTGACCAGTCTAAGTCACTTTTTGCACCTGTCTAAGATGTTATCATCTTGGATGGCACTTTTTAGGAGGTGTCGAGGGTTTCTTTTAAACATAATTTCCTTGACAGTATATACAGATGTATATATTAATGCATCTACATGCACAGCAATTTTCCTCAATTTTGAGGGATAGAAAAAATGGGAAAAGTTTACTTTTACAGACATGAAAGAGTGCAAGTTTGGTCTACAGTAGCTTCCATTTTCCTATTTCCTCACAGCATAAAAGCTGCAAATACCTTGAAATCAATGTGCACTCTGTGCCAAGTGCTTCATTAGCTTGTGTAGTTATCCTTTGAAAGGTCAATTGTTCATGGTTTCAGTCTCCTGTGCTTATAATAGGAAGTAGGTGAACTTCCTTTTCCTGGTGGTTTCCTCTAAAAGTATTACACCAGAGTAAGCAGCCGGGCTGGCTTTTACAAATTGAAGGCATGAAACAGCAGTTGTCTGGCCTGTCCAAAGTACAGACTATCCCCACAACCAGTGTCTGTGATCTTCGTGAAGTTTCCAGTTGAACATTTGGTCTCTCTAAACTCATAAAATGACAGAATGGTGTGTTATCTGTAGCTCAGACTTACCCATACACTTGCTCTTCATAGGCCTCACAAAGTTTGGCAAGATCATATGGTTTAATCATCCTAATTTTTTTTGTATTCTGTCTTTCATTAGGAGGACAATAAATGCTATCTTCAAAATCTCTATTAGCAAAAGTTCTTTGGTTGACTTGAAAGTATTATCCAATAGCATGCACTATCTTGACTCCATGACACTATTGACACGTGAAAAGTTTAATATCATCCCAATACTGAAGGATTGAAGCAAGTTCATTTTACTGTTTGCAAGAATATGTAAGAATTTTATTAACTTTCTGCTGATCATTCCAAGGAGGCTTAATTGAAGACAGATTATCCACATTGAGGGAGTGCAGTGATCTAAGTATCCTCAGTCTTCACTTCTGAAAGTGCATGCACAATATCTGCAGTCCTGGTGATTTCTTTAAGAAAAAACCACACTTCTCAGAATGGCAAGCACTCTAATACCTGCATATATTGCTATCTTAATTCATTTTTTCCCAGTGTTTTAAATGAGTTCTCTTAATATCATAATTTCAAATAATCCATAATGAGTGCTATTAACTTCTCACACCAGGATGAAAAAAAAGGATCTGCAGGGTCAATTTAGTCTGTCACTATATGCATTTGAAACATGCCAGTGAAATTACCAGCCACACCCACAGCAAGATCAAGTGGTCCCATTTCACTTTTCTTTCCCCAGTAAAGGGGGAACCACATGTTCTCAGAAAGGAAGCTCCTGTCAGGAAACACATCTCCTTTTTTCAGTCCTTTGAGGTCTCTAGCAAGACACTTTTAGGAAAGGTCATATGTCTCATTTGGTTTATTGAATTTAACCAAGAGTGACTTTTAAATAAATTATAAATACTGTTAGTTGTTTAGGAATGGAAGGAAAAAAAAATAGTAATGTCATGCATATGATAACATCCTTAAATTCAAAGCTTTGGAAATCACCATGTCTATCATACTTGAAAATCAGTGAGCATGCACAGTGTATAGCTTCCAGTTTACAGGCTTTTTCTCAAAGTCTTAGATTTCCCATCGCTTTTTCCTTTCAGAAAATGTTGGAGTTGTGCTACACAGCAAGCACTTATTTCAAACCCTTACTATAGAACTGAAATTTCACAAAACACTAGGTAAGAGGAAGTAATGATGTAAGCTGATAACTCAATTAATATACAGAGTCAAATAAACACCTTTATCAAACAGAACAGCTCACTTTGATGCCCCAAATCACCCAAAATTATGTTTTTTCCTTTTTCCTGCACTATATTGCTCCCTCCCCTATATGAAATATTTCTTTTGGAACAATGAAAGCTTTTTTGAGTAGATAAATCAATTTTTTTATAAGTTCAACTTTTTGTCCATCTGATGAGAAGATTCTGAGAACTCTGATTATACTGGTACCATCATTTATTTTTTACTTTTATTGTCTAAATCTTTGGAAGTACTTGAATAATATTCAAGTAGCCAGTGATGGATTTTTGAGTACCACCTTTTCACTGTCATTAGCTGAAAATGCAATGTCCTCAATGGTTAAGCAAATAGTACTGTAGGGTCAGTGCAGAGCAGTGCATAAGCTTTTAAATTTGCCTCCCTTGCTCCCTCACAGATGTTCAGCAGCACATCTGATTTTAAGTGGTTTCATTCAATGCATAAAGGTACTCTTTAATCAAGTGATCACTTTTAACTCACAAGATGCTGAAAAACATACATTCTTGGAACCACAAAATATGTGCAAATCTGCCTCACAGAGATGTTTGTTATAAGGCAAACTTTTGAGAATGATGCAGTGCTGTGAAGTAAGTCTAACTGGCACAATGTTCATCGTCACAAGACTCTATGTGAAAGAAACATCTCCTAAACTACATTCTTACTAGGGTAAGGTTGAGAATGCAAACACACAGTGGTGATTCAAAATCATGTTATTCAAAATCATGTTATTCAAGTATGTTAGAATTACAGGGTCTATCCTTTGATGATATCAGAAAACTAGAAAATGAAACAGTTGTCACAGACCCAAAGAAGTATCTTACAGTCATTGAAATTAAAATCCACCAATGTCCATTTTCTCACAGAGTAGAGAACTTAATAGTAAGCTGATAAATGTATTTATTGTAAATGTTTGACTTTGGTTTATCAGCATTTTTCTTTAGCCACTATGATTTGTCCTTATCAAATGCCCTTATCCAGTGAGACATGCCACTGCTCTGGGAAACGGCACTGGAAGAATTAGCTGCTATGAGAGATCAAAGGGCCTCATATGAGCCAAACCAAGAACCACCTGCATGTTGCTGAGGCCCCTTTAAAACTGTATGGGGATAGGAAGAGGTTGCTAAGAACATGTTTTTTTTTAATCTGATGTTTGTAAAAATTTTATAAAATCTGCTTTAGATGACAGAAAAATCTGTAAGCACCAGAAGCACAGCAAGCATTGAGGTATGCCAGGGCTGCAAGCCCTAATGATGTAAATCCCTTCATTATAGACAACTTTTTTGTCAAATTATAGATGAAACTCATGAGCTTTGTTTGAGAAAAGTAACCTGAAGCAGTGACTTTTTATTTCCTAACATTTGAGTCCTGGAGTTTTCTAAGGCATGAAGTGGCAAGGCTTACAGGCCTGTTCACGTTGTTCTCCCTCTTCGGCTACATTTCCTTTCATGAATTCTGTAGGCACATAATTATCTCCATTTGAGGAAAACACTGGTCAAAATAAAGAGTAACTTCCCTGCAGAACAGAATGAAACAGAAAAATTGCATCTGAAATTAAGCAGTCATCCACTAGGTTGTGTCAGGTCTGCTGAGCTTTGAGAATAAGACCACTGACTAGCCAATATGTTGTTTCCTGGTTGTTAAATACTGTCAAAACCCCTGTTTTTCCACCTTAGTGTTAACTGTCAAGGCACTTGTTACCAATAGATACCAGTATGTTATTATTGTTACCTTTCTGATGTTACATTTCTGTTATCTAACGCTGCCATTCTGATCAGATTCTTAGGTTTCATAAACTGGTACAGAAGGAAACTTAAATTGACATGACAAAGCAGAAGCACCTGCTGACACTGTTTTTTTCCATTGCACAGTGTGTTTGGGAGAAATATGTAATAACACAGAGACACATCACTTTTAAATAAGTAAAACACATTAAATTAAATCCACCTTATTTTTCTCAGTGTCTATACTATTTCTGTTATCTCTAGACTTCAGAGTAAATAGGTTCACTTGATCTGTTTACAATGCCTACTTTAACAGGGTTTTGACTGGATTTATAGCCCCCAAAGACTGCTCTCAAGAGGATATGTTTTAGTCTGGCATGATGTGCCATTCGCCCTGGAGTAATCTGGAAGCAGCATCCTACTATGGAGCTACACAGAATGGCAACAATGGAGATATTTAGGAAAAAAATAAGTTTGAACTTACTTGTGGTCACTAATATAAACCAAAACCAGCTGTCTCTCAACAAAAATATTCATTGCATCATCTCATATATGTTACATTTTTTTCTGAACATAAATTTAGTTCAATGACAACAATAAAAACTGGGGGATGGTTCACAGCATCCCTAAAGCATTTACATTTCAGAAGCAGGCTACTAATGTTTTTTATTAACAGCTTTTAAGAGACACAAATCCATCCATAATGATACAATGGGCAGGGAAAAGATTTGTTTTCTTTTAATAACTTGAACCTTTTTATTTCCCAGTATTTCAGTAATCTAGTTTCTATTATAATAAAAATCTGTCTTTTTCTATTATAATAAAAATCTATCTTTCTTGAATTTGGAAGATCCTGGATGTGGGCTAAGTGGTACACTATATGGGAAAGTTCTTGGTAGATTCTCCTTAAAACTCTGGCTAACACCATCGTGGCCCATTGCATTACAGTAAATGGTAAAGATCAGCAAATAAGACTGCAAAATATGATACCGAGGATTCTAAAGTATATTATTCCTTTACTGTCTTGAATTTACGTAGTTGAGTCCATGTGGTGATAGCTTTACAAATGTCAGATGACCAGTTTTCATGAAAATGTAGTCTATGGTAATAGGAGATATATGAAGAAACTGACTGTATAAAGGACTCAAAGTAGTGACCACTACATGCCATACAAGAATATGTAAGAATTTCTGTTCTGTTATATATCACTTCTCAAAAGTCCGTTAGGTATATAAAAAGTCTCCTTCTTCCCTCCGCTCTGGGAAAAGTATAGCTGTCATGGTTTTGTCCAAATACTAGCTTTATTTCCAAGGAAGTTTCATGCTGAAAATGTATAAGAAATGGAGATAATACGTGGGGCTGAACTTCTGTATATCTTCGTGCTGTAAAAATAAGCACCTGAAGGCATCTTGATATCAAGATTTCCACACTAAACTCTCTGTTGTCTTATAAAATTAATATAGTCATGTGTCTTGGGGTGACTTTATAATGTGTATCCCCTATCACTACCCTATGCCCACCAATCTTTTCTGTGTCTTTAAACGGAGCCTGAGAAGGACAGAAAATAAACTTTGCAAAGCAGTTGTTTCAAGGACACGGAGATACGCTCCTCTGTTTCTGCGGTACCCTTTTTTTTTTTTCGGCTCTTTTTTTCTCCCAGCGAGAGACGGAGGGTTGAATTTCGTTTTCCTAGGATTTTTGGGTTTTTTTGCTCTTTTCTTCTCTTCTGGACTGTTTCAACAACATCTGAACACATCAGGAGAATTTTCCCGGAGGCCCGGGGGGGTGGCCCCTCGCCGACCAGCTCCGAGGAGGAGAGACTGCACCTACAGAGGACCTCTGAAATCTTCTCAGGTTTTCTCTCCACAGAGAGAGGGATCTCATTATTTAGCATTATTATTCCCCACCTGTGTGTTTGTTAAATAAATAGCTTGTTATCTCTTTCACTTTCCTTTGAGGAAAATTTTTCCCGAACCTGGGGGGGGGAGGGGTGGTTGTGACCTGACTTCTATCAGAGGGTATTCTCCTCCAAATTTGTCCAAACTAGGACATCATGTAAAATTTCCACATGGAAAAGCAGCTAAAACTCTGATTAGTCGTAAAAGAGTATCTTATCTTCCAGTAAACTTGTTTACGGGCACATGATTGCTTCCATTGTTTGGTATTGCATAAAGCATGTATTTCAGTACTGGATCAAAGACATGTCTCACTTTGGAACAAACAGTTATAATTATGATCAGAGTTTAAAATTGAAAATTGAATATCAATAAAATAGAGTGTTTTTTATATAGAGAGAAAATATTTCTATTATTAGCTAATTGTCAAACTTGAGTTAATATGGATGTCAGTGACCAAATAGAATAGTCCATTTTGTTAATTTTACAGCTCCTCGTCTGAAATACTTATTAAGTGGTCACTGATTTCAAAACAACAAGCAAATAAGAAAAGAAGCAAAACTTGTTTTAAGAACTTATTACTAATTTCATATGAATAAAAGAAAATATATGCTATTTTACTTCGCTTATTTTATCTACTCTATCATGTAAAAATCACAGTAGGTCAGAAAAAAATTACATGGCAAAAACTTCAAAAATTCCCTGGTTCTGAAAGGTGATTTTTTTTTTTTTACAGTTATGTGATTTTTATTGGGAAATTAATATGCAACAAAATCCAAATAAAAACAGGGTATTTTAAAAAAATGTCTCTCAGTAAAATACAATGCCAAATACAAAGGTATCAACGTTAAATTTGCCTCTGTCTTTTTATGAAGAAAATACTTTGAAGCCAAAACACCTCGAGAATATAAAGTAAACAAGGATTAAAATGTTAATCAGTTACTGATCTGAAATGAAGCAGATGGGCAAGATCAAGAGTGGAAGAGAATACTGAGATAACCTTTTATTTATGACATTGAGATGATGTTGTTTCTTAATCCTTTTAGACATTTATCCCTAAATTACATTTGCATCTTATAATTGTACCTAATTTGCCATAAAAAATTTCCTGGGTACAAATACAAAAATATAATAAATATCTGGCACTGAATTAGAACAAGTGAATCAGAACACTTTGAGAAGGAGAAAAGGCAATTTTCTGACAGGACTTTAGTGGCGCTAAAGTGATTCAAAAATATAATAAATTACCCATAAGAAAATAAAATTGCAGTCAAATTCATCACCTGTGAAATAAAATATTTCTGATCTGATCGTCTCAGTAAGAATGAAGAGATAGAAAGGACATAAAATTTCATAATTTTCAAAAACCAGCCACTGGCTCTACCTTTGTCACTTGTCACTCCACTAATATTTGTTTTTGTTTTTTTCTTTTTTTCTCAAAATGCACCCTTGGTTTAAATCTTCATCTCCAAATAAACCTGGGTTCATTCCTCCGTGCTTACACTTTTCAACTTTCGTTGACTGTATTCACTTCTTATAAGACTTATTTTTTATCAAGTAAATGAAATATGAATTAAAAATATCCCTAGAATCTATGTTATTTTGTTTAAATCTTTTCTCATTTATATAGCTTGCCTTAGGTCCAGTAGCAACTTGCTTAATTCCCAGTCCAATACTCATTTCAGCAGAGAGATTTTTGACAGAACAGTTTGGTAACTGAAGAGAACCTCATATCTAATCCAACCTTTTTTTCAACCTCCAAGAACACTACAGGTGTGCCTCTAGTACATCATGCAAACATTACTTTACTCATTTGGCTCTCTCTTTTACAGTGCTTCATATCAGATGGTGTTTCCTCTTCTCTTAAAACTTACCTTGAGCTTATTTTCCCCATACTGTTTTTACAGTTCAGCTTACCATCATGATCTGCTTACCTTTGGTTCCACCCAAGTCAGTCAGTGAGGAATGACTAGAGTTGATTTTGTTTGTTATATATATACTTTATAGCAAAGTGAATATAGACACAGTCTAAAAGTTCTGATGTTGTAAGTACCATGAAAACTGAAAGCAAACTTTGTATGAACTATTTCTATCTGCAGTTTAGAAAAGCGAGAAAGCAATCAGAGGAAACATTTTGGAAAAGCTGTAAAGACTCCGAGCCTTGTAATTGAGTAAACCAGTTTGCCACAAGAACATTAGTTCAGACTGATATGGGCTTTTAGTTTAGTAAAAGACACTCTAATCGTACTCAGTGTTATTTAGAGATATTATAGGAAGGAAGATGATAATACGGTTCATTCAGATACGCCACTGAGCAATTTCAATATGATTTTGAAGACAGTTAACAATAGTCACATTAGAGTGTTTTCAGGGCCAAAATTATACTTTAATACCCAAAGTGCCCAAAGCCCAAACCGAAATAAGATCTAGGTTATATATACTATGTGATCACTGAAAATCTTTTAAAGACCAGGACAAACTGGCAAACCAAGTCATATCCTCCCTTATTTTTGTCACTCGCTCTGTGATTTGATTTGTATATAATAGTAAATGGTTATATTATCATTACCAGTTTTCTGCCCCAGAGGTATTTTCTTTTTCGGGCAGCTTAAAATTGGTTTAACTGCTACCAAATCATCAAATATTAGGACAAAAGAGTCAACTGCCTTTGAAAGTTGCACATTGTTCTCACGGTCACTACGAGATCTGGCAACAAAATGTTCAGAATATTTATGCAATCCTCCATTCCTGATTTCCTCTGTGCCTGTAGAGGTAAATAAGGGATAGGCATGTTATCTCTAAAAGAGTTAGGAGTTTACAGCAGATACAATTACCTTTATTGCCTGACTTGCAGATCAAGACTGATTGCAAGCTAACCATTGGAAAGTTTCCCATCTAATTTAACAGCTTTGGGGTCAGGCACAAATCACGGATAAGACATTGTTACCATATATCTGATGAGAATCATCACTTCTGTAACTGACAAAGGGTTGGTTTTTTTGGAACAAGTTGCTTACCTTTCTCTGCTATATTTTTCCTCAAGCATGACCCTTGTCAGCTGAAAAAACACAATATCCATGCTTAGGAAAGAGTGTGTGCATCTGTAATTCCATAGCCAGGTTTTGGACAGTAAGTTTGAAATGTATATGCAATTTAATGCTAGCAACAAGAAGAAAAAACTATATAACCCATTAGTAAGTAGTAGGAAAGAGCTCAAGTAGTAGGAAAGCAAAGTTTGTTTTTTGGGTTTTTTTTGGGTTTTTTTAAAGTCAAATTAGCATTCAGATAAAATATTCAAAGAACTCCTAGGTTGATGAAAACAGCTGCTGCATTTGTATTGCTTACTCCAAAGAGAGTCAATAAACGCATATGTGACATCTTAAGACTACTCAGCAGTATTTTCAATATTTTTTCCCCTCAATATTGAAGAAATATCATCATCAGAATTTAAAGCAGAAAAATTGTTTTCCTAGTGGTTCTTTTTGAAACCAGGTTCATCAATATTTTATATCAAACTGAGAAGACAGTTTTTCAACTTTATTTGTAAGCTGTCATAGAAAAAATATTGCCGCAGTGAAATAAAATTTATATATTAAAAAAAATGGACTTTCAAAAAAACTCAGAATTTCAACTTCAGTAAATCATTACATACATGAAATAGTAACATATTTCATCATCTAGTTTCCGTATACTACAAGGAATTCAAATTGATTTGGAAGATTTTCCATCAATGACAGAAAATAGGTAGAGAAATATATGAACAGACATCTCTTTTTGGGTTTTCTGCATTGCTTTACTGTTAAATATAATTAAATGCTTATACTTGTTCATTAATCATTTCTCCGTCAGAAATATTTGATCATTTACCTTCAAAACATTTGTAAAGTATCCAGAAACAAATATGACAATAAAATGCCACCAGTAATAATCTGGTAGAAAATATCAACTGACATTTCCATTCAAGGCTTTTTGTTATTTAACTTGTCATATTATCATTCACTAAGACCAGTGATGGTTGAGATAAACCTTATGCACTTCACTACTACTACAAACTGCAAACTCGACGCAAAGTTTTTGCTTGCACCCCCAGTTTTTAAAAAAGAGAAGAATAATGTTTCTTAGTCTAAAGACCAGGTGGTTCAGTCTGGTTTACCTCCATACCTGTTCACCTCAGTACTGCTCTGCAGTCTTTCCTTGTTTGCATGAAAACCATGTGATCCAAAGCTATATCATAGCATCTATTCAGGAAACTGTAATAATTACCTCATTCAACCCTATAAATGAGGCAATCTTCCTTTTTCCAGGATCTTTTTTGTTTGTCTATTCTAACCTCGAGTTTTTTGACAACTTTTCTCCTCCCTTGTCTGTTCCAAAGAGAGCTTTAAAATAGCAAACATTACCTAATTATGAAACTCTACTCCACTGTGGTGGGTTGACCATGGCTGGCCATCAGGTGCCCACTAAATCACTTTATCATTCCCATACTCAGCAGGACAGGATGAGGACAAAATGAGATGGAAAAAACCCTCATGGCTGAAGATGAGGACAGTTTAATAAATCAAAAGCAAAGACCTTGTGTGGAAACAAAGGAAAAAAAAAAAATTATTCTCTTCTTCCCAGCAGCAGGTGATGTCTAGCCGGTTCCTGGGAAGCAGAGCTTCAGCACACATAGCTGTTACTTCAGAAGACAACATAATACTGAATGCATGCAAGCCCACACCCCTTTTTCTCTTAGCTCTCATTACTAAGCAGATGCCACATGTTATGGAATATCCATTTGGTCAGTTTGGGTCAGCTGTGTTGGCTGTGCCCTCTTCCTAGGTCTTGCCCACCCTCAGCCTTATGGTGAGGAGGGAATGTTGGAGAGACAGCCTTCGTGCTGTGCCAGCACTGCTCAGCAGTACCCAAAACACCGGTGTGGTATCAACTCCTTTCCAGCACCAACACAGAGCACAGCACTGTGAGGGCTGCTATGAGGAAAATTAACTCCATCTCAACTAGTCCCAATACATCCACAAACTGACCTGTAAAGCCTCGTCATCACTCATCACACTTAGAGGTTGACAACCTGCAATGTCATGTCTGAGAAATATTGTTAGAGCCCTTGAGGAGTCAAAACATGTTCTTCAAAATACAGGCATCACTGAAGACCTCCAAGAATGAAAAGTGACGAAAGAACCAAGACATATTACCAAGTCTAACAAGGAAAGGATGCACTTATGTACCTATTTTCAAAAAGTTCTCACAGCTTCTTGTCGGAAGCAGTCCAGAGAAGCTGTCAGCATGTAGTAAGTTTTGAGATCTTTATCCTGCTTCTCAGAAAAGAGGCTTTTGATCGACTGGGGCTTACTATAATCCTGTGCACATAAGCTAAACATACAAGTGCTTTTATCATTAACATCCCCTGCCACATAAAGAAAGATAAGGTTCAGTGTTTTATCAAATATTCCTGATGAATGAGACAGCTTTGATTGTCCTACTATTTAGTTAATAAGACTTCACAATATTTTAATTTCTAAGTTACACGTTTGAAGACAAAAATTTTTTCTGGTAAAGAATTCATCTAAATTAGGAACAAGAACTGAAATAGTTTCTATGGGTTCCTTAAATTTCTTTTAGATGGCATGTGAAGATGAGCCTGAAACTAACATTAGCTGGAAAAGTAGTCATTAATAAATGGGCTAGATAACCTCAAAAATGTTCCCTACCAGACATATTATCAGATTTATGCTAAATAGCCAAATAACCAGATAAACACATGCTAGACCTAAGGAAGGAATCATGCATGCTTAACTAAGGCCACATTGGTCTGCCAAAGTCATTACAAATTACAATAGGGATGAAACCAACCTGAAATGACTGATTGCCAGACATGATTGGACCTTGTAGCTATTGTAGAAGAAAACCATCATATTGTTCCATTTTCCATGTCTTGGTGAGAAGGTGGGAGGTGAGGGAGAGAGGGGGTATGAGAGTAGCTCTGTCAAAAGAGTGCAAATTGGTGGTTCAGCAAATATATGCATTCTATTTACACAATGATTTCCCAGAGAGTGACTGCTCTAGTCAGCTCTGTGGCACTTTTAGAAGATATGAAGGCAAGACGTAGGTAGCAGTGTGTCAGAATTTGAGGAAAATTAATAATAACTGCTACTGCCAAGATTTTTTGATGCACTGACAAAATATTGCATTTGTTATACCTAGGGCTGCATTTTTTTATATAGAAAAGTATGCATCATAACACAGAGTGCAGAATCTGAGCTCAAAATGCAATAACTCCAAAGCTAGGAGTAGACATGGAAGATATTGTTCCCTGTAGAGGCTAAATCTGTTTCGGTACAAGTAAATTCTTTAG
Source organism: Struthidea cinerea (assembly GCA_013397865.1). Classification (NCBI taxonomy): domain Eukaryota; kingdom Metazoa; phylum Chordata; class Aves; order Passeriformes; family Corcoracidae; genus Struthidea; species Struthidea cinerea. Next base: position 326,188 of record VZTI01001520.1, read on the forward strand.
GATTGTGCTCTGACACTAAGGTCATCTTGAATACTTTCACCCACACTCATACATTTCAATTTCCTTGCCTTGCAAAAGGTCATGGTCTTGTCCTAGTTCACAGTTCATTCATCTGGGACAAAGATAACTGATTAGGGCTGAGTAGATGATAGCTGAACAAATTTATGTCATAGGAAAAATGTGACAATTTTCCATTGTAAATGTCACTCCCATAATGGAAAATGCATGCAGACAGTATGCTTCAAACCCACAAATGTTAGGGAAATGCATGGTGAAGTAAGTTTGTATCCGTACTTTCTGCAGTTACATCTATCTAGAGAAGTACATAATTTCCTGCTGTGAAAATTATTTTCCAGTTATTGAGACAGAGATGTAGATCATTTTATTTCTGAAAAACAGTCCACATACTGTTTGAGGTGCTTAAATTATGCTTTTATAGCCAGATAAGGCTCCCTTCTCAAGCTGCTCGGGGTCTGATACTGGTGGTTTTGGCCCAAATCCTATCTTGGTGGAACAGTCTTATAAGCAGAATTTCCAGACATTGCTACACATGCTAGGTGGCTTCAATGAAATAAAGACTATCCAAACCAATAGATTATCTTAGCTTCAGAAAAAAATGTAAGAGAAAACACTACACTGGACTCAGGAAGGAAGTGTCCATGTCTACTTGCACATTTTCTGTTCATACCCATCATCAGTGATATTTGAAATCAATATATTTTTCCATTGTTTGGGTAAATGTATTACTATATTTGTTGTAAAGAAAAAAAAATCTGGCTCAGGCTGGTAGATTGAATTAGCATGTTGTCTGTTTCATCATATATCTGGCTGTTTATCTATTTAGAATGATCTCACAGTTAAAAGAGTTTATTCAATTATAAGCAATTTAATTGCATTAGAAGCTTAATTTATTTATTTTTATTAATATAAGTCTAAAAGTAATTGTGACTATTTTCATGTTTACTTCCAGGTCTCCTACAGCTGGATCAGACCTGTGGTATTGCACAAGTAAATAAATGATTCCTCTCAGCTAAAGGAAATCTACAACTGGAAAAACTAATTTGCTGCCTTTAAACCTGATTCAGAGAATTGGATTTTTTTTAAAAGTACAAACAGATTTAGGGCTTTTCAGATACAAGATAGTGTTTCTCTTTCCTTGTTATTATGACATCATAGAGGACATATGAATCCTCATATCAATACAGTGGCCCTCCAACATAACCAGACTAAAATGTCAACATACTCTAAGAATATACTTAGTATTACTAAAAAAAAGGGCAAAATATTCTAGAGTATATTAAATAAAATATTTAATTATTTGTTTGTTTTCATGTGAAACACAAAGAAATAAAGAGAAGAATGACATTTAGGAGATATAACCTGAAAATAGTAATCTTAATTTTATCAATATTTATCAACCTCAAAAACGTTTCCTCTGAAAATATACTCCAGTCTTTTAAATGTTTCAGATTTGTTGAGTAAGCTAGAGCTACTCAAAGGAATACTCTAGGTCTGACCTCATAAATATTGAGTCTTTTAGTTGAAATTAGTTTTCCTCTGCTGATGAATATATAAACATTTTACCTCATACACAACTAATTAAGATAATTAGTGTCATGTTTATGATCTAATAGATCAGAGGTAATGCAAGAAACTAGTATGAATTATGAAAGAATAAACTAATAATCTAATGATGACATTCTTTACCTACATCAGCATGATACTGAACATTTCAAAAGCCCCCTCACTGACAGATTTGCATGACCTGTCTTCTTTCTTTTGCCATTCTATTGGAAGCTACATCCTAATGAAAGTGAGTAAGTATGGATCCATGTTTGGTTAATCCAGAGACAACAAGGAGGCAGATTAACAAAAAGACTTCAGCTTTCAGGCAGTTAATGTCTCATTTTTAACAGCAAATATTTCATCAGTGGAAAATTTGTAGACCTGAGTTAGCACAGTGCTGTTGAGAGCACAAGATCTTTTTATGATCACTAATCATTGTTTCCATTGATTCACTACTGTCGAATACGTGTATCGGTCCATTGCTGCTTCAGCCAAAAGAAAACCACTACTATTCAAAGCAAAGTCTGATCTGCAGGCTCCATCATAGCGTATCTCAGTAGACTGTTTGTTAATTAATTCCTTTAGACAGGAAGACACGAATGTACACCATACCTACAGCTGCAGAAAATACAGCAATTTTGCTAATCAAGCACTTGAGGGAAGGATTCTGTCTGTGTGTAGAACTGCTGAGGCGAAAACGTTTTCAATAGCACTACATATTATTGTTGCCAACTGTAAAGCATAAGGTCTTTTAGAGAGGACCACTGTCTCCACTATACTAGTTAAACTACTCAAGTACAACTAAGGAAGTGGAAGAGATGGAAGAGTGTCATTGATGAAATGAGTCTTCTCGGAAAGGATCCTTTCTATGATAAATTCGCAAGTATGCTCACTGTACAGACCAGATGATGCAATCAAGTCAAAAAACCAAACAGGATATGAGGAATTCAACTTGTTTTAGTGTGAGAAAGTAGATAACAAGTATTGTACTTTTCCAGAAGATATTTTCAAAGTATTGTCTAGTTTAATGTCACCTTTCTTCCTAAGAAATTTTAGTATGGGAGAAAATAAAATGGAAAAAGTGTATATAGTTCTACAAGGCTGCAGCTTCTGCAATTATGAGTAAAAATACCCCATACATCTGTAAGCACAATTTAAAAAAAAAAAAAGTCATAAGTGGGAAGTTGAAAACTCAGAACTAGAAAGAAATCTATGCAACCTGCATTAGGAGTTACAAAAATAAAAGCAGGCCTATTAAAATAATCCTAGTATCTTTGAAATTTCTCAGGTTTTCTGCAACCAAAGTAATTTAATCAATACTACTGAGAAAAATAAGTGGCGTTTACTCAGCACATGCTGTCCATGTAATTAGAAAAGGTTAATCAGTTTTACTGCATATTAAGACACACAGAACAAGGTGTTTGCAGGAAAGAAGGTCTTAACAACTTCAAAAAGCTGCCTCTTAGGGAAACTTACAGATTTCAATTTTATAAAATTAACTTTTTGCTAAAAATACCATCCCACAACTACATGCAAAGGGAACAAGTTTTCTGAACAGTTTTGTGTAAAGTATGCATGCTGTTTTTTTCAGTTTTGGTTTTTTAATGAGTTGTTATTGTCTCATGACAAGTTTTACCAGCATTTTTTGTTTTCATTGACTACTCAATTTTAGTAAATGACACTTCAAATAAAGAATTAAGTCATTCTTTTTGTACCATGCATGATTGAAAAAATAATATCAGCTCTAGCAGTGTGGACCTTGTGTGAATTCATTATACATAGATGGGAAATTGTACAGAAGCAAAATTAGGAAAGTAATTGAGATCTATTATAATAAAGTAGGAAGAATATTAGCATTGTTCCAGAATTTTGTAAACAAAATGTACATACTGTAAAGTCTGAAGTGCTCCCTAAATGTCTCTCTTTAAATCACAAGGCCATGTCTGGAGCATAAAAAGCATATGAAGCATACTATTCTTCATTTAATCTTATTAAAAATATTTTTAATTTTGTTGGTTTAAAAAAATAATTTTTTAAAATAAAATATCAAAAGAGAGACAATAAAACTGTTTTATTGGTAAAATACTCATGGTGTATTACATGAAATAATTGCTTCTGGTAAGATTAGACAAATAGTTTTGATTTCTGTAATTCCACTGCAATACATTTAATTCAAAATCATAAGAATTTTTTTCTTGAGAATGGTAATATCTACATTCTAGCATCTAAGTATTTAGGCATTAAATAAATATTTTACCACGTAAGTTACAGAACTTCATCCTAAGCAGAAATTGTATAGTGTTCTGAGCTGGACCAAATAAAAGCTGTAGAAAACTGAGGTATGTCTTAGGCAAAGAGAAAGTGTTTAATCCTTTCCTGTCTATATTTAACTTTAGATAGACATGAACATGCAACACATTTTTTTTACAAGGTGAAACCAAGCTCCTACAGCAGGTTAATCGATTTTACCTTGAGGAAAGCAATAGAGATTCAATGAGAATTCAAAACTTTGGCATTTTGACTCACGCCTGTCTTTCGGTAAAGACCCCTTCCACATGAATTTTCTTTCAGTCTTCTGGTTTTGATATTCATAATGGTTTGGATCACGAGTAAATTGATGTTGAAGACAACCGAGGCTCTGAAAGGAAATCTTTCCTTACAAGAAGTAATGTTAATTTAAAAAATACATAACAAAGAAAACACAAAAAATACCTACTAAAGAAAACATATTTTTAGTCTATTTAGACATATAAAGAAATTATAAAGTAACCTGAAGAAAACACAAATTATAAATTTTACATGGCAACAGGACCATGGGGTGCTCTCTAATTACAGTTTAATATTGATCAACCTATAGAAAATGGCACCAAAACTAGTATAATTCTAGTAAAAAGGAAATATTATTTTTGTATGATGTTGTGATGTTTACCATGCAGTTGCCAGATCACTTGGAAAAAAAAAAAATCCTCTCAAAACTGTGTAATTTAGGTTCCTTAGCAGGGGTCACAGGAAGTATTTCATATGGTTCAAATGAGGAAACCTGTGAATAGGCCTCAGAAAGAATATGAAATCTAATCTCTGTAGCCCTTACAATTGCATTTACAGTGAATGCTATCAGTGAGCAACTAATCATTTTCCATCAAACTAATATGCAGTGCAGGGTTGACCTAGGTTGGATACAATACATACTTCATGCTAGTATTTATTTACAGTACAGTTTCCTTAACAAGATTGAGTTAGCATAGTGACACTTCTGCCCTGCGAAAGTGAAGTGGGAGTGGGAAACAGTTAATTAAAAGTAATACCTTTTTTCTTTTTTTTCAAATGCACAAAGTAACAGCTGGCTACAACAGCTGCCAGTGTTCTGATTTTTGGACAGATGTATTTTCCATGCACTTTTAAGTTCACAAAGACCAGATGCTTCCCATGGTTGCTTGAAACATTTTCTCATGTTCATTATTCTGTGATTTGCTTTGAGCTAAGGCTTTATTTCTGAATCTTTCATTGTTTATATTTATAAAGTTGTCAGGCAAGACAAGACATATTAGGTTCAAAATTGGATTCACTTTGACATCACATTGCTACTTTTGATGTACTTTCCATTTAGACTCAAGGATAAAATTATCACACGTGGCACTGTACTTGCATGTATGTGATGTGTACATCAATAGATAAAGATATAAAAATCAATGTTACATGTAAATGCTTGTTAAAATTTAGAAATTAATTTGCTTTAGAAAGGTCTATGTTCCCAGTTTCAGTCATGCTGAGGAAAATTTGAGTATATCTATTTGCTCACATGAAGGTTGGACGACTTCCTAGAATTGTACTGGAAAACTGGAAAAGAAAACAAACTACAGAATTGAGTTCTAAAATTTTCTGGACCTAATCTTGATCTTACGAAATGCTGAGCATGCTGTCACTGATCCAAGAAAATAATTAGGCCCAGCAATTACAACAACTGTTTAGCCTCAAGGATGAGAGAGATGTCTCCTTGGATTCAGCTGGACAGTTCCAATGTTTCGCTGAGTCCAAAAGTAGTTGCTCTGCTGGAAAGAGTTCAGAGCACTTAGCATATTGTTAGATAGACACTTAAATGAACCACAGATTGATCTTGTCCTCATGTTTAGGGCTGTGCAACTCATTATTTTTCAGCATAGGCTGAAGTGATGACAGACAACTGAAGAGAGGTAATTGCAATGAACTCTGCATATTTCATATGTGATGGGACATAAGGAGAAGCTGGGTTCCCAAAGTTTGTTGCCAGAGCCCTGGTATAGAGGTAGTTAAGACAAAAAATATCAGACCACACCCTTCTCAGTAAGAACAGCACACCCATATAAAATTATTTTGGCTGTGCTGAAAGAAGAATTAAGCACAGTCTTTTGCCTACATAGCAAAGGAAATAAAGATTAAACAATTTAATCTTTATGATTTTATGTGTATGTTCTATTTAATTACTCATTCTGTTCAAGAAATTTACAGCATGTATGTCCTCAAGTATTAATAATATCTTATCTATCTGGTCAAGGAGTAGAATAAGAATGACACAGAATAATTAAAATACCTCAGATTTTAAATATTTAATGGTCATACATGATGAAAAATACCTGATTCACACTGTTTTCAAAGAAAGATGTTTGCACTATTAAAGTAATGGAGGCAGTTGATCACTTAATCCTTTTATGGAGAATATAGCTAAGCTCCCTAGCTTGTCCTCAAGCTATTTTTATTTCTACTACTTTCATGTACTTTGTCAATTAATAACTGTGTTGTAGTATTTATGCCTAAATTGTAACCCTGTGACCTATGTATTGCATACTAAATTTTGAATATCGTGTTATCTCCTAGAAGCCACTGTTTATGAGTTTTGTGCCTTTTGCTGTCTTCATGGCTCGGAGGAATGGTGTATCCTATATTTTTAGTCAATTTTTTGTGTTTCTTGAGGTCTCAGGAATGATATTACAAAAGTATATCCAACGTCCTTTTAGTCAAGTCTGGTGATGCTGACTGGGGACAGTATCAGACAGAATGCAAAAAGCAAATTCCTAGCAGTAGTCATGAAAAAAATTCTGTCTTCCCCCATAGCAGCTTAACACTGGCCTTAAAAAATTAAAAATTAATCAAAAATTCTGAAAGTCTGTCATTTAAAGCTTTCCAAAAATTATGTTCTGCTTCCAATTATCTTGCTGCTTTGCATTGCTCTAACTCATACTTACAGTTCTTGGATATATCAAAATACTTTTTTAAACATTTGATCTCAAAACAGATCCTCGTGTTAAGTATGTACTGAGGAACAAAGGACTTATGACCTTTGAATTTGCCTCAGTGACCTTTGTCAAGAGCATTGCTATGCATAGTAGGGTCTCCTGGTCAACCTTCTCTATCATTATGTCCAATAATTCTTGTGGCACTTCATTTAGGTACTTCCTAGATATTTCTTTCACATCTGTCATCTTTGACACCTGCTATTCTTTCATAGTTAGTCTCAGGATCATTCCTTGAGCTTCCTTTAATAGTCTTGAGGTAAGCTGAGCATTTTTTCATGTGATCCTCCAGAAAATGTCATATAGATAATCCTTCATACATTGTAAGAACTAGGTAGAAAGTACTTTAGTTTATTTTGCAGAAAGTGCCATTTTTCATAAAAATTCACAAGGCCAAATTAGAAAATAAATAAAAGAAGAGGAAATACTCCTGCGTAAATAATTAGTACAAGAGAAATATTTTAAAGGCAACCGTGTGACAGGAACTCAGTGTTTCAACAACACGCTGCTTTTCCCCCAGTTCCTCTCCTGGTTAGACTGTACTGAATAATGAGACAGATTTAATATCTCTGGAGGTACTGGTTCATATAAAAGAGTGTAATGATGAGATAGCCATGTTATGTGAAGTAGTATATCAATAACAAATTTAAACATATGTTGGAATTTTTGTGTTTTTTTTGGCTGCTTCTTTTTTTTTT